>OY787673.1:34969259-35569259 GCA_963678985.1 Spisula subtruncata | reverse complement strand
TCAATACACGTCCTACAAAAACTTGTCTCAACATAACTAGAATTTATTTAGTCCTATTTAGTAGTGTTACAGTGTCCTCCACGAGTCTAAAAGCAACACATCTTTGACATATAGACCTGCATTAATGTTCTAAAATGCCCGAGGAAAGCATTCTGCTTGCAGTACAACTTGAAAATCCACTATGCGTCGCTATTTTCGTCCCATATTTTTTCAATTGGGTTTAAATCAGTGTATATAGCCGGTCAGCTGTCCAATAACCGTTTCTCAATTTGATGCATTAAAATAATAAAAGCTTGTGCATGGGTCCAGCGTAATTTGAATTTATCAAGCCAGTTGGCCAGAATGCGACTTTCGTTTTCTGGATTGACGTATTAATTGTGCAATAGATTTATTAATACTCATCTGAGTTTTATAATCTTGGTACGAAAATGTCGGCAACAAATTTACCTTAAATCTGTACTACGGTATTCAAATTCCGGCATAAACCTGAATTGTCTGCTACCACACAACATACCCCAGTGTCGCGTTTTTAAATCCGTTTAGTATATGTAATGGTCAGTGATTTCTGTTTGTATTATTGCATTAGAGTTATATTTATATAGATAAACCATGTTTTTGAGCCGTGACAGAATACATGTATCACATTTTGCAGTTATGGTACGTGAATATACCGGGTTAAACGCCATGTATGGAACGCCTTAACTATCTTATATTAGCAAACAGTTCAATATAATGTCAATATCGCTGAACATAAATGCATGCGACCGAAAAGTGATATTAATATTTGCCCGCCTAAAAAGCAATCTGATTGGCTACAGTAGTCGGAACGTCCGAGTTGTCAAAATTTGCGTGTATATCGTTCGTGTAACGTGCGTATCGTATGCGTGCGTGTATCGTGTGATTTTAGTAACGTGCATCGTCTATCGTATCGTATCGCCCATCGTGCATATCGTGTGTATCGTGTACATCGTATCGTGTACATCGTGTACAACGTGTATAACGTGTGAAACGTGTATGGTACAGTATAAGTATACGAAACACGATAGCGAGAGATTAATCGTGCATCGTATCGTGTGAATCGTCCATGTACATTATAAAAACACAACACACTTTTTTCCGACATGAAGGGGTACATGTCGGGGGTCCTATAATAAATCCAAATTACCGAAAGGTATGGGACGATACGAGGACCTTTTAAACTAATGCCAAATCAAATCATTCATCAAATCATTCATCAGTTTAGTATCGTATCGGTGACAATAACTTCCGGGACGCAACGGAATTATGTCCGAAATTGACATCCGAAATTATGTACACCGTCATGAAAAGAATTCTTTGCACATCGATAATTCAGTTGCACTCACTTGAACCCATAATTAATGGTACTCAACCAGTTGTCTCACATTTGTACAGAATCCGATTAGTACCGTATGAATTATCAATTAAGAGGGCGAGAACTGCGCGACCCATGAAGCAATGCGCGACAATCGGTCGATACAAGAAGCGAGGCACAATTTTCAAACACGAGATCTCTCTCTAACGCAGTATCAAAAACCATGAGATTTCGCAGTAGAATATCGTACCTCGCCTCCTGTGTCGCGAGATTCTCCAATGTCCCTTCGTGTCTCGGTTCGCATGTCGCGCGATTCTCATGCCTCGTGTTCCAAGGTCGAGGCACGAGATAAGAAGCGAGTCAAGAAGCGACAATTAGGAGACACACGAAATTATATCGCCTGATTGTCGCAGTCGCATAAAATTTAAAAACCGTGAGACACGACACATTGTATGATAAAAAGGAGCGTACTGAGGCAACCAGTTTCTGTGACCCCGGAAGACCAGGTATGTAGATGTAAGTTAGGCTGACGGTAGTCGAACTAGACCGCCGTCGCTAGGCCCCTATCTTGCGAGGCGCTAACAGGATTCCGTACATTTTACCATTTGGATGAGTAGTATATGTTTTGTTAATAAATACCTAATAAATATTACATATTAATGACAATTAGCTATAAATTAAATGACATTACATGATTAGACTTCACAATAGTCGTCAGACAAATCCGACAATTTTGGTCTCTATCAGGTGCATTTGGTTTTCGCCCGGACTGCCTGTCCGATGACTCTTAACCATGGTTCACTTTTATTCCTTTGTACATGACCGCATGTCTTTTGTTAGACAAGTCTTGATGGGTCAATTATCAATTTGTAAGCCAGTCGCAAAGTAGGAAAACAATCTAATTATCTCCTCGCTCTTGTACTCTTTTTCTGAAGTCTCCTTATAATTCCCCGAGGAAAAAGTATGCATAAAAATGCGGATGGCCGTCAAACAACAAGTCTAAAACTGATTTCACAATGAAACAAAAAAAAGGCTCAAAGCCATCTTTTACCGAGTGTATGCCGCCTATTCGTCACACTTATTTGTTGCAGACCTATAACTGGCATTCGAAAAGTGAATATATTAAAATGAAAAGAATGTGTTAAGACTGTATTCACCGTATATTCATTTCACATTTGATACATGTTCACCGCACATATGTGACACATTTGTCAGAGGGCATATTTTTCTGTATTAAAAGGGTACTTAGGGTAGCCACACTTCTCAATAGCTGTTGGATGAATCCGACAATTCCAGTATCCGTCCACCTTTTAGCATAACAAAAATCAGTCTGACAGATTTCCTTCCGGTCTGACAGTTTCTCCAAGTCTGTCAGACGGTAAACGACTATCGGTAAGTCTGGAAGCCCAAAATGTCTCGGACACTTTCACCAAGTGACCTATATTTTTTAACCAGGATGACCTAATTTATTGAAATTGACCTAGATTACAATGAAATAATTCATTCTGGAGAATTTTCATCAAGATAAGACCAATTTTTTTTTATCTCTATTGTCTATACAAGAAATTTCTAGGATTTGACCTATATATTAAGTTACACAATTTTTTACCCCAGATTGAACTAGATTTTGTAGAGATTATCCATCTGATTAAAGTGACCTAGTGACTACACAACGTGACAATGTCACAATTAAGGTTTTGACCAACTGACCCAAGCGGATAGAGTAAATAATCGACATGAGTAGACATGGCGATGTAATCGTGGCGATTTAATGTCACTCATTTCCCCAAGTAAGCCTGATAATAATGGGAGTGAAATTATTTCACTACAGGCTTTGCGGCTGGGTAAACATTCGGGCAACACAGCGATAAAAGTGAAATTTTATTTTGACCCTGATGATGATCGCAGAAATGTGTGATTTTAGGGAAACATTGCGGAGCAGCTCCGAGCTGTACAGTAGTCCTCCAGTCTTCACGAAAGTGAGAAAAAAGGCTGGACATCCGGTCCGGCATAAAATAAATTTGGCCGGAGCGAATCAATTTTGGCCGGACCGAACAATATTAATAGGAAACAGTTAAAAAACCAGATGTTTTAACAATTTATCATTAAAAATGGACAAAGGAACAATAAAACAACACTTTGGAAACAATAAAACAACACTTAACAGTAACTGATGTAGACTTAATTAATTGCCGTCGCTGATTGAAAATTTAGCGACTGTCCTTGAAAAGTTAATCGTCTGAAGTTAATATATTATAACAGATGATTCACACGTTTTCAGACAGACGTTTATATTGACACTCATCGGCAATTATAAACGTATTATCTCGCAAACTGTGACATACACAGGTGAGGATGACATCGTATTGTTTGTTTGTTTAACATGGCCGTTTATTGACCTAATAGTGTGACACGTGGACTGTGTCTATCAGTTTTCGGTCACTTAGCGCTGAGCACAACCGTTCGTCAGAAAACCAGTCTAGGTAAAACCTCGGGCGGTCTCAATCGTACTATTTTTAGCAACAGGATTTTCCAAATTTCTGTAACTTGTTTCTCAAAATCTTTTTTTGTCGAGATTTGTATTCACAAAATGTGTTTCGGAAAATAACATACTAAATAGTATAGTATAAGTATTCTTCAAATCAGCGTCTTTTTGCAAATTAGTTCTCTTTCCGTCCTTTAAACAACCAACCTGAACATGCGCATCGTGAAAGAACTGGAAATAATGCTTCGTACCGACAAATTTCGTACCAGACGAACGAAAATTTTGACGGACATTCGGACCGGCGAACTATAATTTTTGTCGGACCGAACTGATTTTCACCAGTCATGACCGGCGGTCCGGAGACTTTCGCGAAGACTGGTCCTCTATTGAGCGCTAGGCTTCGAAACAGCTTGCTTAAAATAAGCGCTACATATCAGACAAAATGGAACAAATATATTATTTTGGTGAGCACTCGTGGCTAGCAGATTGTTACGCATCGGTTAATTTTTTAAGTTCTTGCAAGGCACCCGTTTCATACGGAAGCACTTTGTAGCGCTTGCTGGTTGCATGTTGTTCTATATATACATGGTAAAGCACTACCAAAATGCAATTGATAACGCATGGCTTTAAAATGGAAAGGGCTCTAGTAGCTATGCATTAATGTACTGTATTAAAATTATTACTTGTCAGATATTACACAAACTACCCAAGGGACATGATACACTAAGCTTAGCGCTGGCCCTTCGGTAAGCTTCTCCAACTAAGTAACACAATGCAATAATGACGCACCAGTAAGTTGCATCCACAACCCCACCCCTGTGGATGGGCGGTGGAATAGCCAGGGGAAACAGTTATGTTTTAGATTTTGACCTTCAATTTTATGAGCCGGCCTTCCTCCGCAATGCCGGGAAAATGTTGGGAATTTTTTCTCCGAACCAATATCACGGGGACAATATTTAGTTGCCAGAGGCCGAGGAATTACCAATGGGTTTATGGTAATTTTACCATTAGCTGTTCTACTTGGCCGGCCCATGGAACAGGAAAGGCGGGGGTTTCGACAACACGAAAGTAAAAATCTAGCCCATCTGGTTGGTGGGGGTCGTGGGTGCATAATCACATAAACAAGGCTATTTCAAGAGCAATTGAGCCACTGACAAAAAAGTCACAGTGTAAAAAGTGTTCAGGGTCATTCCAAAATTTGGCTATAAACAAATGGGGTCGAACAAATGGAATCGAGAATGACAGGATACTTACATAAGATTTCTGTCATCGGGGTGCATTGTATAACCACGTTAATTCCTCGTTTATAGTAACGAGTACTTAAATAAGTTGAAAAACCTTAAAATAAATCGAAAATCAATCTTTCTGTGTTTTCATAAAAATCTGGATCAACAAAGGCTTGAAAGGTATTTCGTGCCGCCGGAAAGATACCGATGATCAGTAACGCCAACGGTTACTTCCCTTTTCCTTCCTACAGACACGCCTAATGAAGGCCTATACTTCTAGTGAGTAAAACTAGTCGGTTAAAGGCCAGGCTTTAATAATAATGGTCCATATAAGCGGCCTTCGGCCACCCTGTAACAATACTTGACAAATACTGATAAATATCGGCTAAACGTTCATTCGCAAGTACGTTACTCTGAGTACTCGACTTATTTAATGCAACAGTACTCTGAGTATTTGGTCGGACTCGACGTCTTGACGACGATACAACAACATTTTTAGTCGTATTAATTACTGCTTCGATTACACACAATTTTGATTCTGATAGTGGACGAAATGTTACGGTGAATTTTTTCACACTCGGAATCTTCTTGCGAATCGAGCATATCGTGTAGAACGCACGTTCCATATCTCTATCGTGTATACCGTGTATTACGTACGGATCGTGTATCATATCGTATCGCCCATCGTGCAGACCGTGTATACCGTGTATAACGTACGGATCGTGTATCCTATCGTATCGCCCATCGTGTATTTTTGTAACGTGAATCGTGCGTGTATCGTCCGTATATCGTGCGTGCATCGTTCGTCCATCGTGCGCACCGTGTGACAACTCGGACGTTCCGACTACTGTAATAGACATGCCAAAAAGTGAAATAGATTTTCAGCTAAAATTATGGAGAATCGATTTTTACTCACTAAAATGTATATAACGTTTTTATTACTGAACGGAAACATGCCATAAGGGTATTATTTTTCTTAGTTAGATCATTTGCTACAATTTGGACTTATTCGGATGCAAAAATCTGAAATTTTCGCACTTACGAAGAAAATTTTAAAATAATGATACTTATTTCATTAAATTGTCAATAAATGGGTTATTTTATATTAACCCTGTTATTTGTCCTCGGGACAGACGTTGAACAAATAACAGGGCTTATATCAAATCGCCTATTTATTAACATATAATATTAAGGTTTTGTCATTATATATTCATTTTTTAAATTTATATATATATAAATTTTGCCATTATATAGTGGTCGCATGCATGTATGTTCTGCGATATTGACATACTATTGAACTGTTTGCTAATATAAGACAGTTAAGGTGTTCCATAGCCATGGATTGGATACTCTCATTGATCACAAAATAATTATAATGCTTACCGCTTTTGAGTTTGGTGGAAGTTTAAAAACCACAGTAACTTAGGTGTATTGTGAATGTCTTACAACCGAGATCAAATACAAAATGCATAAAATTGATTTTTCAGCATCTTTCCTTGTCTTATAATCGCGATTGTACTGAATAGTTATTACGATTATATACTTTAAATGAAAATACAGAATCACACTTAGCTCAATCCCTACAGATGATTTATTCCAAACGATATAAAACACCTAATCTAGCGAATTGGTTACAACGTAGTTAAACGTAGTTGTATGCGCCATTTTCAAAATTATTCAATAGTTTTAAACCACAGTATCCCGATCATTTTGTAGACGGTTCTTTTACATTTATTCCTGAATAATACTTATACAAGCAGAAGTACCCGAATTAAAACTGTAAGCACGTTAAATTGTGCAATATTTTGAAAAAAAAATCGCAAAATACGAATACAACGGATGCAAAACGTTGATTAATGTTGTCACCTCACCTGTTTTCAGCGTTTCTGAAATCACTTAAAGTGCAATTAAAATAAACTAGCCAATCAATCGTCATGAAATTTTGCATACAACTTCAATATTTGTCACCCTACTTGTTGCATGCATCAAATCAGTATGCTGTTCAACGATTTTTCATATGAAACGAAAGTTTACATATTTTAAAATACTATTTTAAAAATAATATAACTTGCACAGTGCAACATCAACTTCACTGTTTGATTCCTTATATACGAAATTTTATGTATACTAAATTTTATGAGGATTGAATCAAAACTTTTTCGGTAAACTACAATTTTCATTTTTTAGGGTTAGTCCCCAAAATCCAAGAATACCTTAAAAACTAGCCGAGCGAAACTGTTGGGATTTTCCAAAATGATTGTTGTCAATATTTTTTATGAATATAACAGGTTTATATAGCTTGTACAGAAAAATCCAACACTGGAGAATCACCTTAAGTCTTAATGCATACCCTATACCTATACGTCCCTTTGAGGGCAAATAAACCTCCCTGCATGAATAAAAAAACATGGTTTATCTAATAATAATTATAATAATAATAATAACGACTTTATTTATTGTGGATTACATATTTGACAGTTAATATCAATTTTCAATAAGGTCCACTGAAAAGAAGAAACAAAATAACATGATAAACAATTAATAATAAATAAACCCCTCCCCAACATAGGCATATATATATAAAACATATTGTATGCAGTAAACTGCAAATGCTAGTGTTTTTGTTTTGTTGATAGACTGTAAAATATTAGATACTTTGTATCACATGACCATAACAGTCGTATCGCGCATAGGTTTGCTAAGTTGAGATACTATCAGGCCAGTGTGAAAATTTGTATTTGATGTATTTTGACTTAAAAGTGTTTAATGTATTGGCTTTTCTGATATCTCCAGGAAGAGAATTCCATAGCTTTGGTCCAGCATAAAAGATTGACTTTCTGAAAAATTTCTAAATTGGGTTTAGGCATGTGTAGGAGATTATTTTCAGCTGACCTTAATGTTTGATTGGGATAATTTGTAATTTGAAATTTTGAACACAGGTATTCAGGAGCTGTATTGTTTAAGCTTTTAAATACAAGAATAGCTTTTTTATATTCAATTCTTTCATAAATTGTCATCCATCTCAAGCTTTGAAAGAGCTCTGCAGATGGCGCATCAAAATCTTTGTCAAGAATTATTCTTGCTGCACGTTTTTGAAATTTTAATAATCTATCAAGTTGAAGACAAGTAGAGCTCCCCCATATTGTGACACAGTAGTCAAGATGAGGAAGAATATAGGAATTGAAAAACCGTTTCCTGGTTTTTAGGTCAAGATAACATTTTATTCTCATGAGAAGGAAGAGAAGAGAGTTGCATTTTTTAAGAGTGTGTGTGATATGTGTGTTGAAGTGTAAATGGTCATCATTATGTACTCCAAGGAGTTTTTCTGTTGTAGAAAGCTGCAAATTGTCATTTTGGAGGGTGAGGGATACATGGGCGTTACTGATTTGTTTGTAAGATACTGATAGCATCATGGACTTTGTTTTTGAGCTGTTTAAAATCATTGAGTTATGATTGCACCATTCAGAAACTGCGTCCAAAGAATCTTGCAATTTCAATTGGACGTCCTGTAAATTTTTACCACAAGCTTATAGTTTTGTATCATCAGCAAACATGTTAGCCTCTGATTTTTTAATATGTAATGGAAGGTCATTGATATAAAGTATGAAGAGGAGAGGCTCAAGAACAGACCCTTGAGGAACACCAGCTGTTATAAGCTGAGATGTTGAAAGATTACCAGAAATCCAAACTTGTTGGTGCCTGTTTGATAGATAAGATTTGAACCACTGCAAAGCAAGAGAGCTACAGTGGTAAAGTTCGAGTTTTTCAAGAAGAATGTTGTGATTTACCATATCAAATGCTTTGAAGAGGTCAAGTAGGACAGTTCCAACAATGGTGTGATCTATACCTGTATAATTTGTTTTGCTTAAAATGGGTTATTTTAATGCTATTGAAACTTGGTGATACCATTTAGCAAACTTGCGTTTACCTTTTATACCTATTAGCCTGATAACAGTTAAACACAGCATCACCTACATACTAAATGCCAATAAAAGTACCATTGAGGCCCATATGGAAGATTGCATTATTGTTAATATGTTAGCCTCGTAAAATAAAGACTTTACTTACTTACTTTTGGTCAAGTTAGAACTCTCGGAACACTCTCAATATTTCCAAAACAAACATCCGAATATCTAAAGGTGTATCAACATAATTATATAACAAAAAGAACAGAAATTATCATAAAATGATATAACAAGAAAAATAGAAATACGTACATCAATGAAAATGCCTGAATTTGTATCTTCGTGTTACACAAGGAACCAGAACTGAAATCAACACAGTAATAAAATAGTCGAAATGTCTAGCCGTGCGCGTGTATGTACATGTACATCCTTAACAAGCAAACCCATGAGCAGTCATTTAATACAATGAATACAACATCAATACTTACTTTACGACCGACCTGGGAGAAAACAACACATACTCAATTTAAAGGGCCTGTCTCACAGATGGAGTGATTTTTTTTAAAAAAGTATAATTTTCTTACCAAATTAAGTATTTATATAATAGAACATTGTTGACTGTTGCTTTAAGAAATATTTATTGCATATAATCGATTTTAACCACTTTCAACATCGCGCACACCAGTGTGTTTTTCAGCTTAATCTTTCCTTTCAGCATGTCTTTGAGTAATATTATTCACTAGATCGGTCTGTAACATAAACAAACTTCAGTCTAAACATCCATTAAGTATTTGGTTTGTTTTTAAATTCGTTTTTATCACATGCGAGTAAATTTCAGGCAATTTAAATGAGGGAAGTTTAAAATTCTATACCGTATTAATACGGTATAGAATTTTGGAGGTAAAATACTTAAATAATTACAAAATCCTGATGTTTCTCAAGTTATATTTATATCAGTGTGCTTGTTCATGGAATATACAGACATCTCCATATGCCAAAATATAGTGAATATTTAACAATTTTATTTCATTTTTGCTATACGCCGAAACGTGACACAGTCCCTTTAAAGGGACTTATATGTCACGTTTGTCATCACATGGAATATCATGTTATTTATGTAATATTTTTTTGATTTGTGTTTGTATTACACCTCGAGTTTAGTCGTGATACTCTCCGCTTATGAACACACACGACCAGGTTTTTAAAAAACGAAGACAATATATCAGCTTTTTAATTATGCTAATTAAAGGTCAGAATTGTGTCAAAAGTCTCTGCACTATATCAGGGCCCTAATAATTCACCAACGTTGTAATTCTAAAATTCAGACTTAGACTTTAAATTGCCAAATATTCTTTTTGCTCTAATGATGTCTTTACCAATTTTAAATTAAATGGGTAAACATGTCCAGTAGGTAACTAGAAATAGTAACATAACATTTCACATGGTCAAATATAATTGCAATGAAATAACACTGATTTTAAATGTTGTCAATATTAAGTCTAAGTCTGAGTTTGAGACTTACAACGTTGGTAAATAAGCCCCCTGTCCGATTACATTGTCTCTGCATTCGTGGAAGCTTCCGATCTTCTTCCCTTGCATAACTGTATCAAGTCTGCACGAAAACGCGAACTTCTCAAATGATACAGGAACAAAATTGATGGCAGCGTTCATGTCTCTAATAGCTCGAGAATAATCGCTTCAATGCAGTCGTCTATAGGATATAGCCTCCGTGGTCCCATTAACACAAGGAAAGCAGTGTTTGTCACCAGGAGGGTTCGCGTCATCGAGTTAACCCGATCATTGACGGAGTTTACCCGAACATTGACGGAGTTTACACGATCATTGACCGAGTTTATCCGATCATTGACCGAGTTTACCAGAAGATTGACGGTTTTTACCCGATAATTGACGGAGATTACCGGACATTGACCGAGTTTACCCGATCATTGACCGAGTTTACGCGATCATTGACGGAGCTTACCTGATCATTGACGGAGATTGTCCGAGCAATGGGAGGTCGATTCTGGATCTACGCCGGCAAACGCCATCAGCATGTCATGAAGCCTGAACAGTATTATGACCATATCCGATATAATCATACTGGTGAACAAAACTGATGTTGTCCAAGTGCGGGTCTTTGTCTGCATTAGATTAACAGTTATCAAAATGTTACCCATGAACCCCATTGGTGTCGTGAAGAGCAGTTCAAAATATTTTCCAAAATGTTCAACAACTTCCGAGTAATAATCGGGATAAGCTTCGCTTTCGCCGAAATGCCAACATTGCCGGTGGAAAAGGTCGTACAATGGCCCATCACCATAGCTACCGTTGACCGATTCCTTTGTATTATTATCATTTAAATATTTCATTGCATCGTTATCATTAAAACCCATTCTCTTAAATGATGAGCCTTTATTCCTTTCGTGAGTAATATTAATAGTGAAAATAACCACCAAAAACGGGTTAAACTAAACAATATTATACTGTTAACTTTATTACTCCACAACGTTTCGGTTTTTTTCTGGCAAGACTTTTTTTAGTGATGAAAGTCAGAAAGTTGAACCAAGATCTGCTGAACATGCGACTGGTGTTGGGCTTTAATACCTGATCACTCTGTCTGGCGTTTCTATTGTTTATGTACTAGGATCTTCGAGCTTCTGAGAGGTGACTCAAAAGTTTCGGTGACATGAAATAGTTATTTTGTATCATTTGACCGTGCACAACAGCGATTTAAACATTTGTAAATATAGTATTACTACTATCAATCTTAACTACTCGGTCCCCATTTCCGTAACTGAGAAATACGCCTCGTACATAAGCGTAGGGTTACACACTGCGGTTAATCGGTTTTCGGTAACAGCCCATCATTAGTCTTTTAACGCTATCAATAAGCCCTTCAATTACACATTTTAGGAGTTGATACCTTCTCAGAATTAAGTAATCTTTTAGTTGTCTTCGATTCCATCGTTTGATTTTCATGAGCCATGCCGTAAAGTAATCGCTTATAATGGCGGCTTCCCTATTATCAGAGACACGCTCGTCAGATAAACGCCGAGGAGATCCGATTGTACAAAGACATCTATATATCGATGGCTTAGAATGAGAAGATCGTAAGTGCCACTTACAACCTTTTAAGATTCATACATATTTAGAATAAACATCACAAGGCGCTTCTTACATGTATGAGCCCATTTTCATAAAAATCTGAACTTGTTATGTTGACCAAAATGAAGTTGTAAAAGTTTGATTTACCATAAGTAAAGAGTAAACGTCAGACAGTTTTTCCGTGTTTTCTCAAAATATCGATTTGGTAGTTACGACCTTCTAATTCTAAGCCATCGATAGGCCTATGTACAGTGTCATATTCCAACCTTGTTACATTTCGAGAGCAAGGTATCAAATGAAGTACTTGGCACAATATAGCCGTAATACAAGCGGGAAAACATGTATTTAATGCCCCGTCGCACATACGTTGGTGAATAAAAAAGGTCGTAGAAAAATATCATAACTCACAAACCACAGCTCATAATTTGCCAATACTTACGTTAAACGTTATGACACATTTTCGCTTCTCATATCGCTGGCTTAGAATGAGAAGGTCGTAACTACTACTTACGACCTTTTAAGATTCATACATATTTCAAATAAGCATTACGAGACGTTTCTAATGAGCCCAATTTCATAAAAATCGGACTTGTCATGTTGACCAAAACGAAGTCTAAACCGCTGGTTTTACCATGTGTAAAGTGTAATTATCGGACAGTATTTTCTCGTTTTCTCAAAATATCGATTTTGTAGTTACGACCTTCTCATTCTAAGCCAGCGATATAATGATGTTTTACCGAAGCCTGAGGAATTGAGAAAGTTTGCGACTTCTGACGAATTCTCACTACGACATGAACGCTCCAAGGCACATACAGACGAACACCAGTATTGGTACCCCGTACATTTTATGACACCGGAAGAAAATGGCGCCGGGTGTCAAAATTGGGAATTTTGACAGTAATCATCGTCATGGTGTTGGTGAATGGAGAAGCTAGTATGTTTAAATTAAAACGACACAAGTGTGTGATTTGAAAATGGCTTTATTTTGTTCAGCCAGATACCTTACACACAGTATAAGGCTATGAAAAGCATATACATATTATATAAACAAAAATGAATGACGTCCGTATATATTTGACGAAATGAATAATTATTACACAACTATTTTTTATAAAACCCTATGCATTTCGCCATTACGTTAGAGGCCATATTAACAGTTGTTGTAACACTGAACCTAAATTTTCTATTTTTCCTTTTTATAAGTTATTTTCTGGAAATGTATCAGCTAGGTAACAAAAAGAAAACTATTTTATTTGTGTGTTTGCACCAAAACTGAACAGTTTTTGATGACGTCATTGTTTTGCGTACGCAAACTATAGTAATATTTAACGTCATTATACCCCTGACGAGCCGTAACGGCGAAATGCATTGGGTTTTATGATAAATAATAATGTATTAAGTATACATTTCATCATTTTTTTATATATATATATATCAAAATGAGGCTTACTAAATAAAGCCTAAACACACAATATATAATAAAAATTAAAATGAAAACATATATGGGCCAAACAAAGCGAAGTCAATCTAAACAAGCTTAACACATGCCTATACAAGACACTTGAGCAGGGTGGCGAATTAGGCCAAAATTAAACCATGTCCAAAATATCACAAAGTATGGATACCAATGACGAACAAGTCACATGCCGTTGATGACGTCACTTCATGTTTGTGTTGTATTTCAAAATCTATACCGTAAGAAAACAGTAGGTGACTGTCGAAACGTTGTATGAATAAACCATAACTATCAACAGAGTTTAATTTATAACCGTACAAGATAAAACAAATTTAGCAGAAGCCGTATTTGCCAATAATTCGAAAGTTGACTGCGGTAGGTATTTTATGTATGTTGTTGCCTCTATCTAGTAACTGTCTCACACTACTTGTTTGTTGTTTATTATGTATTAAAACAATACAATGTATTACAGTAAAACCTCGTTATCTCGAGGACTAATCGGGACAAGCCAAATGATCGAAATAAACCGGGAGCTCGACATAGCGAAGCGATGTAAGTATACAACATACATGTGTATATTCATCAAATTCGCTCGAAATAAGCCCGGTGCTCGTTATAACGATGCTCGTCTTAACGAAGTTTTACTGTATAGTTCAAGATTCGTATCATAAAAAGACACTTTTATCAAAGTTTCGGGTTGTATAAGCTAATAAGACGTAATACAAGTAGGCCTAGATGTACACGACTTGTGTAAAGTTACACCATTGTAAAATATAGCTCGTTATGAAGCTAACATATTCAATTCACAGCGCATATCGTATTATATTAAAGTCACATAAAGTCTTGAACTGCTATTTTAATAATCTATAACTTCTCTCTGCAGAATGATGTAATTCGAGTACTTAAGTTGATTCCCAAATGTGGTAAACACCTTATAATCGAAGAAAATTTAATAAAAATACAGATGGTTTGTTGACACTATGACCATTTGTAAACAATAAATGCATGATTTAAAGTCTAAGGGGAGCAACTCATGCAAAATGAGTATTTTGTTACCAAATAATATGTTCAGAATTATAGATATGTTACAAAGCAATTTGAATTTAATATCCCTTAATTTTGCGCAAATAATAATGACCTTTATTTCCCTATCCCCTTTCTTCATTTTAAGGCAATTATTTCGACGACCCGACCGGATACCTTTATGACCTATCACAAATATAGAGGATCTATCACGAGTTGTCAATTGATATAAATTTATGTTAAACGAGTTTTGGAAATTTTATGAAGCCGGCCTCTGGCGAGCTTAATAATATTTCCTGAACGAGTTTAATATGAATATATCAATTGACAACGAGCACTAGATTCTTTTTATCATATGACACTAAAAACGCAAAATACGCATTGATTTATTGGAAAATTCAATATCTTATACTACACGTGGTACGTATAACTTTACACGAACTGGTTATACTAACCTGGATACAAGGAAAGTCATGCGATAAAAAAATTTCAAACATAATTCACAAGTTTTACAAATAGGCTAAGGTTAGATCTATTAAATAAATTAAATGTACAAATTTAACATATTTTTCACATTCACATGTGTGTAATTATGCAAAGTGTGATTCTCAATAATTTCTGGGAACGCTGTATATATATTTGTATATTGAAAGTGTTTCCCAAACAACAATTACTGTTCATTGATTGTACTACTGTATTTACTTATGATTGTCGACAAGTTCTTTTATACGATACGTATCCTGACGACATCTCCCATTGATTGTTATCTCTGAAACGATCGCTATCAGGTGAGTAAGTATAATGATAACAAAATCCAAACCCAGGTCTGTCATGCCGACTTGGCCTGAATAATATACTACTACATGCCATAGAGCGTGTTGTTACACAACGTTGTTTGCATTCTCGTAGAGAAACAAATGGCCCACGTCCTCCACGTTGTTTCGGTGATCTGTTCATGGCCTCTCCGAATGTATGTACACAACGTTCAGGGTGTCCTGTAATATAATTAATGTAACAATGTGTATATTAGTCTACTTAACACAATTAACATATTAAAGTATATGAACCTATTACATGTATATATGACTATTCATACTTCTAAATTCCAACTTCATGTTGAATGTATTCTGGGCACAGACCCGCACATATGTGTTTTCAACCAGTTTCGTAGACTTAAGAAAAACAACTTTACAGTATACATACTCAACAAAATTTCTAATTGGTCATTTTTTAACTCACATATTTTTGTGCTTAACAATTGAGAAAAACATCAAGTGCACTTAACTCATTCGGCCTTATGTTCTTAATCAAATTCAGTGCGTGTTTTCATAGCCTCGTAACCTGTTCTGAGTTATAGCCCATTGTGTACGAAACAGTTTTTTATGTTCAATGTAAAACCTATCATCGGAAATGTGATAAACTGTAATAATATAAACCAATTTGTGATCGTCCAAACAGCAAAACAACCAATATTGCAAAAATTATTGGGCGTTAAAAAGATATACATCTTTGAAGTTGAAAATTCTGAAATTACCTCCCTTTTAATTAAAAATAGAACCACATTAAATCCTCAAATTAATGATACCCACGAGTCATAGATAAGTCAAATTTTGTACATTTTTCTTTCAATAAGGATCTTCTTTGTGCTTCAATTATGGCAAGTTGTCAGTGGGTTTTAACTTTAGAGGCGACATTGCTTTCCTATGGCTGATTACATTGTAACTGTCACAAATCCAGATAAATCTTATAAGTCGATGTTTATCATAATTGGATTCCACCGCCTCAACCATACAACCTACTAGAGTATTATTTTGCCATATGAATTACTTACTGCCTACTCGTCCATATAAGATGATGGTTTATTTTGTTTTATGTTTAAAAATAGGGTTACATATAAATGAATTTATTCGTATTGTATGTGATTTATGGTTCTGATGGTTGTTGTTTAGTATCTCCAACAATTGAGCGTGAGAATAGCAGAGTCTGCATCAAATGTTCATGTTTGTGTTGTTTACACATTTCTTTCACATTTACTATTGACATACTATTTTGAATAGTCATTGATTGAACTTTTGGCAATATGTTAGAAATTTGGTTCAGTGTAAGTTTATCTTTTACTCTTTGGTTTTCATTATGAAAAAATATGTAATTGTATTTTGTAAATAAACATGCTTATACATAAACAACACGTTGAAGAAAATGTATCTAGACAATTTCTCAGAAGATTAAATTTGTAATTACCGGCCTTACCTTGGAAGCATGTAAATTGTATAACATTCACTGAGTCATATAAACATGTTTGTCGTGTCGTGAAGCACCATTAACAGACAAGATTGCGTTGAATGAACGCTTATGCCCCCTTGGAAGCCATGTCCAAAAAAAGCTAAGCCAATCTGGGGCCATTATTTAGTTAAAATGTTTGGTTTGATAGTGTTACATGGCTTTGACACTATAAGGGGCTTATGATGGTAAACAAATATGCCACATTTGAAAGCAATGCCTTGATGGACTTCACGTATTTTCTCCCCACCCCTCAGGCATGAGCAAAACTCATAAGAATGTCAAAGTGTGATCTGGTGATACAGGTGTTATGGTTCTTTGTCACTGCACTCCTCCAAGTTGCCATCTATTTATATTTCAAGTTTCAAGTCAATATGTTAAATAATTTTGAAGATATAATCCTGGCAAAATCTGACTATAAAAACACTAAAGGGTGATAATTCAAAATTAATACAGACAGAGTTATAGTTCTTAGTCACCGCACTTCTACAAGTTGCCATCTATTTATATTTCAAATTTCAAGTCAATATGTTAAATATTTTTGAAGATACGCTCCGGACAAAATTTCATCATAAAAATACTAAAGGGGAGATATATAATTCAAAATTTCCGACAGAAAGAGTTATGGTTCTTTGTCACTGCCTTTCTCCAAATTGCCATCTATTTATATTTCAAGTTTCAAGTCAACATGTTAAATAGTTTTGAAGATAGTTTTTTTTATTGCAAACATACTAAAGGGGAGATAAGTCTATGTCCAAAATTAGGACGAGGTGAAGGTCAAAATGGAGTCAGGTGATACAGGCGTGTGGAGAGTGGTCATATACAACATCCATGCAAGTATGAAAGCTTTGTAACAAGCCATATTAATGCTAGAAGAAACGGTCAATTTGGGTTAACCAAGAAATTGGCCTTTCAATAAGTCTAAGTCCAAAATTAGGACAAGGTGAAGGTCAAAATGGAGTCAGGTGATACAGGCGTGTGGAGAGTGGTCATATACAACATCCATGCAAGTATGAAAGCTTTGTAACAAGTCATATTAATGCTAGAAGAAACGGTCAATTTGGGTTAACCAAGAATTTGGCCTTTCAATAAGTCTATGTCCAAAATTAGGACAAGGTGAAGGTCAAAATGGAGTCAGGTGATACAGGCGTGTGGAGAGTGGTCATATACAACATCCATGTAAGTTTAAAAGCTTTGTAGCAAGCCATTTTGATGCTAGAAGAAACGGTCAGTTTGAGTTAACCAGATCGGACGGACGAACGAACGGACGGTCGGACGGACAGGTGAATCACTATATGCCTCCCGATCTATCGATACGGGGGCATAAAAAACCAGTCACACCTTATTCACACAACTCCAGGAACAAATTTGAATCATCCTATACTTTATTATGTTAGTGGATTTTGTTTTGTCCAAGTTTTTGTCATTACTTGCTTAATACATAGTTTCACTATGCTAAAACTCCACTTTGGTATTAGTGTATTGTAGTATGCACACTAAATATGACATATAAAGAACGGCAATACCTGAGTAATTCGAGCTAAATTCTCCACTTCTTACGTGCCTAAGCTACACAAAATAAATATTTGTGTTTCTATAGTGGAATTGGAGGAACCTATATGTAACAACGCATTTAAGACAAGAATATGAACTATACATACCAGATATGG
Organism: Spisula subtruncata; assembly: GCA_963678985.1. Classification (NCBI taxonomy): domain Eukaryota; kingdom Metazoa; phylum Mollusca; class Bivalvia; order Venerida; family Mactridae; genus Spisula; species Spisula subtruncata. Next base: position 35,550,776 of record OY787673.1, on the reverse strand, counting down.
ACAATGATCTTGGAGTATATGATGTCAACCAAAACTCTTTGTCCTGTTTTGTGAATACGTAATAGTCATCTCCGCCTATTATGTATATAGACGCATATACAATCTTCAAGTTATCATCAAACAATGGTCCACTGTCTTTTTTAACAACTACTTTCTGTATCTGCAATTAGCGTATGTATGTTTTAAAGCTGCAATAAACAATATTGTTTATATATGGACCTCATTGATTATCTTGTATAACTCTAACGCGGTATTGGGACCTGTGCCACCAAAAGTAAAAAGGTAAATCAGGTATACCAACATAAGGATATTGGAAAAGGGATTATCTTGTCAATGAGAACCATAATCTTAATTTACTTAGTAAATAAAAGTGAGCAGGTAAAATAAACTTCTGCTCTCCTCAAATCGATGTAATGGTCAGTGATTTCTGTTTATATTGACATAGCAGAATATCGCGTTAGAGTTATATATACCAAATGGACAATGTTGAGTCTCGGATTTCAGTACATTTAGTCACTTTATCATCATACCAAGCCAACCTGTAACCTGCATTTATCAAAATACAAGTTTACAAGTTTATTCAGAATAATTTCTACATATGTCACTATAGGATTGTTTAGGTAAAAATGACCCATGAACAAACAACATAATACTAAGTAATGTAATGGTTCAAGGTGTACAATAAAGAATCATATAAATTTGTAATAATTCGAATATTTCACAGTGCATGTTCCATGTCTTTATAAAATAATAAGGAATGGTTCTAGTATGAAGGTAAATAATACAATTCCCTTCATTAATCACGAAAAAAGTGAAAACCAGTATCTTGAAAGTTTTTTTCTAATTTGAACACACGTCAATAAGATTGTGTATGGAAATATTTAAATTCAGCGGAGGAGTATCAGCTACCTCCCTTTCTATAATTCAAAAGTGGTTCAAATTCTTCAAAGGCAACGTATCAATTATGTCCCCGTTTAGTGAGTAACAATAAATAAATATAGGTCAAGATTGAGTATTATCTTAGTTGATGTGTAAAAAGCTGTCTCTTAGTTTAAAAGCATGGTAAACATTGCAAGATTTCTTAGTTTACTTACACGTTCAGTGTTAAATAATTCTATGGTTTTGTAAACACTAGTATTTCTGTGAAAATACGATACAAAGACTTTTTTCTTAAATCTTTATACAAAATACATTCGAAGAGGAAGTGTTGCTCGTCTTCTATCGTGTTACATATTGTATAAATTATTTCGTTTAAAGGTACAGCTGATTGTTTCCACCTCCCTGTTTCAATATTTTGTCTATGCGATGATACCCTTAATTGTGTTTAAGCAATTCTTATTTGTTGTATATTATATAATTTTGCTCAAATATGACTTTAAACCAAATATGGTAAAGTTTCTATAAAATCTACTCCTTGTGGAATCCAATATTCTGCTGTTCCAGTTTTGTATAAAATTGTCTATCAGTCTGTTTGGCTAAATTTAGAAATAGATTAACATTACCTACACCCTGTGATAGCCATACGTCATGAAAACCAAGTGCATTGAGTAGGTTTCACAATAACGAAACCCAGTTAATTGTGTTCGGAGCCTGCTCAATATAATTCAATGTACGTTCATTTGCTTCTAAGATTTTAAACCAAAACGTTATAATATGAAACATTTCGTTCTTCCCAATTCTCCATATATAAAGTCATTCTGAGTTTTAGACTTGATTCCAAGTAAGGATTTGCAAAATTGTAATTGAATTCTTTCGGCATGATTCGCTGCGTGAAAGCCCCAAACTGGGCTTCTGTAATTTAAAATGGGCGTGATGAGTTTATTAAATCATTCAAGAGAATGTTTTATACCAAACGTTGTAAAATTTAACATGTAACGTTTTAATTTAAATATTGCTTTGTTTGCTTGTCCAGCCAAATTGCTTTGTGTATCGTTAACGATTTCTCCACTTGTAAATACAATGCCTAGGTAAGTGAACTTACTAACAATATCAAGTTCAATTCCATCATAAAGAATTTTAAGTTTCTGGGTAACTGACCCGCTTTTCGAAATACCATTATTTTAGTTTTGGCAATGTTAACTTTAAGTGTCCATTTACTGCAGTATCCGTATAGAATATCGAGTGTTTTTTGGAGATGACTAGGTGATTGAGCCATGACTACTATGTCATATGCATACATTAATAGGTATAACTTTACAAAGTCAAGGTCAACACCTTTAAATCCTTTTTTAATAACTCGTCTTCAAGGTCATTTATATATAATGAGAATAATAACGGACTTAAACAATCTCCCTGGCGTACCCCCAAAATCCAATCAAATGATTCGCCAACGTGATTACTTTCTTTGATCTTTGATTTAACGTTCTCATACATTGATTTAATGATATCAAAAACTTTACATCGAAGTCCTAGTTGTATCATTTTATACCAGATATATTGATGAACAAGATAATCGAAAGATTTAGAGAAATCTATGAAAGCACAGTACATTTTTAAATTATTATTTATGTGATCATTTATAAGCCCGTGTAAAACGTATATATTATCGGTGGTGCCGACTGCGACGTCCTGTTTAGGTTCAATATAAACATACATGTAGTAGTGTTCAGCCAAGAATGACAAACGACTATTAATAATGCGTGTTAACAATTTACCCATAGTTCTTAATAATGTGATACCTTGATACCTTGGATAGTTGGATAGAAATAGTAGTAACATTTAGTAACATCTTACCTAATATTTAGTAACATCTAACTTTAATTAAAGTGTATAGAGCTATATTCTAACAGTCATTCAATGTCGAAATATTTACTTGCATCGTTTTAAGTATCATACTAGACTACCTTAATTGCAAATTAAAACTTTGGATGGGTTTCGTGTACTTTTATTCAATCGTCGAACAAAAGACGATTCTTATAGTTTCATAGGGTGTTCTAGAACTTTGTATGAAAATGGACAGTTGGCATGTCCAATAAATCACAGAGAGAAAAACTGAAGCGAAAAATGATCTAATGGAGATGAAAGCATAATTATTTTTCAGTTTTTGAAACTTTAATTTTTTTTTAATATAGCTCTATACACTTTAACATGCATATTCAACTTTTACCTTTCCCTATATATAATACGCTACTGACCATTCCAGGGCGAGGTAATCGCCCGCCATTAAAATAATAGAAAGCTTTTGTTGATTACTAGTATCTAATTTTGTAGGTTTTTATTGAAATCTGCAGGTAACTAGATTGTTTTGTATTGTTGTAATTTATGTTTCTGATGTATTATTCAATATAACAGGTCGCCTTTATATTCACAATAAGTGATAGTAACGACCGTTTGATTATTTCTTTGTCCTTTGTCCGTCAACGCACCGTCAATCATTCGAATAGCCTAAATCAATATACAAATAAATGTACTAATGTTACATGTATAATCACAAATAGACAAATATATTTTGTAAACTTTACACATGTTAATTTAATGTCGTCAGCTGATTCATGGTTTATATATTAGTGTTTTATTGTATTTAAATTAATTGTAGATCCAGCGATCCATTGATCCATTGGGATTCGGAGGTGTTATAGATCAGAGTACACACACACACCTTTGTTGTTGTTGATACGACCCTAGCTCTACCCCCACACAAGTGGAAAAAAGCCCCGTCACACTTGCTTGAATAAAACAGTTTGTATTTGCATCCAGGTTGTATAGATACATGTATAACTTTACAATAACGATGTTTATAAACTCTTGAGCCTTGCTGACAAAACACATTTGCTAGATTGAAAGTTCTCGAATATGTTGATCACCCCTCATATTCATGCACAAAGGTGAAACTCAGGTAAATTGCTTTGAGATTAATTAAAGATCTAAGGCCAACGCGCTATTGGTCGAAATTCATGACGTGGCCGAGTGAAAACGTACATGCATTCTTGATAGAGGTTCATAATTATATAATATATGCCTATTATATTTCAGTAGATAGAAAGCAAATAATAGAGGCTATGCTCGACTTGACTTGATGCACTAAATATATCAACAGTTTTTTACCAACCTGAAAAATAAATACTTACCGGACGGACATCCATACCCCTAAATACATTTTCCACTAGTTTATTTCTACCAAAGTCTCCATTCATTGTAAACCACTCGGTGTTTTCATCATATCCATCAATACGAACGTATACAGTGTCACGTGTTGGTGCATACCGCTCATCAGCTACCTGTATACCCACAATGTATGTAATGATTGCCCCTGAGAAAGAAAATAAGTTATCATTAAAATACATTCATTGGTGTCAAAACAGTTTATTTGATGTAATATACAGTACCAATCCAAAATAAGTTCACAGTAATCAGTTTGCACAAAGACCTAAAGTTAGGTCTTTGGTTTGCTCCATTAAAGGGACTAAACTCCAGTTCGATGATAAAACATGTTTTTGTAGATGTTTCAATCACAAAACTATGTTTAACAAATACAAAAAAAGTATTCTTACAATTTACATTACGATCAACGGCGCTAGTGATGAAAATTACCGAACAAATTTTACTGTCCGTTAATTAGGTAACAGCTTTTCTCGAAAATTAAACACCACCTTAAATTTAATCAACTAACTCGATTATTTATCTTCTAGATGAATACGTCCAGATTCGTATATAAAATATTCTCTAATCAACCGAGAAGAATGAGGACCACATATAAGTATGTTGTCCAACATTGTATTTTCGTGTTATTGTTGGACATGATATGTGTGGCTTGGAATGTTAATTCGGGCTTCTGGACCAGACAATTGAGTTTGAGGTTTTTCTATTTTTGAAATGCACAACATCTTAGGAGTGAAACCTGAATATTTGAGGGCTGAATCTAAACAAGAGGGCCATGATGGCCCTATATCGCTCACTTGATTATAAACCCTGCACAATTTTCACCCAATAATTTGAAGAATCTTTGTAGAGGACCTCTAGCTGAGTCTATATACCAAATATGAAAGCCCTGGGCCAAGCAATTTCGGAGAAGAAGATTTTTTAATGTTTTCTCTATATAACTCTATGTAAATCTAAGGGCCCCAGGGGCGGGGCCAATTTTAACCCTGGGGCATAATTTGAACAATCTTCGTAGAGGACCTTTAGCTGAGTCTACGTACCAAATATGAAAGCCCTGGGCAAAGCGGTTTCGGAGAAGAAGATTTTTTAAGGTTTCCCCTATATAACTCTATGTAAAACTAAGGGCCCCCGGGCGGGGCCAATTTTGACCCCAGGGGCATAATTTGAACAATCTTTGTAGAGGACCTCTAGCTGAGTCTACATACCAAATATGAAAGCTCTAGGCCTTACGGTTTCAGAGAAGAAGATTTTTAAAGTTTCCTTTGTGAAAATCTATTTTTAGCCTGTGTGACCTAGTTATGCGACAGACCGGAAATTTTTTAACAACTTTAAAAGAGGACTACCCAAGGATCATTCCTGTGAAATTTGGTTAAATTCCATCAATTGGTTTAGGAGAAGAAGTCATTTAAAGGAATTGTTGACGGACGACGGACGACGACGGACAACGACGGACGACGGCGGACGCCGGACAGCCACCTATCCTAAAAGCTCACCAGTGAGCACTTCGTGCTCAGGTGAGCTAAAAATTGACGGAATAACAGGATTTTTCATATCGATGGTCATTCCAAATAATGTGCATAATTGACCTGGTTTTGGGATGTTTATTTCACATTCAGGGAGATAAATAAAACCTACATTCAGGAATATGAAAATAATACAAAAACATGTAATTGCATACAATTCGTTAATTTCATATCATAAATCGTTTGGAGGAGAATACCTTCACATAATATACACTTGGATACTGTACTGTCGCCTAGCAACCATGTAGCATGCATTTTTTCTTAATATTGAAGATATATATAGCTATAGCCTAACCAACATTAAGTCACATCTCAACAAATACGTCATAAACACTATATACTCAAGGACATTCTTAATTTTAAGAGCCAACAATGAGGTCATATTAAAGTCACATTGATTTTGGTTGATAGACTGATTCATTCAACTTGTTCTGTAACATAGTCTGTTTTCAGTATTGACTGCATCTATAATGAGCAACATTTCTTTGCTTTACTAGCAATAATACAAGTTTCTAACCTATTCTAAAGAAGGATAAAATAGATCACCAAAATATATACACTTAACCGAATTTCTAATTGGCCACCCTAAAAATATTATATCATCAATAAATCTTAGGCTGTATTATTTGTTCATTCCACGCACTATTGTATCGATTTTGGGAAAGAAATGGCGTATTCATGTACAAAATCATCCATGCGTAACGGTTGATGCTAAATTGCTTTTTTGCACATTGGACTCGTGCTCAGCTTGGAATAGTATCGTATTTGGTATGATTTTGTTCCCTGTTGATTGACTTTTCTTGAAACACTATAATTTGTGAGAATGAGCCATGTGGAACGCGCTCATGCACATGACATCAGATGCATGCATACATTGAACGAATTTCTGATTTGCCACGTGTTTTCATTAATTAGTTTTTAAACAAGAGGGCCATGATGGCCCTATATCGCTCACCTGATTATAAACCCTGCACAATTTTCACCCAAAGGAATAATTTGAACATCTTGGTAGAAAACCACAAGATGATGCTACATACCAATAATCAAAATTCTAGGCAGTGTAGTTTTAGGCAAGAAGATATTAATATGTTTTCCCTATATATAAGTCTATGTAAAACGGTGACCCCCGAGTAGGGCCAATTTTGACCCCAGGGGCATAATTTGAAAAATCTTGGTAGAGGACCACTAGATGATGCTACATACCAAATATCAAAGCTCTATGCAGTGTAGTTTTAGACAAGAAGATTTTTATATGTTTTCCCTATATAAGTCTATGTAAAACGGTGACCCCCGGGGTTGGGCCAATTTTGACCCCAGGGGCATAATTTGCACAATCTTGGTAGGGGACCACTAGATGATGCTACATACCAAATATCAAAGCTCTTAGGCATTTTAGTTATAGACAAGAAGATTTTTATATGTTTTCCCTATATAAGTCTAGGTAAAATGGTGACCCCCAGGGTGGGGCCAATTTTGACCCGAGGGGAATAATTTGAACAATCTTTGTAGAGGACCTCTAGCTGAGTCTATATACCAAATATGAAAGCCCTGGCCCAAGCAATTTCGGAGAAGAAGATTTTTTAAGGTTTCCCCTATATAACTCTATGTAAAACTAAGGGCCCCTGGGGCGGGGCCAATTTTGACCCCAGGGGCATAATTTGAACAATCTTTGTAGAGGATCTCTAGCTGAGTCTACATACCAAATATGAAAGCCCTGGGCCAAGCGGTTTCGGAGAAGAAGATTTTTAAAGGTTTCCCCTATATAACTCTATTTAAAACTAAGGGCCCCCGGGACGGGGCCAATTTTGACCCCAGGGAGATAATTTGAACAATCTTTGTAGAGGACCTCTAGCTGAGTCTACATACCAAATATGAAAGCCCTGGACTAAGCGGTTTTGGAGAAGAAGATTTTTTAAGGTTTCCCCTATATAACTCTATGTAAAACTAAGGGCCCCTGGGGCGGGGCCAATTTTGACCCCAGGGACATAATTTGAACAATCTTTGCAGAGGACCCCAAGGTGGTGCTACATACCAAATATGAAAGTTCTAGGCTTTACGGTTTCAGAGAAGAAGATTTTTAAAGTTTCCTTTGTGAAAATCTATTTTTAGCCTGTGTGACCTAGTTATGCGACAGACCGGAAATTTTTTAACAACTTTGAAAGAGGACCACCCAAGGATCATTCCTGTGAAATTTGGTTAAATTCCATCAATTGGTTTAGGAGAAGAAGTCATTTTAAGGAATTGTTGACGGACGACGGACGACGGACAACGACGGACAACGACGGACGACGACGGACGCCGGACAGCCACCTATCCTAAAAGCTCACCAGTGAGCACTTCGTGCTCAGGTGAGCTAAAAATGCTTTTAGAAGAATACACATAATCGAAACCCCGAAACTGTCCAATTTTATTGATAGAAAATATGTTTTATCGCAGTAATTCGAGCTAAACCCACGCTTTTATAAATATCGCTTTTTTCAAAATGACGTTTTGACGTACATGTCTGAATTTTGGTGCTGTCTTAGTCATTCTAACGGTCTCAACGCGCCCCATATTACTTATTCTCGCCAGTATCAATGCTTTTCATTAAGCGAATCGACAGAGAATACATGTTGACTAATTTCAAAAATCAAACATGTCGGGCTCGTGAACCACGTGCATGTAAGCCATTTTGCACTAACTGTTCCGCATGGATGATTTTATACATGCATGCGTAATTGATTTCTTGAAATCTATAGATACAATGTAAGTGCATGGAATTAAAATAACCACAATTTTAGTAATATTGATTGAATATATCGCATAATATAATATTTCGTTGAGTGGCCAATTAGAAATTCGTTTAAGTGTATGATTGTACGATAAAACAACAATGGAATGTTCAATTATTTTAACATTTATTGGTTTTCTGGGTTACATTTTGTAAAATGTGATAACAATTGTCTGCTATCATAAACTGAACACTATTTTCCAAACATAACAAATAGCTTAACAGTTTTAAAAGACTAATTTCAATACGGTGATTATACATTGTAATTATGCAAATATTCATAGTTTGGAAAATAAAGTTACTGTTCAAAATTAGATTGAAGTTTTGGGATTTGAGACAAGAAAGAATAACCAAAAAATCATCAGGTGACAATTTTTCTACAAGATGTAAATTAAAAGGTAGTTGTTTAATGTACATGTCATGATGATAAATTGCTATATCACATGACTTCCCTTGTATCCAGGTTAGTATAACCAGTACGTATATAGAGGATCTATCACGAGTTGTCAATTGTTATAAATTTATATTAAACGATTTTTGGAAATTTTATTAAGCGAGCCTCTGGCGAGCTTAATAATATTTCCTGAACGAGTTGAATATAAATATATCAATTGACAACAAGTGATAGATTCTTTATATCAAACGACACTAAAACGCAAAATACGCATTGATTTATTGGAAAAACTAATTACCTTATACTACACGTGGTACGTATAACTTTATACGTACTGGCTATACTAACCTGGATACAAGGAATGTCATGTGATATAAAGTTATACGTACCACGTGTAGTATAGGTATTGAGTTATTCCAATAAAGCAATGCGTATTTTGCGCTTTTAGTGTCATATGATATATATAATCTATCACTCGTTATCAATTGATATATTTATATTAAAGTCGTTCCGGAAATATTATTTCCAAAACTCGTTTAATATAAATTTATATCAATTGACAACTCGTGATAGATCCTCAATATCCCAACCATTTGCAAAAATATTGCAACAAATGTGATTTTTAATCGAGTGTCCAAACAATATCACAGATAAAAAAATTATTTCCCAGGGTTAAATGGAGCGCATTAGATGGGAAATACTTTACTGTGATTGGTAAAGATCGTCTGATTACACCAATCAGAAGTTGTCACCATAGCGCACGAGTTATTGAACGTAGTAATTGAAGGTATGTGGTCACTCAGATACGGACATTGAGAGCTTATAAAACGTTATTTACTTTGCAAAGATCTTGTTAGGTGTATGTTGTGTACTAAATTCATTTGTGATACTAAATTGTTATAAGCAATCTAAAATTTAAGTATATGGGATTATATTGGTATGTTTATGTCAATATTTATAGGGGATTAAGACTTATAAAGTGCAGTGCAGTATTAAGCCAGTGCTTCTATCGCAATGCAGTTCATTTATATAAATAAATGTCTGTAATGGTGGAAGTTAGTGCATGAAAGGGTTACATGCTTCTGAACATGTTCCGTAGTTTCAGTATTCTGGTAGCTGGAGGTCATTGAACTTCGCGAGTCACGGTTCCACAGTTCCTCCACTGGGGTTTTTACGTGTAAGCCCACCGTTCCATATCATGAATATAGCATTGACTGCGGCGCAGCCTCTGCTTGAGAGGCACTTAAATGAAGACTTAGTAAACATTTATTTAAAATATCGTACAATATCGTACATTTAGCATTGTTAAATGTTTTACAAGTAATAGTGTATGTTATAAATGACAACTGTATGATGTGTGAAGTTGATGCTAAATATAATTGTCATATCGAGTTGTTGATTGTTGATGTTATTGATGATAGAATGTAAGCTTGCTTGCCCAAGTGCTTAACTACATTATACTGTATATTAAGTTATACAAAGTTGTGTTGTTTTATGTAGTTTAAATCTGTGAAAGTCACAGGAAATATCAAGATTTGTATATAACTTTAGTTAAAGTTTAACGTCCCCCAATTTTCACTCATTCATTAGAATAAAGAATATATACTTTATTGATTGGAAGGTCATTTGAGGAAGTAATAACTGCAGTTTGTGATATAATATCTTAGGCGTGTGACCAATTCATCGCTTTTATCCCTGTGATTTATTATAACATGGTCACTTATAGACAAAGGGAAGCAACTCATTCCAGCATGTTTACCAAAACACAGTATTTTTTGAACATTCATAAACTAGTATTGTCTCTTTTCTTGTGAACTGCATAAAGTTGTTTGGTGCAATTGTGAGGGACTTAGGCAATAAACATTCTTATGAAATATCTAACAGTTAAACGATCACAAGTCTAGGGAATGCCTCTTTAAAGTATATTATTCGAACGTATGTTTGAGAATAAAATAGAGTTACAGCGGAAAAATGATGTTACTTTAACATCTTGTTCTGAAGAGGTCTGACAGTCTAGAGATACATCAGGAAATCTTCCATTATTACAGGTGATGGTTTCCTCTTCTTGTAGGTTACCATAGTTATAATACATGCAACACCTTGTACAAATAATGGAGTTGTATTAAAATATGTATCAACATACTAACTTTCAAATTCACAGTTATCACCATGCCGAGTTTTTGGACAGTTTCCACATACACCAGGTTTTACGCATTCACCACCATTGTTCGTACAACTCTCATCACACAGTACTGGAAATTATATCATTACAAAAAGTGGACAACGTACGCATTAATTTCCTTCAAACTATCACAAAACACCATTTCAAGAGGAAAATTATCGTTAAACGCTAATAGGGTCGCATTTCAGACGTGTATAGTATCGCTTAAACAAGTGATACTAGAAGCGGAGACTACGATTAACTCACTTTCACCCATAAATCCTAGATTCACATAGTTTACCTTATCGACGAGTTTATTGTTATATTCTTCTCATTTAACATTGAACGGACTGTAGTGTGATTGTAGACGATACTATACAAATACAAGCTCTAGCATTGCGAGGAATGACAGTGTGTTAAACAGCATCGAGTTCAAAACATCGGTACAAATAACTCGTATCAATGCAACTACATTACATCGAGCCAGGTTGGAGAATGAGTTGAAATGTACAAGTTGATCTTACGTGTTTCACATCTCTTTCCTTTTGTCATTTGTTGACATAGACATTCTCCATCCTTATCACACACTCCGCCATGTTCACACGGAGGTTGACATATCGCTGTAAAATAGTTCTTTTTAAAATCCACACTTACATTATAATTATGCTGTAGGCAAATGAAGGGCACATAAACAGAATAACTAATCTCATAGGCAACCAATGATATTGAAAGTAGTTGAAATATATGTATACTAAAAGGAACAAACCACGTGATATGTAAGGTAATGTTGAGTTAGAACGTAAAGGCGTGAAAATATTAAAACGCTTTTACAAAGTAATATAATATTCTTTGGCCAAAAATAAGAATAATAAATCGAACCGGGAAGGCATCACTCACCTTAAACAGCGAATCAGGAAAACAACAATAAACACCACAGACCACACTTAAAAGACACAATGCCTTAAACATAACTGAACGAGAAGATAGACTGAACCACTGAAAGAACGGGCGTCATCTGTTTACAAGTCAAACGCCCAAGTCTGTACTGTCCAAAGATTGAAAGACCTAGTATCAGCTGCAATAAGCTGGATGACCTAGTTTTAGTTTTACAACAAGACCCTAAGGCATCTATGGTGATTAAGAAATCGTTCATAAAACTTCTAAAAATGTATCCCTATAGCATGTACAATGTCTTAACCATGCATATATCTTGTTTTTGACATCAGATAAATCAAAATGTCAGATACGCCGTGTTGGTGGCCTTTTCTGTACCCTACACAAGAATTTACTAAGATGTCACCTAATGAGACTCAGTGTTTAGCTTCCCAATACTAAAATTGAACAATATAGATTTGACCGAAAGAATAACCTCTAGACCTACACAATGAGGTTCTATAATTTAATCTAGCGACATAGTGTTTGAACCCGGATCATCCAATATATTTATTTACCTAAAATTTGATGAGAAAGTCCTAGTGACTAAATACCAAAACCATTAACGGAGTTTGACCGTTCATTCGAGCAGGGTATAGTAGTAAGCCAGCATTCAAAATTACTGGTAGAATCTACCTTCTCTGCATTTAGGAAATATTCAATTATTTCCGAAATTCCAGTTGGGATTTATGTCCGCTACCTTCCACTGTCCCAACATGCATTGAAATCTTCTATTCGCTGGCTCATACCTCTGTCCGTCCACATCAGAACAGTTGATGAAAACATAAGTGTCAGGATCGATCACAGCACCAGGACTTACATATTGTTGTGATATCCGATATATGGATACATGTCTGTCAATATCGGTAGGTATTTTGCAGGTGCCTGATTAACATAAACAATGAACAAGAAAACATAAATTAATGTCCTACTTACATGTTTCAATATGGTCTAACAGAGTGAGACTGAAGTCATATGATCCGGCAGCCTTATATAAACAATTAAAATTGGATAGGGTAGGATGTATTTAAACAAAACAGACGAGCTAAGAAAACATATAATTTTATTATTTTCAATTTACATTATAGAGTTCTATTTCGACATGAACATAATAGACTTTCCTAACTTATCATCGTGCAACTTGTGACATACCATGTATAAGTTATCAGAGCTGTATGAAAATAAATATTACCGTAGTTTACTTACTTTCTATTTCACAGTTGTTACCATGCCTAGTTTTTGGACAGTGTCCACATACACCAGGTTTTACGCATTCACCGCCATTGGTTGCACAACTCTCATCGCACAGTACTGGAAATTAAATAATAACAAAATGTGGACACCGTTTGCTTTTGTTCCCGTCAAACGTTCACAAAACACCATTTCAAGAGGACAATTATCGTTGAACGCTAATAGGGTCGCATTACAGACGTGTATAGTGTCGCTTAAACAGGTGATACTAGAAGCGGAGACTACGATTAACTCACTTTCACCCATAAATAGTTTACCTAATCGACGAGTTTATGGTTATATCCTTCTCATTTAACATTGAACGGACTGTAGTGTGATTGTAGACGATACTATACAAATACAAGCTCTAGCATTGCGAGGAATGACAGTGTGTTAAACAGCATCGAGTTCAAAACATCGGTACAAATAACTCGTATCAATGCAACTTCATTAAATCGAGCCAGGTTGGAGAATGAGTTGAAATGTACAAGTTGATCTTACGTGTTTCACATCTCTTTCCTTTTGTCATTTGTTGACATAGACATTCTCCATCTTTATCACAAACTCCGCCATTTTCACATGAAGGAAGACATATCGCTGTAAAATAGTTCTACATTAAATGTACAGTTCGAATAATTCTGGTGGGCAACTACAGGAATAGACACTTCATGAGGCAACTCGTTATATCATTAGATGTTTGTAAAACAGCTACATGGATTCCTCTACTGAAGCCCAATAGTCGGAAGTAGTAGAGGTTACAGTGCCGTTGACCTCAAAATCAAATGAGTCAACTACGTTTGCTGGCCAAACTTCATGCAATGTTTGAAGATCCAAGGGGAATTTTAAAGCGTTCTGAAAATAAGTTGGTATAAGATATAGTTAAGGTCTCAATGACTATGACCTTTAACCTACTGATCTCAAAATCTATATACGTCATCTACTGTGCTGGCCCAACCGACCAAATAATAATTATTATGATGAAGACCTACAGTAATCATTGTCTGCCAAATGAATGTATGACGCGTATATCATGTGTGTTATCATGTCTGTGCTTGTCAGTCTGGCTTTCAGGGTGGTACGGTGTGCGAGCGGATAGCCTGCTTGACTGCTGATCGAGAGGTCCCGGGTTCGATCCTCGGCCGGGGCATTTGATCATTTCTGAAACGCTTTTCTGTGTTTCCCATCCAACTAGAGATAAACTGGTTAACAACCCAGAGGTAGTCTTGCGCGTATCGGTGCTATACACCAGGCACGCGTTAAAGAACCAATGTGTCTCTTCGGAAAGAGCTAGGGCATCGTGTCCGGATACCTTTTATCACACTGCTGTCTCTTCCACCTGCTGTCCCTTCAGCAAAAAACACAAGACCCCAATGGAAATACGTTCTTGCACTTCCATGGGTTATCCTTGACCGAGAGGTTTAAATAATATCATACAGCCTCATCACTGGATAGCAGCTCTGTTGTAAAACGGAAGCCAAGTGAAACATATCATACAATAAGACCTATATGACCCAAAAATGGGATCCTCCTAGAGGTGGACTCCCTGTAACCCCAGGCCAGGCAGAAGCACAGTGTATCGGAGGAGTCTAGGTCCATAGATGTATGCCATGCATTATCCATTGGCGAGTGGATACGCACTGTTGTCAACAAACCTAGTTCCTAGCTATATGTTAAATAGCTCCACTGCCTAGTGGATGGCTAGGGAGAGGTTGAATTTCAAATAACTGTAAAATGTAGTATTTTTTGTACTTATATCTGAAATTCATTTTTCACATAATTTATGTTAATTTAACTTCTGTCGTTGCGATAATGGTGACCGATTTCTGCTGATCAAGTACCCATATTGAAAAAAGCGAATGGTAAGTAGTTAAAAAAAGAAGCTAACCTTCTTAAGAACAACTATCCACGTTATGTTTTATAACAAAGGGAATATCATTATAAAAAGCTTTGCAATTTTAAAAATGAAGATAAAAAGTAAAAGTAGAATTGTGAAATGCTTCATACTATTATGGCAAATAATGTTTGAATGACGTCACGTTGTAATTGTAATAGAGAGGTTGCGAAATCGAACGTCAACGTGTACGTGTACGAGTGAACTACTTTTTGAGCAAATCGTCATCAAGGTATGTGTAGGGCTTACACGTTAACACCGTGTAGTGGGACTTGTAGAGGTATGTGTACCACATCACACATGTATGCGTAGGCACGGATTAATCGTTTTATCAAAAGAAACATGGACTAATCAAACTATACAAACACTCATTTCGATTCATGGGGAAATCGTGCTATAACTGTCACGCGTACACGTTATTTTCGCAAGCAAATTTAAATTACAACGTGTACGAGTACGTGTACGGGTATCTACACGTACACGTACCCGTACACGTTGCTTTCGCAACCTCTCTATTAAAAAATATGTACCTTAAATTTTGTTAATTGATGTCATACGTATGTTGTTCATATTTTCAGATACTGTTCTTGAGAGAATTGTCTTTCTTACATAATATTTTCATGAATTTCACAATTATTTCAATAAACACAGTTTTCTTAGAAAAAGACTCAAATATATTTGAGTGATGGATATGTAAATTAAAATATTTAACAATAACTTGTTGGGTTTACCTTCTCTGCATTTAGGAAATTCTCCGTTATTTCCAAAGTTCCAGTTTTGATTTCTATCGGCTTCCTTCCACTGTCCGAACTTACATTGGAATCTTCTATGGGCTGGTTCATACCTATGTTCGTCCACACCAGTACAGTTGATATACACATAACTATCTGCATCGACTACATCACCTGAACCGATATCTTCACGTTCCTGCGACTTATACATGTACATTGATAATCGTCTGTCAATATCGGTAGGTACCTCACATGTCTCTGAAAAAATGCATTCCTACCAATTACGAAAATCATCCATGCTATGCACGAAGCAGTCATGCAGTGGGGCCACTTCGCACCAATTTACCGCATGGATAATTGTGTTTAACCTAATTTGTAAGTTTGCAGTAGTGGATTCGTTCATCGTATTACCATAGTTGACATGCCAAAACAACGTCAGAAATAACGAATTTAAGTGATGGTGATGACTTCACGTATTCATTATCATGCGTGTTGGAGAACATTGTTCCATTTGTTCCAACATGTAGTATGATGCTATTGATCAGGTTAAAATATTTCCAGAATTCAACGTAATTTGTATTTGGTGACCCATAAGACAATAACTATTAAATACGTATGAAGCAAAATTAAATGTGTAGGGGAAACCTGAATAGAAAATAGAGCTGTGCATATTTTTCCAAGACACAAAGAAAAATACATGTTTTATTTGGAACTATTGTATGTAGCTCAATAACGAAATACAGTATCTATCACGAGCTGTCAACTAATATAAATTTATATTAAACGAGTCTTGGAAGTCTTATGAAGCGAGCCTCTGGCGAGCTTAATAATATTGCCTGAACGTGTTTAATATTTTCAAAATACCTTGTTTTCTTATAGCCATATACATTGTAATTCCTACGAAAATATAGTGCTGCATTTTGATCGTGTCATTATCCAATTATCTGCCGAAAGTGTCAAATGACGTCATCAGATTTTCTGCCATTTTAAATGCCGACTTGTTTACTTGGTGGGAAGATTTGTACCAATTGGATTTTTGTAAACAAAAATGGCGGCCGACTGACAAATTTATTTGAGTTACACTTTTCTCAAAACAAAATCATTTATTAGAAAAATGTCATAATCGGAGACAGGAATGTCTTTAAAGTTTAAATAATAAATATAAAGTTTCATATAATTACGCATCGTACACCGTCTTTATGCTCACTGGTGATCAATATATTCCTTCTAATTTTTCAAATATTGCAACTAGAGTAATGAAATTACTAGCTGATGTAGATCAGTCATTTATATTACGTTTCTTCTAATTTACTTTATGGTAACGGCACTATTTTATTGATAACGTCACTTCTTGTAACCAAGTTGAACCACGCACCGTCGAGCATCTCGGGCGTAACGTTATCTCAGAACAACAGCATGCTTTGAAAATTAACGCAAAACTTGTAAAATCCTCTCGATATCTCCAATAAAAGGTATGAGCAAATCCGACAGGGAAGGTAGCATTCAACCCAACCAGCCGAGCTCAGAAATCAGAAACACCACGACACCAGCACCCTTAGCAGTGCCCACAGAAACCCATGCCAAAACGGCGACCAAATGAGACACAACAACCCCGGGGCGTGACCTAGGTTAAAACACTATGGACAGTGACCAAACGTTATGCGACCTAAAGAGGCACAACTTCGACTAAAATCGGTGTGGGAAATAATATTACATATTCCTAGCAACTACAATGAGCAATGCCCACACATAAGCCGAAGAAACAATTAAAGATCCAAGTCCCCGCCGATAAAATGCAGGATGACCTACATTCTCCAGGACATTATATAAGATGACTTGACTAAATCGTGCATGGATTCTTTGCGCTCCAAATTGGCTTTTTCATATGATTACTTTGTCTATGTGATTTAGGGTCTCTGCCTAACGGATGAGTCGATTAAATAAGGACAAACAGCAAACATAACATCGCAGTTGGGCCACTTTCAGTTAAATTCTGCGAAATAAGACGCACAGATCTGAACCAAACTCCGATACCCTCTTTATTCCACCTCCCATTCCAGAGTTGGCTATTAATGACCTATTTCAGTATTAAAAGAAAAACAATTTTATACATGGGGCCGAATATTAGCCCAGAAAGGAGATGTATGCTGCTCCGAAGTTAACGCTTGGAATGACGTCGCATGATGTCAACGCCCCTTGTATTATATAAGGTAAACACACACCAGTGAGCATAAAGACGCGTGTGACACGATGCGTGCTAGTCCACTAAGAGAGCTAGAGTATATTATATCACATGTTTTTCCTTGTATGGAGGTTAGTATAGCGAGTACATATAATATAATACGTACCACGTGTAGTATAAAGTTAAAATACATGGATGAGTTTCTCCAATAGATACACAATTCATATGAGTAAACTAAAAACTTGAGCTTGCAAGAAAAAAGCAATAATATATAGTAAACTTACTGTGGTTATATTCAAGAGAAGACACCCGATCTTGAATGTTCAATATGTCATCAACTAGTTTAGACTGTTCTGTTCTTGCAACAAGAGTTTCACTTAGTTCGTGAAACGTAACATTAAAGTTGGACACGATATTCTTAACACCCAGTTTGAATTTATCAAACTTTTCTTCATTGTCTCTCACCAAACTTCTCATGTATCTTTTTTCTGAAATCAAAGCTTTCATGAATCGATCTTTTGTTTTTATAGAATCAGAATTTTCAGATTGTCCTCCCCCTAAACCACTATTCACCAAGTCGATCTTGTTGTTCACAGTATCCTCCTGCATTCCTATAGTTCCTTCTATATTTTCTAGTCTAAGATTTATAGAATTAATATGGTTATTGAATTCATTAGTAAAAGTTTCGAGTTTTTCAGATAGGTCCTTGAACAATACCACTGCGACCTGTGATGTTCCAACATCATTTGGTAACAACAGAAAACATAAAATTTGCCAAAACAACACTTTCGCCATTGTATTATTATGTCTACAAATTCTAGTTCACAAATTATTTAAAATAAATAACCGACTCCCAGCTTCACTTCACGTTAATGCTAGAGATGTTAAAATCTGATCTTTTCGCTGGAGTGGTTACATCTGTTATCAATTGGTTAAGATACTACGCAGTAACACTTGGCAGCTTCAAAGTCACGTGAACGTATGTATACTTGTAGCTGAATTATGCGTGTATGGAAGGGCACTATCGCCAAAATTATTGTTCAACATAATTTTTGCACTGTGTTAATTTTATATCGAATGTTCAACAACACATATAATAAAAGAATGTTTACGCATAGTGATAGTACTAGTATATAGTTCACGCTTTTAATAAACAAACGATTGTTTAGTCCCTATTATTAATAACTAGCATTATATGCACTTTATTGCTGATCGGGTGGCAGCCCGAAATAGCATATTTTACTACTTTCAGATTGTAGATATGTTCTTTTTTAATTGGAATAATATATAAAAATATATCTGACAGTGTTAAACAAGTTAAGTGAAACCAACCAAAATTGCGTGTAATGACATTTCGGTTACGGTTTTGGCACGGGTTTGTGAGGTTGGTTCGTCGTGCAGTTGGGACTTGTGGAACTTGGTCGAGTATTGGCTGCGCTTCATTCGGCAATAACCGCTATTATATAATTTCTTTGTGAATATGGGTCATCCTGCACTTTATCGACGGGGACTTGGATCGTTAATTGTTTCTTCGGCTTATGTGCGGACATTGCTCAATGTAGTTGCTAGGAATATGTTTATATTGTTTCCCACCCTATTCCTACCTTGCCCATTTTTTTAACTAGGTCAAGTCGTAGTTGTGCCTCTTTAGGTCGCATAACGTAAGATCACTGTCCTTAGTGTTTTAAACTTGGCCACGCCCCGGGGTTTTCGTGCCTCATTTGGTCGCCGTTTTTGGCATGGGTTACTGTGGGCATTGCTCAGGGTAGTTATGTCGTGGTGTTTCTGATTTCTGTGCTCGGCCGGTTGGGTTTAGTGCTACCTTCCCTGTCGGATTTTCTCGTACCTGTTTTTTGAGAAATAGGACAAACAAGGTTGCAAAAAACTAATGAATTGTAAAGTTTGTTTGTTTGAATTTTACAGTTAGTAATGTTGTGTATTTGGACTAAAAGATAGTGAATACTTTTGGCAATGATTCCTATACACGTACTTGTACATGTCGATGGCTTAGAATAAGAAGGTCGTAACTTTAAAATCGATATATTGAGAAAACAAGAGAGAAGTGTCTGTAATTTACTCTTCACCTATGGGAAAACAAGTTTTTAAAACTTCATTTTGGTCAACATGACAATTTCCGATTTTCATGAAAATAGGCTCATAAGAAGCTCCTTGTGAAGCAGACTTCAAATATGTATGAGTATTATAAGGTCGTAAGTAGTAGTTACGTCCTTCTCATTCTAAGCCAGCGATGTATCCGTGTGAAGTATAGCAGACATTCTGTCGTTTATAATGGATTTATAGTCCAGTCAGTGACGTCATCGTTTATGTGTACCCAAAAGATTAAATACACTGCTTAAACAGGTAGAGTTTAGTGTGGTATTGAACTGTTAGTATAAGGATTTATATTGTATAATATTATTTTATGTTGTTACCCAGTAATTGTGGATTGTTCCGCTGCGTCACTGTAGTATACCCTACCCTTTGGGTAGCGCGAGTAAATAAGTCCTTATGCCCTACAAGTAACCACTGTGGTATACCCTACACTTGGGTAGTGCGAGTAAATTAATAATCAAGACCTAACACACCATGAACAACTACAAACGAGTAACAACACTGCATCCATAACTCTAAAGCATACTAATCGGTAAAACCGGACCTCCTAGAAAACCGGACCTTTCATCCGGTCCGAACAGGGTCTAGTTTTCAGGTGAGTCTACTGTATATATATAACATATTTTATAATTTTACTAAATTATGTAAGCATAAATCTGAAATCAGGCTGTCAAATTCTGTAAAATCATTAACAATCGTGGGGTATTAATTTCGTCGATGATCATAATCACGAAATTAAACCCCCACGAGTCGAGTCATTAGACGTCTGTTAATTCGTCTGAAGAACATATGAGTAAGATAGGATGTTACTGTTGGTGTGGTGAAAAAACTCAAACACTTGCATATGTTTACGCTGTAGAAAATTGGCTATCAGACAACATCCTGTTACGTTTTTTTGTATACGTCGGCTTCTTGTCAGATAAAAATCTACATCCTGGAAGGAAACGAATTAGATGCACAAATGTTGTTTATAATATTATAACACATGTTACACTTTAAACATTAGGTTATATCTGCAAATTATTTTAAAATTAATTATTTTCGAAAACGTTTAAACTCCGTGTATTTTCGCTACGATGTCCAAGGCCGATTCAGGCGTATTTAAACATGCATCTTACGAAGTATTTAACACATTACCAGAGGTAGCGCGGTGGTCGAGATATAACGATCTTTAAGGAACTAAACTCCAGTTGGTAAATTGCAAATTTTATAAAAAACCTCTCTTAAAACCGCATTTGTTTGGCTTGACCGACCTAATACATTTGCATACGAATCTGGTCTTATTCATTTGCATAACGTCGGTTAATTACCTTTAAATCCCTAAATCTATTGCGAGACTAACGCAGTAAGCTATTTAATTTAACGTTGTTAAAGCGTAACAGTGTATAAATACCGTGAAAAGCCGTAACGGACGGTGCAACATGTTCAGGAGTATTCATCAATTGTGCATTTGGCATTCATAAAACATATTTTGTTATTTAAACGTCTAAAAACATGTTGTTATCATCATTTGATGATAAGTCGCTTGAAACCCTCATCCAAATATTTTATTTATTCTTCGTCACGAAGTAAACAGCATTTTCTGAAACAAAATACAACATCGCTATATAGCATGATAACGTGAAAGGCAGGAAAACTTGGAATTACCCACAAAGGTGGTATAACCAAGTGAGGACAATTGATCAGTGTTATTTTAGTACAAAATTGACCATATGTGTATACTTAAAAAACCATTTGTTCAACAGAAGGCGCACCCGGTCAATGTTATCCTGGGGGGGGGGGGGGGCATTTCAATATACGAGGGTCAGTCAGGAAAAACTGAGAGTTGGTGAATAATGATCGGGACAAAAAGTGTTCGTATATTGTCTATACATTATCGTGAAATATAGTATCTCATCGATGTTATGGATAATACCAATTTTGGGTATGAACATTTGATTCTTGTTGCCAGGCAATCAAAGAAGACAACTCGAAGACATGCGTCCGCTGTCTGTAGAGCCCAATTGTGTGTTGCTATGGAAACATAAAGTTATATCGAACATTTTCAAACTTATTAATTATTTTGTAATACATTAATCTATCAGATATACTTAAATTATGGTTGATTTGTTCCTCCAATATAGAAAATATACTTGATGGAACTAATAATTGTCACTTTATTTGTTGGTATTGAGACAACAATTTTACCCCACCCAAAAGAATGCAAGATGTTTTTCAAACGCGAAGTTGTATTTTTTAGTTCTATTATGGTCACTGGTCTCCATTAGATACATTCATAATCCTCATGAACAGAAATTGTGAAGTCCGTGATAAGTTTTAGAATACCATGGCAACGCAAAGAACACAGGCCGAGAAAATCGATAAAATACGGGTAAAATTGTGGCTAGGCAACTAATAATACAGCATTAGTGACAATTCTGTAACAAACGCCCATTATTATTTGACATATACGATTAAACAAGATACACATGTTACTTGTACTAAATAACGCTATATAAAGTTGAAATAAACGTTCAAATTGACAACAAAATTAGTCTATCAGTCGCTGGCGCGAACGCATACCCTTTAGTGATGTTCTTTGGGGTTGCTTGGCAACTTTATTTATAAGCCTTTATCCGATCACGGAATTCATCAGAATAACCACAATGGATAATACATTGAAGCTGGTGATAATTGGTAGAAAATATAATTGTACATGTACGAGGGTATATCCAAAAGTAATGTCACTCGTCCCGTGGTTTAATTGTTTATAGGCCGATATGCATAAATATGATATCAGAATGTTCAGCAATTCAATTCTGATTAAAACGTGCTGTATTGTTCAATTTTCATAACTGGATTATATGAACATTTAAAATATACCTATGACGCACACGAAAATTACGATTGTTTTTCATTATCATAACAATTTTCTTTAATGCGTTTCTAAAAAACATAATTCTCGAAAGCAGACAATACATTCGTGACGTGAGGAAACAAATGTTTTGTGACTGTTGCTAAAAATTCAATTACGTCACTTAACTTTTAAACTCGTAATATATCTTCAACGAATTGATTACTTAGCGAAAACACGGCAGATTTGTGACAAAAAGACGCTGCGTGTAGTAATGCACTTTTCCTAAAAGGTTTGAAAGTCACCTACTGAAACTTTAGTTACACAAGGTGGCAACATATGCTCATGTGTATGTAGTATACTCTTTTAAGGGGGCATATATCACCAAATCATTATCGATAGAGAGTCATATAAACGGTTTGTAGTAGATCCGAAAAGAACACCAAGAGTATTTTTAACGCCGTCAATTCAATTCGACGTTCAAAACTGCAATCATTATGTGCACTGGGTACACCGTCTATTTTTAGAACTGGAAAAACCGTTACTCGGAACGGGTGTTTTACAGTTCGGACGAGGTAAATATTCAATTTTCTATCTATCAACTTGTGATCCATAAACCTAACATAGCGCACGGTATGCCTTTATGGTTTCCACGTTCAGGTTGTCATCATTTTCTTTGAAAAGATTCCCCAATTTAACAAAATAGCCGGTACCAATTTTGTATTTGTTACTTGAGACGTGTTTTTAAACGTGTTACTCGGGACGGATCCATATATAAATCTCTGTTTTCGCGGATGCAGTATGTCCCTAGCCAACGTAATGTTGATATTATATCAAATTATTGTATTTATGACAAGATGGGACGACATTATGGCATCTATAGTGTTTCTGGAACACAATCGTATATGTTCTGTGTTATTCGATGCCGCCAGGAGGCGGCATCGAGTATGAAAGGGTGCAAGCAGATGTCCCAGGAGGATACAAGATTTGATTGGTTATAACGCTGTTGGACTCGCCCGTCAGGGGTAAAATAGGATGATAAATGTTCGGTAGGTACTTAAGTCCAAGTCCCAGGAGGATACAAGATTTGATTGGTTATAACGCTGTTGGACTCGCCCGTCAGGGGTAAAATAGGATGATAAATGTTCGGTAGGTACTAAAGTCCAAATCAGTTCGGAACGGGTGTTTATATAACGGCTACATATGTTGCAATTTGCGGGTCTTAGCAGGGGCTATTAAAAAGTAAAAAAAAACTATTTGCGCGGAGCGGCGATTTTCCTTTCGAATTTTTATGGAACATGTTAAATACTTTCATGTCTGTCAGATATTTTTTAGTTATGATTTTCGATTTTTTCCAGTTCTTAGGTTTTGTCTTAATCTAAATTTGATAAATGCAAGTGTTTTTTTAATCTCTATGTTTCTTTATTTATGTATGTCAGAATAGTTTGTTTTGCCAAAATTTAAACGGGTAAATATAGCTTGCCAACATTGAACTGACACTTCTTATTTACAAAATATTCATATGCGCTCCTATACTCCTGCCAAATGGAACTAGTTCTATGCATATTTTAAACTATGTTGAACGTATTAATTCGCAATAAATTTACTTATCAAGCTCACAAACCACGAAATAACAATGTCCTTTAGTGTCAGTTTCACGTTGTCAGGCTATACCACGTTATTGGAATACACTTTGTTATTTTATGAAACATGCTAAATGCCATCTGTGAAGCATTAATCAATATTATAATGGTGCTCATATTTCTAAAACATGTTATGTTCATTTGAATAAATATTTCAATAGAAAATAGAATGTTTTCATGTTTTCTATTCTTTCCTGGTGTTTCACTGCCTTCAAGTTTTTAACCAGGTTTTCCAAAGGAAAACTCTGGTTATTAGATTGCTGAATGTCGGCGGGCCTTAACAATTTCTTCTGTGCACAACTCCTCCTACATTTCTTCATAGATTTCAACCAAACTTTCAGAGAATGATTGACATCATGTGACCTGGTGCATATTATCAGGGTTTTATGATTCAACCAATTTTGACGGAGTTATGGCCATTGAAACAGAAAAAAATGGCCGCTTTCCTTATGTCGCACGGTACTCAAAGTACACGACATAGAGTCATGAAACCTTCACAGAAATGGTCAGGATGTTTTCTCTACACCTGGGGTTTCACTCCCCTTTCAGTTTAGTACATCCAGAGTTATTAGCCATTGAAATGGTGTAAAATAGCCATTTTTGACTTGTTTCACATGCTACTCAAAAAGTATTTGACCTAGGATCATGAAACCTTTATAGAAATGTTTGACAGCATGTACTCTAGTGCACCTGGGGTTTCACTCCCCTTTCAATTTAGTACAATCAGAGTTATTGCCCTTGAATTAGTGAAAAATACCCATTTTCAGCAATCTTAAGTTTTTGCAGCGTACACTCAACACATGAGAATAACTTCCCTTGTGCATCACACATCACGCCGGAATTTTAGTTTGTTTACAAGTTTCTACCAATACCTTTTACTAAATAAAAAGATTTACTTAAAAAGAACTAGCGGCATCTTTGATGCCCAGCATCAACATTTCACTTGTTGTTACTTGGTACGGATGTTTTTAGAGCGTTACTTGGGACGGCCTAATATCGAAATGTACGTAATTCATATCTGCTGAACGCGTTCGACCTACCGGCTTATATACCTAAGTAATATAGTTACATATGTTATCGAATAACTAGTGAGACCTTTTGTATGACGTATTAATAAGCCACATATTTATGTTTTATACGACAATTATTACAATTCACTAATATTAATTACCTTGATGATGCAAGTTCCTTACTGATGACTAGATATATAAGTGTCAGTTTATTCAACAATTCCTTATGGTTTCTACCCAAACTAATCCTTTGATACATGTAACGTGCATTTCTAGTTCTAACTACATGAATACATTTTGTTTATATATAGTGCATTTATTTACATCGTCTTTACAGAAAATGCATATCTGTGGCACTTGTAAGAGCAGTCTAAAGACAAAAAGGACGTTGCGAGAACATGAGGCAAGGCACACGCGTACGGGATCGTTCAAGTGTGACCATAATGGGTGCGGTCTTGTTTTCTTCACTAGGACGTATGTACGAGGGATGATCAAAAAGATATTAAAGTTTGCGTATCTAAGCCAAATATCATATTAATTTAGCTGTATTTAATGCCGATGTTTACGTATACAACACAATGTTCTACAATAAGTAGTTCTTTGTTAATGAAACGTCAAAAATAAGGTGTAGCGCTATGCCGCCGCACACCAAAACGTCGCCCATTTTCGCTTTATGGTATAGAAAAGCTTTCGACTTGTATTTTATTAAATATTCCTCGAATAATATATCAAATCAACTGGGCGTTACGCTAAAACATTGAAGAACTGTGGAATAAAATAATGTTGAAGAAGATTTGTTCGTTTTTTAATATATGACGTGAAAACTAAAAGTAGCGACTTAAAAACTACGCAATATTTCAGCAAATATTCACATCTCAAAAATATACAGTTCTTCCACAAGCTAGGATTAAGGTCTAAACATGCATTTAAAATGAGGAAACGAGCATATGAAGAGAAGTCTGCAAAATGCATACTTATGTATCGTTAGTGAAAAAGGGTTTGTGACGGGAAAGAAACTCTTTTGCATCAAGCCGAGATAAAAAAAAGCGTTAAATGAGATGTCAATTTTGATTGTCACTCGTTTGACGGACGTCGTATACAAGAGCCGTCATTAGAATGAAAATGATCGAATAATTATTCAACATTTCCTTGGTATTATAACAACTGAATCGCTTTTAGACAAATAAACAATTGTTCTAATTCAATACTGAATTATTAGTAAATCTATCTGTTTTTCGGAGCAACGAGACGTTCGAATAGTTAACAATTTACATACGTGACGTCATTGACGTCATGATGTACGGCGAGTCGCTGTACCCAAGGTGGCAAAATAATGGATATCTCTGTCAGTAATGGATGAAAATTTATGAAACTCAGCAGACAGAGAGGAGATACATTGCTTATTTGAAATAAAAACATATTTTTTTGATATCTCGAAGAATTATCATTTGAGAGCGTTTGTCTCATTACTTTTTGATCACCCCACGTATTTGCATTTTTAAAACTTTGCCAGTTTCTCGATAAAAATGTCAGAAATATTCGTCTGTACAATTCCCGTATCAAGAGTGGTTTCACTTATGTAATATTATTCAGAAATAGTTCTTTAAATTTGTGACATTTTTTTAAACGGGTTGGTAAGATATTCAAATTTCGATACACATTATATTGTTCCGTATAAAACCACCCTGGAAAGTTGTGTAAAAATCGAACAGATATTAAAGGCACTAGAATTTGCCTTGTCAAGGGTTTTTTCTTTTTACTTTTTCTTCTGTGCAAGCTTAAATTTGATTTGATTTTTGAAAGTACCAAAAGTTTAAGTTGGCTGTGTGTCCTGTCTATCAAACGTTATCGTGCACTTGAGAAATTGACAGAATACTTAATAGAGAGCGATGCTCGAGTGCACAGCTTCTTGTAATATAGTATTTAGTCACAGTGCCAAATTTAAAAGAGGGTTATCAAATGTTTAACTGGCATGTGCATTAATATATGTCCGGATAACATATTTGTCACAGAAAGACACTAATGGGATTAAATCTCAACAGTGTCTCACAATGGCCGAGATATATATGTAATTTATGTCCATGTGTATGATAAATAAAGAATTTGTCTTAGTTTGGTTGTTTTTGGAAATTTGTATCTGTAAGGAACATTCTAGAAGCCACACAATAAGTAGACGATGGGTGTTATAATAGCTAAGAGTGTCCAACAGATATGAATTACGTGCCGCTTAACATACATTTAGATATTAGGCCGTCCCAAGTAACGCTCTAAAAACATCCGTACCAAGTAACAATAACACAGAACATATACGATTGTGTTCCAGAAACACTATAGATGCCATAATGTCGCCCCATCTTGTCATAAATACAATAATTTGATATAATATCAACATTACGTTGGCTAGGGACATACTGCATCCGCGAAAACAGAGATTTATATATGGAGACGTCCCGAGTAACACGTTTAAAAACACGTCTCAAGTAACAAATACAAAATTGGTACCGGTTATTTTGTTAAATTGGGGAATCTTTTCAAAGAAAATGATGACAACCTGAACGTGGAAACCATAAAGGCATACCGTGCGCTATATTAGGTTTATGGATCACAAGTTGATAGATAGAAAATTGAATATTTACCTCGTCCGAACCGAAAAACACCCGTTCCGAGTAACGGTTTTTCCAGTTCTAAAAATAGACGGTGTACCCAGTGATGTGGTGAGTTAAATATTTTGTTGTGGTGCTATCTAGAGGACACTTAAAAGTAATTTGATTTCGCAGAGAGTAAGTATCGGGTGGGTTACACATTTTTTAAGGTCTTGGAAATGACCTGTATGGTTTATGAGTCGTTAGAAATCACCAGCGATGAACTTCTGCTGGATGAGTAGGTGTCAGCAAGTAACGTCATTGTGACGTCGTTTACGTTGGACTTGCAGCGATGTTCGTAAGTATGTTTCATGAAAATGTTCATATCTCCAGAACTATTATGTGCATTGTTGTGAAATTTGGTCATCATATTCAAATTAGACTGAAGTTATGGTGTGAAACATTTCGTGGTTTTACTGACATTATATACGATTTTATAGAATCATTGACATTACTTTTGAATATACCCACGTATATACATTTTGAAGGCTTAATTTAACAACTCTCAGTTTTCTTGACTGACCCTCGTTATTCTCTTTTTCTTAAATGATATGTTTAACTTGAATACGTACACTATGCAATAGAGGGTATAAAATCATTTGAATGTTGTTCTACACAACTGTTCGGAAAGCAGGTAACTCTCTTAA
The DNA here is from genome assembly GCA_963678985.1 of Spisula subtruncata. Lineage (NCBI taxonomy): Eukaryota > Metazoa > Mollusca > Bivalvia > Venerida > Mactridae > Spisula > Spisula subtruncata. Next base: position 35,521,976 of record OY787673.1, on the reverse strand, counting down.
CTTTCTGAAGTTTCTTAACGATGATACATTTCTTGACGACTATCTAAGTCTGCCTTCAAATTTAGCTTCACCAGTAAAAATACAGTTAACTCCACAGTCGTAACATGAGTTGTCAATAAGATTTTGCCTATCTTGCACATGCAAGAATGTGCAACAAAAACATCAGTTTAACGCGCGTAAATAGCACACATACAGTCTGTAACTTTGAAATTGTAAGAGTGGCGCCGTATTCAGCACAATTCCAGCCTTAATTGACTAATGTTTGGTCGGGGTATCGTTTGGTCGGCCAAGCCGTCACACCCAGTGGATCCATTCTGTTGTCATGTGTTAATTTATAACCCCTTACCACATATCGACATCCTTTTCATTTGACGCCAGAATGGATAAAATGAAGTATAGCTTTTGTCCCGTTCTCACAGTCCCGGCGCAGGCCCCGTTTTCCACCCGGTACCTGCCGCTGGAGGAAAGCCGGTATTCCGTGATGATGCGGGACAATGTGTGCAACAAAATTCATTCTCACATTCCTGATGTTACTCCGGTCGAACAAGTTTCGAGTTTCTTTAGTTCGTAAATAAAGGCCACTGGCCCAAAATACATTTCATATATATCTTCACAAATTAATTTATGTACACTGTCATATATATATGATTGTATACCTTTGTATTAATAGCACTGAAAGTCGATCAGTTTAACGCCGAAGTTGCTACGGTTATTCCCGGTTTCAATACTGTGAATAGAGGTAGGCCCCGAAAAATGCCGGTGGTATGGCGGTGCCCGACGGTTCTTTTCCGTTGATTCTCGGTGTCGCCCGTTATACAACGGTTGTGACATACCGGTTTTAGCCGGTAGCCACTGGAAATGATATGGATACACTAGGGAATAGGATGTGAACATCATCAATTCTCAATAGATTCAGTCATTCCAAGAAATAAGAAGCCAGCTTAGAAATGCGTGTTGTGCGTGAAAATCCAGAAACTCACTGAAACACCGCCATTTTTCGCGTACATCCGGGTATTAATCGACAGGACAACCGGTCCGTATCGTTTACTTACGGTGTCTTATTATATAATATGTTGCTGAGTTGTGCACCAATCAATTGCAACCACGGCCCCCAACCCGGGGATGGGCTGTGGTAAGCCGAAAAATAGCCGGCGCCTTTTTACCTTCCAGCTTCCCTCGTCGCAGAAATGTGAAGGACTTCTCCCCAAACCAATATCCCAAGGAAAAAATTTACCATCAGCTAACACCTACATGGACGGGGAATTGTGGGGGTTTTGACAATCTGAAAGTAAAGATCCTTTATTTGGTTTTGCGGTACAATTTGTACGCTTAAGAGTAGGGAAAGAAAAATATTCATTCTTAACTTAAGGTATTTTTCTCTAAACCTGCAGATATCTTAATGAGTAGAAGAAATAATGGAACTGTTTTAAGTACAGTCCTCAACTCTTCATAACACGGGCTAGGACCACTTCTGCTGTTAACGCACCATTATACAAACACTGACCATGAAATGTAGCAGTCAATACCTTTTCCAGCCAGGGGAAGGGTGGACGACCCAGAGGGATTAAGACATTTTCGAGAAAAAGGCCTTGTCAAAAATAATGTATCGAGGTATAAAGCGTACTATATGTCTATATGCCAAAGATTGTGGAACATTGCATCTCGTTGTTTCAGCATAAAATACGGGCGCTGAAGAAAAATCGCTATACAAGTCATTCAAATAAACTATAAGATATTCATTCTTACCGAAAATCTCGTTCAGTTGTATCTTATAACTGCGAAACAGGAAAACAGTGTTACTTTCATTATTTAACTTCGCTCAAGGTCATTTTATTTATGCACTGGTTACCCGTTGCACTCTCAGTATTGTAATTATTGTTGGGAATCAAGCCTATTGTAAGATGCGATGCTCCACAATCTTTGGACATAGACATATACTACGCTGTATACCTTGATAGTGTACATGGAGTTAGATAGACAATCTATATGGTCAGAGGTCACTAAAACCAGCACGGCCGTCGATTGGTTGAAAAAGTGTAGGAAAACCAATACGGATAGAATTGCATACAGTGTGATTGGATAAAAACGCTTTGTTTACAATTTAAATGGTGGTCAAAATTGAGGAATACAATGTTTTCTGTGCAGTTTGAAACATTTGACAAGTGCCTAGCTGTATAATTTACTTTTTGATGGCCTTTTTAGAAAATTTTGTGATTGGCAGTATTTTGGTCACTCATGGTGGGGGTAAGGATGTTTCAATGAAAATTGTAAAAGATCAAATAGGCTTTGCCTATATACTGGGGTTATTTTTTGTCATTTATGAACTAATTAAAGAAATGAATATTGATTTTTGTGCCAACACTCGATTTTAAGAACTGATTTGAGGACTTATGCTATAAGGTAGGTCTATGGGAAATGCAATAGTGGTCTCTGACCATGTATATACGGTCCATGTAGTGTATTAGCTCAGTGACGGATTTTTTTCATTTTTCCCCCAAACACTGATACTGCCATCTATGACTTAGAAGGCCCGTATGAATCGGTTTATTTAGTTGTGTCGCTTGCAAACAATGTACAACAATAACATGTATTTCGTCAGATTCACAGACGGGCCTCACGTCTGTTCAAAAAATATCGGCTCCAGTGTTGTTTGAACCCACGCCCTATCGGAAATTCAAGTACTCTTCGTAATGAAAATTAAGCATCATATAATGAAAAATGCACACGATGGCACGAAAAACGGACACCATATAATAACAAATGATCATCATATAATGACAAATGCACATCATATAATGACAAATTATCATCATATAATGACAAATGATCATCGGATAATGACAAATGATTACCATATAATGACAAATGCTTACCACATAATGACAAACGACCATCATGTAATTACGAAGGATCATCCTACGATGGCAATTGATAATCATATTATGGCAAATAAACATCATAAAACGACAAACCGTGATAATATTATGACAACTGGACCAGATGGATTGAGATAAGCAGATCACGGTATAATGACATGATGCAACATATTGATTGATCTTCAGGCAACTATGGCGTTCCATATATTAACATATCTCGCTTATATCTTAAGGACACTTGATAATAATAGATGAAACGCGTGATGACAAACATATATCGTCATAAGCTTCGGTTTTTTCGCTTTATTGAAAGAATTGTTTAACAATGTGAAAAAAACCAAAGCTGTTGAATTCTTATTTCCCTACGAAATATATATGAAGATTAATATATCGTCATGTTATAAAAAAATATATAGTTTACAATGCATTTCAAGATTTTAAGCCATTGGCCCATGAATCATACAACATTTCGCTGGCTTAGAAAGAGAAGGTCGTTAGTACAAAATCAATATTTTGAGAAAACAAGAAAAAACTGTCTGAAATAAACTCTATACTTTAAAGCTTCATTTTTTTCAACATGAAAATCATTGATATATGCTTCTCATTCTAAGCCAGCGATTTAGACCGACACGTAAAAACTAAACTAAGTACTGTATCCGGACCTTATCAAATACAAATACATTACTTGTAGTAGTACAGTGCAACATTGTTTTATTAAATTTTATTTAATAAACGACATTAAAACTAAGAACCGTTACACACGAAAGAGCATTCAGATCGAAACAGAAAGCTGTGTCTGCACATAGTTGCTTAGAATGAGATGACACGTAATATTTATTATTTAAAATCAACTTCACAAGGCGCTTCTGATGAACTTGTATTGGTTATAACCAGAACTTGTCATTTGTCAATTACTGGGACTTGTTTTCGCTAAAAACATAGACTAAAGATTTCACATTGTCGGTGAATAATGAAGTCCATTATCATCATGTTTACGCGTAGCGAAGTATTTGCGAGTGGCTGGGATACCTTATACAAAGGTAATTTCACTACGATTAGTGTCCTTGATCACAAATTAATGTCCAAATATTGCGAGTAATTCAGATCGTCATATGTTTTCGCGACCCGAGTAGACCAATCGTTTTGATCGATTCTCGACTGTAGTCACATTTTGTGAATATATAGCACTATTTAGAGTGTCATATGGTTGACCAATGATCCAACCAACCACAATGCAGCCATAAGCCGCATCGACAGTATGTTAAATAACTTTAAAATGCTGACAATCTAGTCTACTTATCACAGTACTAAAATATCGTTTCTTATGTTCATAAATGGACACTTTTATGGATTAACACATCCATGTGCTCATTAGTATGTGACCCTATTGAGGATGGCTGTTGGAGTTTTGAGACCATGGAGATTTGAGAGCAGAAAATTTCTAGAGTTTTGAGACCAGATTTCTGGAGTTTTGAGACCAAGTACCTGGAGTTTTGAGACCAGGTACCTTGAGTTTTGAGACCATATTATTTATAATAGTTATTAGAGACTATACTGCTATAATTTTAGATTAATATTTAATATATATAATTTGATTAATAATTCTATGTTGACAAAAAGAAGTATGTTAAATAAATAATCCCTGAACTGAAGACTCTGAGGTAATGAGTATACCGAAAGTGTAAAAGACTTCAGATATGAAAGGTAAGTTACCAATTACATGACAATAGCAGAACAATGTAAATGTAATAATTGAATATCATTGACTTTTGATTTCATTTTAAAGAACAATTAGTCAAGTGTGCGCATGTATATAAAAACACTATTTAAAATTGTCAAAAAAAACGAACTAAGTTCACTGTATCAACAGTTTGTGTTGTACACTATTTTACATTGTGCGGATAAAAACAAAAGTTCACCAATTAATGGTTCTTTAGGAGTCCCCTGAATGAATCAAGGCTGGTAGCCGAGGTTACAGGGTAGGTAACGCATTCCAGTCTCTAATTGTTCTGGGATAGAATGATTCTTTCCGTAAGGTTGTTCTTGAAGATGAGTTGGAACGAATTCAAATTCATGTTCCGAGTAAGTCTGTCAGGTGGTATAAGAATATGGCTAGCATCAATTTTTACTTCATTTGTATTTATAAATTGATAACATTTTTACTCTCAAATCAGATGCAAAACGAATGAATGAACAAAAACAAAACCAATAATATACATATTTATAGATCAAATATCATATATTTAATACCACAAACAATTTTATGACTGTTTAAATAATACAAATGTACAACAAATTAGAAAAATGTATCTGGTCTCATCGGACCAACAGTCTGGTCTCAAAACTCTAGGGACCTGGTCTCAAAACTCCAGAAATCTGGTCTCATTGGACTTGTCTCAAAGATCCATGGTGTACATGTATATTTGAAACCACAATCTACCAAATTGATGTTGCCTGTAGCACACATTTCCGAAAAAGATAATATCCATCTAGTAGAGAAGACCGCTACTACTAGGCCTTTTGTCAGTTCAACTGAATATCATTACAGATACACAATGCACCAGTCCATTGAAATCCTTAGCATGGGGAAAGGAGGGGTTGACTTTTTAAACTATGGTAAAATCCCTGCCCGAGAAACTTAAAAAAGGTAAAAATACCGCCCTTATCAGTGAAACATATTCCCGGTCTACGTATTTAGGTGCGGAGCAAAAGTCCTGCTCTCATTCACCAGTGAGGGGACACCAAAAGTTAAAAACTCGTGTCTATAACCCGGAGTTGGGGAGTCAGGGTTTGATTTGACTGGTGCATAAAAAACAGAGCACACAATTATAAAAAAATCATCCTTTATTATTATATGCATATCTTTGAAGTACAAATAAGAAAATCACAACAATTATTGCAGCCAGGTGGTGTTGTCACTGTATACTATTTGGTTCCAATAATATGTTACTCGCCAAGTCAAGACCCTCTGTAAGACAGTAGCCCTGAAATTGGTACAAAATAGAGATTACTTCCATGATTATAATACCATCACATATTGTTTACAAAGTAATAACAAGTCTCCATGGAGAGGGTCTTAAAGTTGACGAATCTCCATGAAATCGTTTTAAACGTTAAACATGTACACATGGAGCCTCCTAAATAAGCAGAAACAGTATTTAACCATAAAAACATGCATGAAGTACCTAGCAAACACAATAAAACCAGCCAGAATGCCCCGGATACCTCAGAATTAATAAAAATAGATGCGGACTACGGATACCCGATGTCACCATCCCTTCTTTCAGGCTTTTATCGCTGCACTGACGGACTAAAACAGACCGCCGATAGGTGGATTTAACTTATGGCTAGGTGGTTATCGCATACACGCCGCATATAAAACAAGACAATGAACTTACTTTGGTGGAAATGTGTCCGTCAAGTGACAAAAAACATCAAAATATCGGCCATTGGCACCAATCTCCATGGAAAGTCTTACTTAAACCACCAATCTCCATGCTTTAGGTTATACCCCTTGCTTATAATAATGTACATGTCCCGTATTAGAGTATACGTACTCGCTGTACTAACCCGGATACGAGGAAAGTCATTTGATATAGTTTTTCACGTGCCGGTTTAAATGTTGTTGACATTTTAAAACAAGACGCTATATCTTCGCCACGTGTGTCATCTATTATAATCAAGTGTCCTTAAGATGTTAGCGAGATATATTAATACGTTGTGTGTTTTTAAGTATATCGAAACTAATTTGTAGAGATTATGCTGACACGTTGTGTTTTAAGTGTATCGAAACCAATGTTGTAGAGATATGTTAATACGTTGTGTTTTTTTTAAGTATACCGAAACTAGATTGTAGTGCATTTAAGTATCTTAATTGTTGCTCCGTTGTTTAAATTGGCACTCAAGTCTGAGTATTTGGAGACGTGACTTCCTATACCCTTCATACTGATGTCTTTGTTTATTTAGATTTCTACTTACATACTCTCGAGTGTATAAACTGCATGAGGTCAAATTGTATATTTTACGGAAATCCCCCTGGAGAAACTTTCTATAACCGCGTGAGCTTTAACGAATGCTTGTTTCGCTTGGTTAAACAACATGCATCAAGTGATTAAAGAGACTGTGTGGAGCATATAATATTTACGTGTGGCGAACATCAACATCGAGTGAGTTGGACACGGTGCTTTGTGTTTTTTTGTTATACTACTTCTGTTTTCTGCTATTTTCCGTGTCAAAATTACACTAGTTTTTATTAGATTAGACAAAAGGCTTCGAAGGTATAGTTGTCTAGAAGGGTGTGTTAGTAATGCTCCTGATCTTCAGAAGCTCAAGTCTAGGTGCGGTGGCGATATCAAGTGGAAAGCATCAAAAGTTAAAATTGCATCGAATAAATTGTTGAAGACAAAAGAGATGGATGAGGACCTTTATCTATATCGTATAACATGCCAGCGTAAGTTATAAACATCAAGTATTGCACTCGACCGCAACAATTTGTACGAGGTTTCGTGTCCTTACAGTTTGGCTTATAAGATACCTATCTTACCTGCACACATCCACCCCCGAATCCGTTTTGGTTTTGCCGGTCGCCTGGCAGAGATATTAAAGCTGGCTCACTAATTGGTGATATCAGTTCTTATCCAGTTTCTGCCGGGATTCAAACCGTCCACCTCCCACTCCAAAGGCGGACGTCCTAACCACTAGGCAATGGTCGCGGTAAGTCGCGTAGAGAAACACATGTGTTCTTACACATGATTATTCTGTCATTTTAAGGCGTTTCGGGGGAATAAGATCGCTGGACAAAGGCATGTGTGCATCCTCAATGAATACAGGTCATTGAGACCATGGATCTTTGAGACAAGTCCAATGAGACCAGATTTCTGGAGTTTTGAGACCAGGTCCCTAGAGTTTTGAGGTCCGATGGTCACTTTTTGTGCAACCAATATAGTAATAATTACGTAAATTTGTTTGATATTTTTATTTACAAATTATAGTTTTAAAGGCTCATTAGCGCAGATGATCAATGTTATAAAGGCAGTTTGATCTGATGCTTTGTGAACCAAAATGTTCCAGGCAGTATCTTAACATATTCAGCAAGCATTGTTGAACAATAACATTAATTTTAATGTAAACAAAAACAAAGAATACAACCAAAATCTGTGCTATTGGATCTTTCCAACAAAACAAAATAGACATATTATTTCATGTTCTTTTATAATTTAATATAATTATAACCTTGAACATGTATTAAATTACGTGAATAAAGTGTTTTCATGAGTCTTTACTCCATATTTATTTTCTGGCTTTTTACTGGGGTTCTTCGTGCCGATACAAATGACAAGGTGATGCTGAAGTTAATCGTTTTCTTTTTGATGACGAATGGTGACGGCGTATTTAATTTGCGGCACAAAGCTTTTTAGTTACACTTTCATTAGGCAAAGATATGTCATTAAAATTTATTTTTCGGTTTCTTTTCTGCCACTTCCTCCTTGAATGAAGTACGTCTTTTTGGTACGCATTCTTCAAACCAGGAGTCTGAAGAATTAATAGAAACTATATTTTTAATCAATGAAGATAACACACTATGGTGCAAAACATTTTAGAACAGAATACTTACATTGATTTAATTCTCCACAGTTTGGGTCTTAAAGTTGACGAATCTCCATGAAATCGTCTTAAACGTTATAAATATGCACATGGAGCCTCCTAAATAAGCAGAAACAGTATTTTAACCATAAAATCATGCATGAAGTACCTAGCAAACACAATAAAACCAGTCAGAATGCCCCGGATACTTCAGAATTAATAAAAATAGATGCGGACTACGGACACCCGATGTCACCATCCCTTCTTTCAGGCTTTTATCGCTGCACTGACGGACTAAAACAGACCGCCGATAGGTGGCTTAAACTTATGGCTAGGTGGTCATCGCATATACGCCGCATATAAAACAAGACAATGATCTTGCTTTGGTGAAAATGTGTCCGTCAAATGACAAAAACCATCAAAATATCGGCCATTGGCACCAATCTCCATGGAAAGACTTACTTAAACCACCAATCTCCATGCTTTAAGTTATACCCCTTGATAAGGTTATACTGCTTCGGTGTGTATTTTCCAATAAAGCAAAGCGTAGTTTGCGTGTTTAGTGTAATGTGATATAAAGTATCTATCACTCGTTGTCTATTGATATATTTATATTCAAGAGGCTCACTTGATAAAATTTCCAAAACTCCTTTAATTAAGATTTATATCAATTGACAACTCGTGATATATCCTCTATATATTAAGTACTAAATCAAAAACTCAACTAATACAAATACATAAAGACAGTGCAACATTGTTTGTATTTAATTTAGTAAACGAACTTTAAACTAAGAATCGTTAAGGACTCGAACGGTAATTCAGATAGAAACAGAACGTCGTGACTCAGCATATTTTGATAAAAATCGGAACTTTTCATGTTGACCAAACTGAAGTAGAAAAAAACTTGTTTTACCATAAGTCGTAAGTAAAGAGTGACTGTCAGACAGTTTTTATTGTTTTTCCAAATATTGATTTTGTAGTTACGACCTTCTCATTCGATTTAGCGATTTAGCAGTATATTAGTACTTCACAGAGTGTACGCTGACGTCATGGTCCCGACGTCAGATTTTACCTAAAGTTGGACATAAATTGGAAATTGGATCTTAAGTAGAGTTGAATACCAGACTCATTGAAAACTTGATATTGAACACCAGGGCCGGTATTTATAAAGCATCTAAAGTGAAAACTTAGAATTTTCTTAAAATCTCCAATTTTTCTTAAGTGTAACAGCTAAACAGGAAAACTAATATTAACAATTATTTACACTGTTTAGAAGCATTATGTCAAGACCTACAGAAATCATATAGAAAACATGGGCTATTTTTCGTTTCTTGTGAAATATGGGCAGCTCAATATTTTATCTTAAGTCAAAATTTTTAAGTTTTTACTTTTTACTTTATAAATACCGGCCCTGGTCACTGTTTTACTAACAATGCTTAAATATTACGCATATATATTACGGTATAATAATACCGGCCCCTATATATATCTACCTTACGCAATTTCGTACTCTATGTATATAAATTACATATTCTTGCGTGTAAACGACAAATTCATCCTTTCTATTAATTTGTTTGTGTATCATGTTAATGCCAACAAATTCTTATTGCTTCCTACGTTTTACTTAGTGAATTTGATTTAATCGTTCCTCCATTATTATCGTACCGACCCATGCCTGTTAATATCAATGATTGCAAATTCAGCCAGGCGAAACCAATTAGCACTAAGCAGCAGCTAGCATGAACTTAAACGAATGCATTTGTAATATTCAATTCATACAATGCTGGGAACCAGACTTTTTCGGCAGTTCCCGTAAAAATGTCAACCTTGCACGGTGCGTAAACAAAAAACTACACGACGATTTAGTGTTAGCTTAACCGCCAATTTTGGGTCACTTCTATCCGACAACCGGTATCTGCAGAAAAGAGGTGCGGCTTAAATGATAAAAGCAGGTGTACGGACGGCGCTGCATGGAAAATAGCACTTCTGAAACTAAACGCTTAAATGACACTTTGAAGGTCAGGGACGTCAGGAAAGATATAATTCTAGAATTATATTTCTAGAGTTATATAGTTCCTGGAGAAGTCTATATAATGTCCGAGTTTCACCCCTAAAACAAAATAATGCTTAAACTCACCAATTAAATATTGGCCAGTATTGTACAAAGTTAATGGGAGCTGGATCTATATCAAATAGTTAGAAAATAACATATGGAACAATATCTTGTTCCTTGATAAGTACTATACATTTGCCTCCGTAGGTCAGTTGTTAGTGCGCTTGCCATCTTATCTGGCTATCCGGGTTCAAATCCGGATAGAGGCCCATATATATGCCGGCCATATTTCAGCAGAAATAAAGCAGGTGATAGATCTAGTCAGGGTTTGATCACTATGACCACTGTGGGACTCCGTCTAAACGACAACCGGTATCTGTAGGCGGTAGATCTAGCTAGGGTTCGATCACTATGGCCACTGTTGGACTCTTTCTAAACGACAACCGGTATCTGTAGGCGGTAGATCTAGCTAGGGTTTGATCACTATGGCCACTGTTGGACTCTTTCTAAACGACAACCGGTATCTGTAGGTGGAAGATCTAGCCAGGGTTCGATCACTGTGACCACTGTAGGACTTTGTCTAAGCGACAACCGGTATCTGTAGGCGGTAGATCTAGCTAGGGTTTGATCACTATGGCCACTGTTGGACTCTTTCTAAACGACAACCGGTATCTGTAGGTGGAAGATCTAGCCAGGGTTCGATCACTGTGACCACTGTAGGACTTTGTCTAAGCGACAACCGGTATCTGTAGGTGGAAGATCTAGCCCGGACTCGATCACTATGCCCACTGTGGGACTCTACATCAAAACTTACTGTGTGTACGCGCTTTTAGGTGAAGTACACCTCTGCCGTAGATTTTCTCAAGCTGTACGCCTTCGTTGTTACCAAGTGGTATGAGGGATTATGATCATTTTCACTATATATATATATATATATATATATATATTTGTTACTAGTGTATTAGGCCTACTATGTATTCCTCACATGTTTCTTTATAAATGCATCAGCAATTTGTTATCTGGCCCTCCACCCCAGGGAAAGTACGGACAAAAGCAGGTCAATGAGCCTCGGTTTTTACCCACACTTAGTTCCTATAAATAGTGGGAATAGGCAAAAAGGGAACTGCGGTGTCCGTGCAGTATGGTTGCAATTATTATCGACGTACGCAATATTTTAGGAAAACATAGGTTTACGCTAGCGTATATGATTTGATAAAACAGTGCCCCGATGGAAATTGGTAAACTCACTGCTAGCTTGTTATTGCCGTGCAGCTAGTACAGTAAAGTTCCGCTAATGAAACCACTTTGATTATTTTGAAACCATGCAGATTTTTGCCAGTTTAAAGTCCCAAAGTATTAAATTTAGAACAAAAAAGGTCCTCTAATAAGACCGATTCGCTATTAAGACCACCTTTTTACGGGTTTTATTAGCGGGACTTCACATTAGTTGAATTCCTTACTGTAACCAGGTGTTTTTATTTTCTTGTCTGTCGTTTCGTGTGATTTTGCATCTTTTCGCTCTTTTGCTTCTTTATTTGCTTTTACTTACTTTTGGTATTTTGCTACTCTTCACTGTCACGTGATTTGAAGTCGAACAGCTGATGAAAGAAAGACTCTATTTGTTGGAAAGAACTTGAATGTTGGTTAATTTGATGGAGCTGTGATGATTATGTTGGTTGGTATAGGTTTATGAAGAATTCAATCATGTTTTCCTTTAATTTACTGCCGTTGTCTATTTGGCATTGTGTGGAAATATGGTTATTTCTGGATGTTTTTGGTCGAGCTTCGAACCCCGCGCTTTTAGTAAAATGGCGTCGTAGCAGAAAAAAACTTCTAAACTTAACTTTAACTTTTATTAACAATAACATGAGTCTGGGATTAACGTTATTATTGATATTACTGACTGCCTCTTTATTTGCACCTTTTAACTTTCCAGGAATAGTAACACACTTGGTGGATTGGTCAGACACGTGAGATTGGGAGTGTGAAGCGTTTGGTCCCTTAGATTGGTAAGTTATGTGTCCAGTGTCATGTACATTGTACTGTTATTGTTGTATTTTATCATGTATGTGCATTCTGTAAGTCATTTTTATCTGGAAGTGCTAATGTGAAAGACAGTGTTTATTATTTGTCTATTGCAGGACGTTTTGTTCCTCAACATTTTCATCTATATTGGATTGACGTATTTATATTGTAACATAGACGACATTAAATATCATCCGAACCTTGACCTTGTTTGTTGGTCATCCTAGCGTATAGTATATTACACAAGTAGTTACCCACAACCCCAGCGACCAGAGAGAGGGCCTGGGTACATTACTACGATCTTCCAACTTGCTGCTTACTACTGGTGGCTGAATATGATCAACTAATAAAATAATTCTGTTTAAATCATACACAAAAAGTGTAGTTCTATTGTACAAGACTAATTGCGATCGCTCTAACGCTTATTGTGTAATAACCAAGTGCAATTAAAAGAGATTTTTCTAATACGGTTAAATTAAACAAATACATGCATTATAAAATGAACAATAACTTGAACAAAGTCTCCACGATATCGTCATTATCGCAAATCAAATTCATTGACAAAATGTTGCTCATTTGCATAATAGTACACAGGAAAAGTGGGAAAATTACACAGGCGTGAGGTAAAGTGTTCTATGTATGTTCCATGAAATGCATGTACAATAAAATAAGTTTTCTAATGATAGTACAAATGTATTTAAAAAAAATGTCTGTAACGTTATACATTAATTGTAATAGCAACACAACATCACTTATTGCACGGACACATGGGCGAAGTAACAAGAAAATAATTGCAACAGCCTTATGCATTTCTTAATTTTCAGAATTACCTACAGCGCTCCGCTTTGAATGATAAATCTCATTAACAACGGTTAACCACAGTTGTTTACATTTTTATGTCTAGGAAATAATCATCTCATCGCAGATGTTTTCTCACCAGACCCAAATTCAAAGTATTTTTGCCATGAACCAGTTTAATATCCGGGTCAAAATATGTGTGGTTAATTTGTTTGTTTTCGTTCTTTAAACAGGACATACGAATCCTTGTGAACTGGGTCGCATACAAGGGCCATTTAGTTATTATTTTTAGTAAGGCTAATATAGTTCATGGACATCTGGAACAGATTGCATCAGCCCGGAATAAACAACTTGACTCCATTTTGTAGTAACTGGTGCAGCGTGCTCGTTTACACGTGAGCTTTTAACCCTCTTAAAACATTTATAATACGTAGCTACATGCATAGTTAAGTTTTGTTGTTGAAGATCAGCATTTCGACATTTTCACTTTAACGCCGAAATAAAGATAGTGCCAGTTTCCCATATGCCTCGGTTCCACTGATACTTTTTGCCTCGGCGATGTTCCCGCGATTTAAAAATAATGGTATCAAAAGGCACACGGAAAATGGTCCTCGTGGTCTAAGAGAAGCATCGGGGTAGGCATTTGAAAATTTGTGATATACCTGTGCCCAATGACTCCCGAAGCTTTTTGATTTAAATCAGTAGTACAACTGCTTTAAAAACGCACCACTATTGAAAATAACTCAAAAATGTCAAAAATCTTTTGCTAAAAATAATAGTTTATAGGGTTTGTTCAGTTTATATGCTTGACCTAATTAAAGAAAACTATTTTGTTTTCATTCGGAATACCCCGCCCAAAGAACTTTTTTTGTTTTGCACGTGCAGCCCGATCGCGTAGACCTATGTGGTCAATATTGACTTTAAACTGTACGCTGTTGGTTTACACATCGAAAAAACACCAGAAACAGTATTCGCTAACGGTATTTTTATGCTGCAAATATCTTGAATAATTATTTGTTCGGATGATTGTGCCTTCGCTTCCAACTGAAAAGAGCATCGGTGCCTTAGCATGGCGGCTCAGCTGCCTCCACACAACGATTGTGGGCTTAGAACATCGATTCCTAGTGAATGACACAGTCAAAGACCGACATGGATGAAACAAGCTAAAGGTATTGAGCCCGAGCTATGAGGAAACATGACACAGGTTGTGCCACTTAATTGGTTCCGCATGACATTTTGTCTTAAAGCTCCTTCATAGTGTTGATTTGAGGTGCCATATTAGCACCACGGGAGATATCCTTACAGTCTGACGCTCAATAACCAAGATTTCACGTTTAAATAAGGCTTGAATCCATCTTAGGTTGACATAATGCGCATAATGGACTGCACTCGGTCGTATGGTATTAGCCAGACAGCCAAAGCGACATAACATTTATAATTCAAGTTAATTAAGCTTTGCTTGGATGGTTAGAAACTAGAGATGGGACCGAATACCAAAATCAGTATTCGAATATTCGAAATTCATATTCGAATATATTCGAATATTCGTTCGATTATCGATGTCAAAGTAATCATTCATTTTTTTCACTTCCCTATTGAACGAAAGTTCCATTTCCGCTCTAATGCAAAGCTACGATATTAGTTAACTTGATATTTCTTTCTGAACCGTTGATATACACTCAACCTGATTGGAAAGTAATAAACATGTTTTTCATTTATAAATCGCCGTATGTCTTTACCTATCGGGCTTCAGGGACGTGTGAATAAAGTTTTCTTCAGTTTCATTGTTTTGTTATTTCTAATGAAGATTGTAAAAATTTGTACGACTACGCAGTTTTAAAAATCGTTGTCATCATCAACAATACTGAAATTGGATTCGAATATTCGTTCAATTTTCGAACATTCGAATATTCGAATATTCGGTCCCATCTCTATTAGAAACATCACCACACACAGACATCACATACCACAAGTATACACCACAATGCCCGGTTATCCTTATCTTACATCATGTATATTTTGGGAAAACCACATTTACATTATATATAATTATGCTATTTATTTTCTTAAGTCTCATTCATGTACACATACAATTATAAAAGTTCATATATAGTAAAATGTACAAAACCATTCAGATGTGAATTACAAGAGACATTAAAGAGGCATTCCCTATAACTAGCACATTTTTCTCTACTATCACGTTAAATGAGCTAAATGTTCAACGCACTATCAATTATCATAATCTGTCAGAATAAAGTGTGCATAAATATGTCTCTATAATCTTTGTCTTCCAGCGATTTATTATTATGTGGTCCTAAAAGGGAAGTAACTGGAGACTATTTGGCTCGTTACAGAAATATGTTTCTTCAAAACTATTCACATTATTATATTAAAGACATTATTAAGATATCAAACATTTACATAAATAAGACTAAAACATGTTGTTAATGCGTTTTATTAAAAATGTTTTAAAACATTATATTATATGTCTGTAATACAATGTAAACTTCACGTCAAGATAGCGTAGTGGTTTATTCGTTTGACTTTCACTTTGACGATCTATGTTTGAGTCGTCGTGTACATGACTGCATTAGGGCCGTTGGTAACATGCACTAATGGTTCGTCTTGTACATGTGAGGACGTTCCATGCTATTAAAAACAACAACAACAGGCCAATATTGTTTGATAAGCTAACTGTCTAGAAAACAGGACAGACGGACTAAATAACGTATTAAGCAAAGCGCATGACACTTGAAAAACAATTTTAACCACAAATGGGTTTAGGTTTAAAGAACGAAGCGCCAAAGTTACAAACGAATTCAACTTTTTAAAAACGTTTATTTCATCGATAGGATTGTTGCAAGGCGACATATTTTGTTACGTACAGTACTTTCAACGTTAAATGAGAAACGAACATTTTGCAACATGGCCAAGGATTTCTAGAAAACTGCTGGCACTTTAATTGTAAATATATGTACATGTAAGGATTGCTGAGAACATGATCGATATACGGTATTAAGACATATATTAGCGTGTGCCATTTTAATTCACATGGATCAACACAGTAAGAGGTTTATACATATTCAACATTGTCACAAATAGTTGCTGAGTCTAAAATGTTTTATGAGAAGGTTGCTTTCGGTTTTTAATCTTTAAAACTATAATCAACATAAGCAGTATCCGTTTACAACTCAAGCAGTACCATTTTGGTGACACCAAGGGAAGAAAAACTGTTATTTTTGGAAAGAAACTTACGCCAGTGAACACATCGATGCGAAAAATATGCTACTATCATTTCGCTACATATTCACGAAATATGTGTCTAGAGGTAGTTTTAATTATTTTTAAAGACTAAACCTTGGACTTTTGGACGCATTTATCAAGTTTAAAATCTAATCTGACGTTTCTGGTCAGACAAAATACATATGCATGTCAAGGAAGAACCACTGCATACATACATGTTCATCGATTTACTGGTATAGACACCAAGTAATTGAAACAGGTTCAAAATAAATTACCTCTCAAGCGTCGTTATTTTCCGCTCTGGCTAGAACTCAGTATCCTGGCTAACACATAGTATCGGGTACACGGGGTGATTTTAGTAATGTGATTTCTTGTTGCAGAGCTGGATCTACACGAAAAACGTTTTTTAGTCTTTGCCGAGTGTCATATTGTTTTTGTCGACAAGTTTTATAAAATTCGTATATTATTAGCACAAATGTAAGATTCTATTTATCACATAACATTAGACAACGTTTATCAACGTTCAAAACGCTGTTGCACGCTACATAGGTTCCATTCAAAATTTAGCGTTACAATGCGCGCGACGTAATGACGTCGGGTAAGCTGACGATAAAAGCACGTACACTGTTCACATGATGACATCATACACATGTTTACTTGATGGCACCACTTCCAGTCAATATATTTTATTGTCACATTGCATGCCTACAGCTTGAAGTCAATGGAGCGCGATAATTAGAAATATACATTCCATAGCATTTGGATTAATGTTTATTGTGATCCATTTTGAAAATATCTTCATTTGTCTGTTTTCGTATTTACCCTAAAATATTTATTATCGACTTCCGGTTACGGATTTGAGATGCCATGTGCCTTACATACGAAAGGTATTATCGTAACCATTGGACACAATGCAGTATGCGCTAGATAGACAAACTCTTATTGACAACTCATGTTACTACTTTGGAATTCACTGCATTTTTACTGAAGGTGATAAATTTGAAGACAGGCTCAGATGGCGGTCAAGAAATGCATCATCGTCCAGAAACTTCAGACAGTTTAGGGAGTTACCTGCCATTCGTAACGATGTGTAGAACGACATTCAAATGCCCTATATTTTCCTAAACAGCAGGCGCATGTGTTGCACAGCAGGTCACAACTTATAAATATATTAACAAGTGGGTGACTTTGAACCTTCATGTGCCACTGCATAGTGTACGTTTTCAAGTTAAACATATCATTAAGAAAAAAGAACATATTGTATAGTGCCCCCAGGATAATGTGATATTTACACACATTGACCGGGTGTGCCCAATGTAGAACAAATGGTTTCTTAAGTATTTACATCTTGTCAATTTTATACTAAAATAGTACCAATCGTCCACACTAGGCTAACCACCTGTGAGGGTAATACCGAGTTTTCATGCCTTTCACTTTATCATGCGCGCATAAAAGCGATCTTGTTTTTGTTTCAGAACATGCTCATTACTTCCTGAAGAAGAATAATTAAAATATCTGGTTGAGGAAAAAGAGCGATTAATCTCCATTTCGATGAAAATAACAAGTTTTGCAGACGTTTTAAACACAAAACTATGTTTTACGAATACATAAAGTAATCGTACAACTTACATAACGACTAAATGCACAATTTATCAAAACTCCTGACTACGTTGAACCGTCCGTTACGGCTTTTCTCGGTAATTATACACTACTACGCTTTAACAACGTTAAATTGTGTATCTAACTGCGTTAGTCACGCAATAAATTTCGGGTTTAAAAGGTAATAAACCGACGTTAGGCGATTGTTTTTTTAGATGAATAAGACTAGAATCGAATATGAATGTATTATTCCGGTCAAGCTAAACAAATGCGCGAATACGCGTGATTCAGTCATGGACATCATAGCGAGAAGACACGAAATGTAAACGTTTCCGAAACTAAGTACTTCTATAAAATTGGGCAGCTATAATTTAATGTCTAAAGTGTAATATGTGTTATATAAACAACGTTTGTACATCTAATTCGTTACATTCCAGGACGTAGCTTATCTGACAAGCAGCCGACGTGTACAAAAATACTTAATAAGATACCAGGATGTTTTCTGCTTGCAGATGTAATATTGCCAATTTTCTATTGCGTAAACATATTCAAGTGTTTGAGTTCTTTCACCAACAATAACATCTTATCTTACTCTCATGTTCTACACACAAATGAACAGACGTCTAAGGACTCGACTCGTGGGGGGTTTAATTTTGTGGTTAAGATCATCAACAAATTCCACGAAATTAATCCATCACGGATGCTAATGATTTTACAGAATTCGACTGCCTGTTATCAGATTCATGCTAACATGATTATAAAACATGTTATATATATATACAGTAGACTCTCCTCAAAACTGGACCCTATTCGGACCGAATGAAAGGTCCAGTTTTCTAGGAGGTCCGGTTTTACGGACAAATATGCTTTAGAGTTATGGATGCAGTGTTATTGCTCATTTGTAGTTGTTCAATGTGTGTTAGGACTTGATTACTTAATATTTACTCGCACTACATTGTACCCAAGTGTAGGGTATACCACAGTGGTTACTTGTACGGAGTATTGAAAAACCATAAGGACTTATTTACTCGCGCAACCCAAAGGGTGTGATATTCTACAGTGGCTATTTGGAAATAATTTAGGATCCTTAACTATTTGACAGGTGACTCGTACAGTCCAGTTATGGTAAGAATACAGTGACGCAGCGGAACAATTCACTATTACAGAGTAAAAACATAAAACACTCATTACATGTTATAAGTACACCAACACAGTACATAGCGTTACGTGGAAATAGTCGGTCGGTCGACATGCCGAATGGTTTTCCATCAATAATTCCACAACGGGTGAACCCAGGATTCCAAACTTGTAAGAGAAGATTATTCATCCTCCATAGGCGGTGCGACTTAATTTCAATGTCATTTGGATCAAAGGTCAAACTCACCATGACCTTTGAACACACAACAATTACTGGTCCACTCCATAAGAAATATAGGATCGTAGATCGTAACACTTTACAGAGAGGTTGCTAACCAATCCTACTAATATTGAGGTCCATACGTCAAAGGTCAAGGTCGTGATGACCTTAGCTATACAAGACTATTTACTGTCATGAGACGTGTATGTTTCACAAACCTCTCTAGCACGGTCTGTTATCGAAATTCTTCCGGTTTTGTGTTTTCTTGGTGTGGGTATTGATGGACAATGTGTATATACCAATTTGAGACTTCGTGCGAAAATTATTTATTGTGTACGTGTATTTTGCATAATTTGAAAATTCACGGTTCATTGCTCGCAGCGGGCAATTACAATCATCGAATTAATATCGGATATTGCTGCTATACTTCTCGCATGATGACATGCAAAAAATGAACATAATATAATGTATAATAAAAAGATATACGCATCACATGTTGGTGTACTGATAACATTTACCAAGTGTATATACTATATAAATCCTTATACCAACAGTTCAATAACACACTCTATAAACTCTACCTGTTTAAGCAATGTATTTCATTTACGCATAAACGATGACGTCACTGACTGGACTATGAATCCATTGTAAACGAAATAATGACTGCTATACTCCACACGGATGCATGTACAAATAAGTGTATAGGGATCGTTGCCAAAATTATTGACTGTGTTTTAGTCCAAATACACAACATTTACTTTCTGTAAAATGCAAACATAAAAACTTTACGAGTCACTGTTTTTTTGCAATTTTGCGTCTCCTATTGTAATATTTCTTAAACGGTAACAAAAATGTAAATACATGCAATTTTGGTTGGTTGCACTTAACTTGTTTATCAATGTCAGATATATTTTTATACATTATTTCATTTAAAAAACACATATCTACAATCTTAAAGTAGTGAAAAATGCTGTTTCGGGCTGTCCCCCGATTAGAAATCTCGTGTATTTATGCTAGTTATTAACAATAGGGACTTTACAATAGTTTGTCTATTAAAAGCGTAAACTATATATTAGTACTTTCTCTATGCGTAAGCATCCTTTTTATCGCAATGGTTGTTGAACATTCGATTTACAATTAACACAGTGCAAACTTTATGTTGAACAATAATTTTGGCGATGATGCCCTTCCATACATGCATAATTCAGCTACGAGTATACAGACATGCACGTGACTGTGCAGCTGTCAAATGTTACTGCGTGGTATTTTAACAAATCTATAACATATGTAACCACTCTAACGGAAAATATCAGATTTTTACATCTTTAACATTAACATGAAGTGAAGCAGGGAGTCGGTTATTTATTTTAAATAATTTGTGAACTAGAATTTGTAGACATAATAATACAATGGCGAAAGTGTTGTTTCTGCATATTTTATGTTTTCTGATTTTATCAAATGAGATTGGAGCATCACAGGTCGCTTTGGCATTGTTCAATGACTTATCTGCTAAACTGGAAACTTTCACTAGTGTTTTTAAAACAAACATCAATTCGATACATTTACGACTTGATGTGATAGAAGGAGCGATAGGGTTACGTGAGGAAAATGTGAACAGCAAGATCGACATGGTGAAGGATAATATCGGTGTAGGACAATCTGAACATTCTGATTCTATAAAAACAAAAGATCGATTCATGAAAGCTTTGATTTCAGAAAAAAGATACATGAGAAGTTTGGTGAGAGACAATGAAGAAAAATTTGATAAATTCAAACTGGGTGTTAAGAATATCGTGTCCAACTTGAATCTAACGTTTCATGAACTAAGTGACACTCTTGTTGCGAGAACAGAACAGTCTAAACTAGTTGATGACATATTGAACATTCAAGATCGGGTTTCTACTCTTGAAAATAACCACAGTAAGTTTACTATATCTTATTTCTTTTTTCATGGTAACCCAATTCATATGAGGCGTTCTCCAGGAAAATCGGGCATAGTGACAAAATAAGAAAATCATGATCATAATATATCGTTAAAAGGACGAGACTCTAATGAACAGTTCCTGAAAATGTGAACGAATTATTAAAATACTTTTGAAACTAACAACTCCCGCCATTCGAACGTTAATTGACTTAACGTCAACGATCATTTCTTGAAACTAACAACTCCCGCCTAGTTAATTGACTTTACGTCAACGCTCATTTCAGAAAAACTCCAATATTTGATGAATGATTGACGTAAATGTTTCCAAATTTTGTCACATTGTATACGAACATTCTGATTTTAATAAAACACGACAAAATTGTGAGTATTTGCGTAAAGGGCAAAGAAGCTGCTATTTTTAACCACTAACACATTGTGTTTTCTCATGTCGGGTAACTTTCGGAAATGGGTCACCATAGCAATGACGGAAGTTATTTTATCATAACTTATTTAAGGTTGTAAAATGTTAACTAACTACTTAAAATTAAATTGGTGAACATAGTTTTTTTCTCATTTTGGACCTATTTCTAAATGTTATTACATTTGTGATATATATATACACTTAACCGAATTTCTAATTAGCTACCCAATAAAATATTATATCATGCGATATATTCAATCAATATTTCTACAATTATGGTTATTTTCATTCCATGCATTTATCTATCGATCTCAAGAAATAAATTACGCATGCATGAATAAAATCATCCATGCGTAACCGTTAGTGCAAAATAGCTTACGTGCACGTGGTTCATGTGCCAGACATGTTTGATTTTTAAAATAAGTCAAAATGTAGTCTCTGTCGATTGGCTTTTAATTAATAGTATTGATACTGGCGAGAATAAGTAGTATGGGGCGCGCTGGGGCCGTTAGAATGTCAAGTACCAGCACCAAAATCCAGACATGTACATCAAAACGTAATTTTGAAAAAAGCGATATTTATAATAACGTGGGGTTTAGCTCGAATTACTGCGAGAAACATATTTTCTATCAATAAAATTGGACAGTATCTGGGTTTCGATTATTTGTATTCTTCTAAAAGCATTTCTTTTAAAACTAATTTTTAAAAACACGTGGCCAATCAGAGATACGTTCAATGTATGCATGGATCTGACGTCATGAGCGCGTTGCACATGGCTCATTTTCACAAATTATAGTGTTTTAAGAAAAGTCAATCAACAGTGAACAAAGTCATATCAATAATGATACTATTCCAAGCTGTGCATGAGGCCAGCGTGCAAAAAAGCAATTTCGCACCAACCGTTACGAATGGATGTTTTTGCACATGAACACGCCATTTCTTTCGGGAAGTCGATATATTAGTGCGTGGATTGAACAAATAACATAGCCTAAGATTTATTGATATAATATATCAGATGATATAATATTTTTTAGGGTGGCCAATTAGAAATTCGGTTAAGTGTAATTACGATTGTGATGTCAATAAGCCCGGTTGTCTTGGAGAACGGCTCATATGTTAACTCATATGACTTGTGTATCTCATAAAATTACTCAATGCGCACCGGCTGTATGATTACTGGCGTGTGTGTATATCTCATATACTAATACCTCAACGTGCACGTGCACGCCGTCTTGATGCTCACTGGAATGTGTATATATATCATATAATGACTCAACGTACACCGTCTTTATGCTCACTGGTGTGTGTCTGTATCATATAACTATTTATCATGTACCGTCTTCATGCTCACTAGTGTGTGTGTATATCATATAACTACTCATCGTGCACCGTCTTCATGCTCACTAGTGTGTGTGTGTATCATATAACTATTCATCTTGTACCGTCTTCATGCTCACTAGTGTGTGTGTATATCATATAACTACTCATCGTGTACCGTCTTCATGCTCACTGGTGTTTGTATATCATATAACTTCTCATCGTGTACCGACTTTATGCTCACTGGTGTGTGTATATCATATAACTACTCATCGTGTTCCGTCTTCATGCTCACTGGTGTGTGTGTATATCATATAACTACTCATCATACACCGTCTTCATGCTCACTGGTGTGTGTGTATATCATATAACTACTCATCGTGTACCGTCTTCATGCTCACTGGTGTGAGTGTATGTCATATAACTACTCATCGTGTTCCGTCTTCATGCTCACTGGTGTGTGTGTATATCATATAGCTACTCATCGTGTTCCGTCTTCATGCTCACTGGTGTGTGTGTATATCATATAACTATTCATGGTACACCGTCTTCATGCTCACTGGTGTGTTTGTATGTCATATAAATACTCATAATACAGAATCTTCATGCTCACTGGTGTGTGTGTATATCATATAAATACTCAGCATTCAGAATCTTCATGCTCACTGGTGTGTGTGTGTGTATATCATATAACTACTTATCGTACACTGTCTTTATGCTCACTGTTGTGTGTGTGTATCATGTAACTACTCATCGTGTACCGACTTTATGCTCACTGGTGTGTGTGTGCATCATGTAACTACTCATCGTGTACCGTCATTATGCTCACTGGTGTGTGTGTATATCATATAACTATTCATGGTACACCGTCTTTATGCTCACTGGTGTGTTTGTATATCATATAAATGCTCATCGTGTACCGTCTTCATGCTCACTGGTGTGTGTGTATATCATATAACTACTCATCGTGTACTGTATTCATGCTCACTGGTGTGTGTGTATATCATATAACTACTCATCGTGTACTGTATTCATGCTTACTGGTGTGTGTATATATCACATATAGTTACTCAACGTACGTCGTCCACGAGCTATTCACGAGCTTGTGTGCATATCAAATATAAATACTCAACGTACACTTTTTTGGTTGTTGTTATGCGCACTGGCACGAGTATAGTTTCTTGATTGAGCTACAATGAGTCCAAAGGAAACCTGGATTTTTCTTTCTGTCTTGAAAAATATATACATATAAAGTTTCTAATTAATAATTAATGTCTTTAAGGTCTCCAAGTAGAAATTACTTTGAATTCTGGAAATCATTTTACCTGATAAATAGTGTCATATTTCATGTGAGAACAAATGATAAAACAATATTCTCCAACACGCGCGTGATAATGAATGCGAAAACGTCACTTGACCTGCTTAATTAGTTATTTCTGATGTTGTTTTGGCTTGCTAACTATGGAAAGGTGATGAAAGAATCCTTTTAAACAAAATCATCAATGCGGAACGATTGGTGCGAACTGGCCTCAGTGCATGTCAGCCCTATCGTGCATAGTGGATGATTTTCGTATCTGGATTTTTGAAATTGGTAGGAATGAATCTTTTGTAGAGACATGTGAGGTACCTACCGATATTGACAGACGATTATTAATGTACATGTATAAGTCGCAGGAACGTGAAGATATCGGTTCAGGTGATGTAGTCGATGCAGATAGTTATGTGTATATCAACTGTACTGGTGTGGATGAACGAAGGTATGAACCAGCCCATAGAAGATTCCAATGTAAGTCTGGACAGTGGAAGGAAGCCGATAGAAATCCAAACTGGAACTTTGGAAATAACGGACAATTTCCTACCTGCAGAGAAGGTAAACCCAATAAGTTATTGTTTAATATTTTATTTTAGCTATTCATCAATCAAATATACTTTAGCCTTTTTCTAAGAAAACTGGGTTTATTGAAATAATTTTGAAAATCATGAAACAACATCGTAAGTACGACATTACTCTCATAAAAAGTTTCTGAAAATATGAACAAGATATGACATCAATTAACATAGTTACATAATTGTTAATTTTACCATTACCACCTACTGTTTGGCCATAGTTTTATTAAGCATTTCACAATTCAACTTCTAATTTTATCTTTACTTTTTAAAATTGCATATTTTTTTAGAAATGTATTCCTTTATTTATAAAACACACCGCGGCTATTTGGTTCTTAGGGTAGCTACTTTTTATCACTACTTATCATTCGTTTTACTCAATATGGGTACTTTCCAGAAATTGGTCAACATGTGGCAGCAACCGAAGTTAAATTAACATGAATTATATGATTAAAGTGCAAAATGTACTACATTTTTACAGTTATTTGAAATTGAACCAAGGAGTATGAGGTCTTTCTCAATGTTTAACGGGATACAAAAATGTAGTGTGATACTTATCATCTAATGTGACTCATGACGAACGGCTCTTTTATATATATACATACAATTCGTTTTGCAAACACTCAGTCGATGCACATTAGTAAAACATATAAGTAGGTACTTGTGTTTGACAAGTGGTTTGGTAAATTATATCCCCTGAAGCTAATAAGCTGACATGCCCTGTACAATTTATGGAATGATATAACTGCCACACGAATGTATTTTAAATTTATGTTTTGTGTGCTCTACTGTTATATTAAATATGGTTAGTGCTGCATTTTCTATTTGATTCAATTGTAATGTTCTTTGTACATTTCTGTTTCTGTCGATTGTGGCTCTTTGTCCGATTTATTATCAGGCCATACCAATGCGTTTTTCTGTTAGGCGTCGTCGGGCGCCAACGTTTTGATGTCAATATGCTTTTTTACTCAATAACTACGCGGAGGGCAGCGGAACGGTAAACACATAATGGACATTGTCCTATGAAAAGGACGGAAACATCCGTAAAATGTATTTAAAATAAGATATCTTTATCATGTTTTCTGATTAACACGTATATATTTACCAATGTATCACTCTGCATACAAAATCGTAAAAAATAAAATGTTTTATTTGTTCTTCATCAACTCAAATATCATCTAATGAATATATCTACCTACCTTTCCTCTATGTACCGCTCGCTCATAAGGCTGCTACCAGAGATCTCTATTGCTTCTTGGCATTGGCAGTCTTTTTTCAACTTCTCCAAAAGTATTTCTCATTGTCTTAATCTGATTATTGATAGTTCTTCTCCAATTTCCTTAAGGTCATCCTCTATTTCCCCTGATGGTGTCATACTTTGGTGATGCTCATTTTAGTGAGATCTTTGTTATGTTGTTCTGGCCTTCTCTGATGACATGAGCTAACAATGCCTCTATCTGAATATATTATAGTACTGTTGAATATTGCTGTAAGAGATTCATTTCCTGCCCATCTCCTTTCACCGAATCCTAAAATATTGATGTTATAATTGGTCATTTCTCCTTCTGAGTTTGATTCTGGTAAGCAGGTAGGCCGGGTTTCATCTCTGGGTTTCCTTCCGGTAGATGACTACAGTCCCCCTGTTTACGGGTTATATCTAGACAACTGTGAAATAGAAAGTAGGTTACCTAATATATATTTTCATACAATCCTGATATCTTGTACCTGGTATGTCACAAGTTGCACGATGTTAAGTTAGGAAAGTATATTAGGTGCATATTTTAGTTTAAAAATACATATTTTAAAATATTATTTAAAAATACAAATAAATTACAAATTAAATAATAAACCTGACTATTGGATTCCTTACATGCAGAATTTCATGTTTGCCAAATGCGTTTTGAACCGAAACTTTTTAGGGGTTGTCTCCTAAATCAAAGAATATCTTAAAAACTAGCCGAGCAAAACTGATGGGAATTTTCCAATTGATTGTCATTAATCTGACCTTTATAAAAATAACATGTTTTATATACAATGTACCTTGCAAAGAAAACTCTGAAAGGTAGCACTGACCTTAACATTTTGTTATATTTTTCCTGGTTTCTGATTACTGATATGCCATGTTCTTTCCTATTTGTGTGGTGTGCACGACCACAAATGTCAATTTACGAAGTCAACATTTATGTCAGGTTGTGCTTATCAGCACATCTACTTTTGAAGCAATCGTTGTTCGTTTACAATGTAACATAATTGTTTTATTATGTTTCGGAAAAAATAACGATTAAATGGTGTAGGTCCTCTTCAAATTTCTTGGTTTCTTTTGCACACTTTAACCGTGTCAAGCAAGATTCATAACCCTGATTCGATTTTTGAAAGAGTTAAAACCTATTCTATATTGACCCCAGACATGGTTGTCCACGCATAGTTTCAGATTTTGAAAATATTTTACCACTTTTAGGTTATTCAACCATAAAACGATTTCAGGGCTCAAAACTACATTTTTCATACCGTTGCTATGGCAGCAGAGGAAACTCGATTTTTGCTATTTTTCACATTTTTGAAAAATGAATGTTGCCATTTTTACACCATTTTAAGAAGGACTGGAGACAAAAGTGGCCATCACACACGCTACCATTTCATACATTATGTTACATATACTATTGTACTGTTTTACTGTACAAGATATGATCCAAGTCAAACGAGAATGTTTTTGTACTCATTTTGTTGTGACCCCTTTTCTCAAATATCTGTTTCTCTAAAAAATGAAAAAGTATGGGTTTTCAATTTTAATTTAAATGAGTTAGCACGCGGACCCAGATATCACACATATATTTTTGAAGACAGTAAGTATAGGTGTTTATGGCCTTAAAGTTTTTGTCCGGGTGCGAAGGAGATATATTTTTTTAAAATGTGCCAAAGAATGGCTTTTTTCATTTTTTGACAAAAATCTATTTTGATAGGTTTGATAGAATTTTACCTTTATTCAAAATAATTTCTAACAATCTCCATAATTAAGCATAACAGGTACATAGGAAGTACACAAATTACAAAATAAGGTGTTTGTCAGTACAATAATAATTAGTGGTCAACACATATCTGAAGAAAACAATGTTAAAACCATACCCCACCCACTTTTTTTAACATGAAGGACCTATTTTTTACAGTATTTCGGGTATAAAATGAAACTTACGCTTTGTAATGGTGAGATATTTGGTAAAATATGTCCATTAGAAATTCATGTTTCAATTTGGTTAAGAATAAAATAAATAAGCATGTGGCTGTTGACTTGGTTACCAAGGAAACGTTGTATAAAAATGACGTAGTTTTCAAATGAATTCCCAAAAACTTGAGATAAAAGTAGTGCATTTTGAAATATATTTATAATAAATAATCAAGTGATTTCAGATAGGACAGCTCTTTAATTTTATGTGATGCATGGATAAGTTACTCAAATAGTTGCCATGGTAACCAATCATTGAACAGTGAAAAATCTGTAGAAATCTGGTAAGCATGTGGTCTGTAAATCATCCCAATTGAGAAGTGCTACATTTCTAACTGATATATGACCGCGTTATCACTGTAGTTACCATGGTAACGAAGCAAGGATGGCGGAAAAATCAATTTTTACTGTATTGTTTCATATAATGCTGCATATCAGTGGAATTTAGTTCTTGGTATAGTGTGATTATCATTCTAATTGAAGTTTGTTCCATTTCTTACTGACTTTTGACCGTGTTGATATGGTGGTTACCATGGCAACCAAGCATCGAAAAGGGAAATTTCCACTTTTTAACTGTATTTTCACAATTTTCCAAATATTGTTTCATGTTAATTGTTGCATATATCTATAGTTTGTTAATCATGCTAATTGAAAAGCACCCTATATCTAACCGACGTATGATATATCGTCGTCTCCGTGCGAAAATGTTGTAACTCAGTTTTGGCGCGAATTAGCATTTTGCGTATTCTCTAATCACATTAAAAGCCCGCTCCGTTTGCGAAAATAGCGAATCTCCTATCCAATCCTGTTACACTGTAACGGCCATGTGAGGAAGTGGCAAAATTTCATTGGACGACATTTTTGTTTGTCGAAAATGTTGTATCTCAACGTTAACAGGCACGTCACCGGTGAGACATCGATTTAGTGAATTGTTTTTATCAAATTAGAGATAGGGTCAATTATTTTATGATTCTAGATATAACATTACATGATGATCACAATAGATCGACATTTAGGATACATACGTGCTCGAAAGCGGATTTATAAACATGAATTGTATGGGGTTTTTTTATTCGAACGATCGATTTTTGCAATTATCAAGGGGTCATTCCAGGTTTTATCGGATTACAACACGTAATAATCTAGTGTTGAATATGAATAAAACGTCAGAGGTTTATAATTGTATGTTTTAAACATTTATTTTCATGTCGTCGTTTTTTCCAAACACGCCACTTTTGCCAAAATATTGAGATACGACAATTTCGCACACTGGTTATTTCAACATTGTTTTCGCGATTTGAATGACTATACCCGTTAAAAGCTGTCGTGCTGCGTACGATATTATGTCCGCCACTTAATTGCATGGTGTAATAAGATATTTTATGAATATATGCTAGTATGAAGTGCAGTGTATGTGTGCACGTTTGCTTGTGTGTCTGCTACATTTTAATGTGTTCCACGTCTAATGCTGAACATTGCAATATTGCGTTTGGCTTATTTATAAATTAATACGCATGCAAAGCAATCACATCCACACAAACACACATACCCACACACACACACACACGCACACACGCACGCACGCACGCACGCACGCACGCACGCACGCACGCACGCACGCACACACGCACGCACGCACGCACGCACGCACGCACGCACGCACGCACACACACACACACACACACACACACACACACACACACACACACACACACACACACACACACACACACACACACACACACACACACACACACACACACACACACACACACACACACACACACACACACACACACACACACACACACACACACACACACACACACACACACACACACACACACACACACACACACACACACACACACACACACACACACACACACACACACACACACACACACACACACACACACACACGCATACCCACACACACGCACTCGTACACATACCCACGCACAACTACTCGTGCACATATCCACATACTCCTACTCGTACACATACCCACGTACACATACCCACGCACACACCTACTCGTACACATACCAACGTACGCATACCCACGCGCACACCTACTCGTACACATACCCACGCACACACCTACTCTTACACATACCCACGCACACCTACTCGTACGCATACCCCACACACCTACTCGTACACACACCACGCACATCTACTCGTACACATACCCAAACACACCTACTCGTACACATACCTACGCACACCTACTCGTACACATACCCACGCACACAGTGGAGAACTTATACACAAGAAGTAGCCCTATCAAAAAGACCAAGTATCAACACTTAATTCAGTTGAAATCCGTCCATCCGCGGGACTATCATAGTTTCTATGACACGTTAGAGCATGCATAAATGATTATGTGACTGCTCATAAACGCCTTTTTATTATGAACCATGCTATGGCAAATCATTGTTGCGTACTGTTGTCCGTTTAATGTTTTAATGAATCACTTTGTTTTTTATATTTAAATCTTTGAAGTTACTTCAGTGAGCAGCGTTTGCAGGTATAGATGGATACCGTAATATTCTTTTCCTTGGTGACATCTATCTTTAAGCATGTGTTCATAAAATAAGTTTTATTTTCGTATGCAGTATAATTGTTGATCTCCGTGAAAATACACAATTGAAAAAAAAAATTGGCGTCTTCTTTTTTGTCAGTAGTTTGATATGATGTATGATGAGGTAAAATACGTAAATGGAGGACGAACGTACCTAAACACCCTGTCACACCACAGTGCGTTTCCACTACGTTAGCCCGGCGATGTTAAAATTTACAGAACGCCGTGTGATCGCCGGAAAATCGCCGGAAAATCTGATACTTTCGTGTAACTTGACAAGTGGCGACTAATGCGTTGTTACTGAGTTCACTCGGCGTTTTTACGGACTTCTATTGCGCGCCTACGTAGTTCTAATGCGTGCCTACGGAGTTCTTGTTGCGACTTCTTGTGCTCTCACAGCGCGTCCACTACGTTTACTGCGCGTTCATTGCGCCTTCACGGCGTGTGTACTGCGCTCCTACAAGCCCCCACTGAGTTTAAAGGTGTGTTGAAGACGATTGCACTATACAGTATTAAAAAATATTTTTTTAACAATACCATCTTTATCATTTGTATGTTTGCACTCCAACAGGTTAGACAATGCCAGCAAAACGCGCGGGAAAATCTGCTAAAGCCAGAAAACAAATAGGAAAAAGTCTACATCCATCGTTAGAAGAAAGCACAGATAAACCGTCATCAACACAGGATCCCAGGGATAATTCACCGCAGGCATTATGTTCGGGCACTATCTCTAACCTTGCTTCCCGGGTATCGACCGGCAGCCAGCCAGCCAAGTCCATGCGTGTAGTTCGAGATGCATCACCAAAGTAGCTGCCATCTCGCTTCAACACTCGATCAAACAGTCCCATCCAGCTCCAAAGGAAAGCCAATATTGTTACAGACCTGACTATTGACCAAGAGGAGGATATGGCCACATGGTTAAGTGATACCCAACAGTTGTATAACAAAAAGCTAAACGCATACAAGGACGTTAGAAAGAACGATGCTCTATGGTATTCCAAAAGCAGATACAATGAAGTCTGGGGAAGGACGTTCAGGTGTTAAAGGCTTGGTAGGAGCTCGTCAAACAAGACAGGTGGCACTGGGTGGTAGTTTAGGTAACTAGATGTATCCTCATCCCGCAGCTCTGGCATGAGCCGGTGATAATGGCCATGCTGAAATCGTCTACCTACGTCCAGCCATGGTCGAACGCAAAACCGCCTTCGCCTTTCGGCCCTCCTTCGTCGTTGTTCCAATACAACTTGAATCACAGCAACATCATCTTGTATCTGCTCGACGTGCACGAAGGCATTAATAGTGCGGCATACTGACGTACTTCGACCATAGTAGTGAAGTGAATGATTATCTTTTCACGTGAAGTGCGATTATGTAAGATTTTTGTCATTCAAGCGCAAATAGACACGGTAGACGCACCACGAGAGCGCAATGATCGCAGTTACAACTCCATAGAGTCGTTGTGAGAGCGCAGTAAAATTAATAAGACTCCGTACAAGCGCCGTAGACGCACATAAGAGGCGCAGTGACATCACCTAGAACACCTTGCAGTCTCCGTGCAAACGCCAAGTACCACAGCGGCGTTCTAGCTGCGATATCTCTGCGCCACTGCAGGGTTCCTGTGGCGTTGATAGAGATCGTATTGCGCTTCAACTGCGACCCTACCGCGCGCTTTTCAGACCGCTGACCGGCGGCGATTGTTTTGAGCATACCCAGAATGCGCGCCGTCACTCGGTGTTCTACGCGATCCCACCGCGTCCACTGGCGATGTTGCGACGTTGCGGCGTCCCGCAACGTTGCGGCGTTGCGGCGTTGCGGCGTTGCATGCGATCGTACTGCGCTGCGCCGGCGTTCTTAAAATATTTTTGACGCCGTACGGTCGCCGCGAGGACGCCGTACGGTCACCGCGAGGACGCCGTCCTGGTGTGACAGGGGTATAACATTCTGACGACAGAGTCGTAACTTCTGTATCTCAGTCAGTGGTACAAAAAGTCATCATTTATTTCAGGGAAAATATCGAAACTCACATTTAGGCTATGTCCTTCATTTTAACTGAAAGATCAACTTTCAAAGTTTGAAGTTGTTAACTTTCGTCCAAAACGGACACTTTCTGATTATTTAGTGAAGTTTTTTTCTCCTCCTGAAAAACGGCATTTTTTTACTTACGACATTTTCGCACGGAGACGACGATATCATGGTCATAAGTCAGTGAGAAATGGAACACCCTTCAATTAGGATGATAAACACACTATACTAAGAACTAAAATCCACTTATATGCAGCATTATATGAAAAATATAATGATACAGTGATAACGTGGTCATACATCAGTTAGAAATGTAGTACTTCTCAATTGGGATGGATTTTTCACTGTTCAATGATTGGTTACCATGGCAACTATTTGAATAACTTATACATGAATCAAATAAAATTAAAGAGCTGTCCTATCTGAAATCACTTGATTATTTATTATCAACATATTAAAAAATGCACTACTTTTATCTCAAGTTTTTGGGAATCCATTTGAAAAACTACATCCGTTTTCTACAACGTTTCCTTGGTAACCAAGGCAACAGCCACATGCTTATTAAATTTATTCTTAACCAAATTTTTACAAAATATCTAACCATTACAAAGCGTAAGTTTCTATTTATACCCGACATACTGTAAAAAATAGGTCCAACATTTTAAAATAGTGGGTGGGGAATGGTTTTAACATTGTTTTCTTCAGATATGTGTTGACCTTTAATCATTATTTTACTAACAAACACATCATTTTGTAATTTTGTATGTAGGGTTAACGCATGCTCTTTTGTGCTATTACGTCTGCAGAGTCCCGAGGGACGGTTGGTGCCCAAGCCCGTCAGGGCGAGGGCACCAACACTCCCTCGGGACTCTGCAGATGTAAAAGCACGAAAAAGCATTGCGTAAACGCTATTATAGCATAAAACAACACTTTATTAGTATGTTTTGTCAAAATTATGACATTTTGGCGGGACATTTTGGGCGACGTCGGGAAAACAAACGCGACGTCGCTTAGCAAACGTTACGTCACATACAAGTTTTTGTTATGAGCGTCGACTTCCGGTATCGTCAAATACCAAGAAAACAGTGACATTGAGGGTTTGTTTACGTTTATTATTTTACTATTTTAGAAAACTGATTAGTAGTTACTATTTGAATGTGAATTATAGTTCATATAACGCTGTAAATCATTTATTTTCGTCGGCTGGGACCTGAAATGAGCATACTTAAAACTGAACACCAACAGCGCGTGCGTGCGAGAATCTTTACAATAACGTACCCTTTTTCCCCGTTTAAGTATGAGCAAAATCACCGTTTTTATGCTATAATACTGTAAAATCGGCATATAAATATACCTTTAGCCATTTAACATTGCTTACCATAACAATTTATATGATTATCACATAAACCACGGCGCGGAGTTTAATAAAGTTAATTAATAAAAACGATACTACAATACTCACTAGTGAAATAACTATACAAATGAGGCGGCTGATTACTTTAATTATGTATTCATACGCTCTATCAAAGAACATGGCTGACCGCAAGTGTATCGTCGGAGATACAGCTGAGATAAATATTTTGGGGTCATAAGGGGGAAAATAGGGGCGAGCAAGCGAAATATAAATTAAAATATTTATTTTTGAAAAAGCCATAATTGAGAGCGAGCGAAGGAGCGATATATTCTTTATGAATTTATTTTTGAAAATGCCATTTTTGAAAGCAAGTGAAGGGCCAAAAATGTCATATTCATTTCAGATACACCATCTTTAGGAAATAGTGACTATTACTATAGCTTTAATAAGAAATGAAACCGAACAAATGATTGTTATACATTTCTTGTTATGTTGTGTATGATTTATTTACCAGAGTACATGTGTTCAAGGTAATTGTAAGCAGACATACATCTAATGATCACAAATGCACTGAGTGACTAGTGGTTAAAGATTCAAATCAATTGAGCATTAATCTAGTCAATGAACACTGGGTATAGTTTTGTTCTTGTAGAAGTTATAGTGATACATCATGCTCAGACGACTGTTTACTTAGCACTGTGCGTAGCGCAACAAGGCATAATGCTATGTAAGGTTACCGTCATAGGATCTAGCCCCACATTAAGCATATTTACCATAGGGGAATGCAATGTCACCTATGGTAATACGTTTTTGACGATTGTTGCGAACTGCAACATGTAATGCTACATAAGCAGTGATTTGTCCAGTTGTAATAGCTTGAGTTTTAGCAAGTGATTGAGAAGTAGAACATTTGGTGCAATATTTAGAACAAAAGGGCCAAAATATGTTTTATCCCATTTTTGTAACTTTTTGAGGAAACCAGGACCAAGCTTCTCTATGTACAGTATTGAAAATCCCTGATGAAATTATGTAAAATAAAGAATAGACGCACACAACTGTTAATATCACATCCCACGGGTACCACGGTCATACGAGACGCCGTCGCGAAAATGTGTGATAATTCAGGATTTTGTCGGTAGTACGGCGTACTTGTAATAATAATGAATACATACATAACTAGATACCATTGATGTTGCATTCCGCAATTGCAATTCTTCCCTTTGTATTTGTTTGGGTCGCCAGACCAAACAAATATATATATACCACTTTTCAGAAACCACTATAGCTTAGTTACGTTTTTTGACAAATAGTCCGTCATAATGTAGTTCCAGAAATCAAGAACTAATGATAGATTCGTTAAATGCAAAAGTATAAAAGAAATACTTCAAATAATACAAACATTCATTTTTATACAAATCAAGTATCGAGTAGAAAGCAAAGCTTGTTTATAAACTTGTTTAATCAACATACAATATCCTTACGCTAGCTTCTCAAATAGATGCCTTGCAAAATCAGAGGTCAGTTCTAGGGCAGTCATGAATAATTCAGTGAAGGCAGACAGCTCTCTGCTGATAAGCCTCCAGTAGTGTAAACAGTATGGTGTAGCGGTAGTAAAATGTATACAGTTATACTGATAAATTCATTTCATAATCGTTAATCATTGCTTATTCTGGAGATAAATAATTTAACAAGATGGTAGATAGTTGCTCTGTTGTTGGGTGTTCAAATAGACTGGACAGAGAAAGGCAAATATCTTTACATAGATTCCCTAAGTATCCATTGTGGAGACGGGAAGCGTGGATAAATTAAGATATAATATAATATCGTTATGCTAGACTCTCGAATAGTGATGCTTTATCCATTCATAAATACGGTAGTTTGTGTGTGTTCTCACAGTTGGATATTAAAGGTATCGCCTCACAGATGGAGTTTAAATTTGTGTACGGTGGAATTTTTCTACCAAACCACGTAATTCATAATTATAGAAACATGCTGATTGTTGTTTTAATTAAGCGCGTCTTTTAACAGATACGTGTATTAAGAAAAAATATTGTAAAACATAGTCATGCAATCGATTTAATAAACTTTCGACATTGCATACTCGCTATTCGTTTTCCATTTGAAATAGTGCAGATTTTGCTTCAACATGATATGCGATATGTTATTGACATGACCGATGAAACATGAATAAACTTCACCATAAACATAGATATGAAGATTTTGGTTCGTTTTGTTATTCGTTGCCATCGGATGTCAACATATTTCAGGCAATTAAGTGATACTTATAAAATGTCAAGTGTGTTCCACAAGTAATATACATCATGTATTAGTATCAGTTTGCTTGTTCGTAGGATATACAGGCGTCTATAACAAAATTAATTAAGCGAATAGTTTTGTAATACGCATAAACACGATGCAGTCCCTTTAAGGTAAACATGGGTAACGCGGTGTCGATTACAGTTCATTATGACGCGATTACATAATGTCAGTAATTACTAATGAACAGACTTGGTGTAACTTCGCTTGTTAATCATTTCAAATCGTTTGATCACGTGATTCTGCACACTGACCGTCTTACCAACAGGAGGTGTAATTGTCAATAACGTGTTAACTGACCATAATAATATATTATGCTACAAGTTGAATAGTTCCTGCGGCCAATTGTTTTACAGACCAGTATTGTGAGAGACATTTTGTTTATAATTTTTGAAACAATAAC
The DNA here is from genome assembly GCA_963678985.1 of Spisula subtruncata. NCBI lineage: Eukaryota > Metazoa > Mollusca > Bivalvia > Venerida > Mactridae > Spisula > Spisula subtruncata. Next base: position 35,484,994 of record OY787673.1, on the reverse strand, counting down.
TTTTTAAAGTGTTAATAAGGCTTGATATAAAGGTATGAGGAAATCGGACAGGGAAGGCAGCACACTTTACCAACTAAGCAAAGACTCGCATCAGTAACACCACAACAGATGTACATGTACAATGAGCAATGCCCACACGCAAGCCAAAGAAACAATTAAAAGTCCAAGTCCCCGCCGAAAAATGTGGAATTTTACAAATCTCTCTGATTTAGTAGGCTTATGTGTGTTTGGGTATATTTACCTAGTATAATTTACCGAAAAATGGTGCTATTTTCATTATTAGTTATTCAAATGCGTAATATAGTTTATTTACGACAAATGGTTTATTAAATACAATTATTTGGGTAAAAAAAGTTCATACTTTGCATATTTGGCTATCGGGGCACGAAGAGTCAGAAAGTAAAATAAAGCGATTCTCACGACGTGCAAATATTATGGACAACGCCGGTTCGAAATGATACTGGGCCGATTCTTGTCGAAAAACTTGCTAGTCTACGTTTATTTAGTCATCACTGGTCATTAAAATGAGTAATATTGTTAATGAACCCATATTGCTAGTTAAATACAAGTATTTGGGTAAAAACGTTACTATTTGGGTAAGATTTGGGTAAGATTTGGGTGTTCGTGCCGACGCGACGGCCTGACCTACTTAAAGACCTGGGCCTGATCTCCCGAAGCATCTCAAGCAGAAATCTCATCTCAAATTAAGATATCGCCAAAATCAGAGTCTGAATTTGTATTAAAACTGAAATTAAAACTCATTAAAAACCAATGGAATTAACAAAGAATAGCATTTGCTGTTTTTGAAGCTAATTTTAAGTCCATCCTCTCTTGGAAATTATCCAAACGTAAATGACAATATTTGAGATGAGATTTTTCTCAAAATTGAGATGTTTCGGGAGATCGGGGCCAGGATTTTGGCTCTGAGTCAACTAAATTTGGTCATTACTTTCTCAGCATGTGGTTCCAGATTTTAAAGATATCTGACCATATTGTACCCTATTAAATAATATTATGTAAAATTGCACAGCATGTTAATTAGTTTACAAGAGGTCCTGGTATTAGATAATAATACAACAAGAGTTCTCTTTATAACAGGAAGTTATAAAATATGCGTATATTAAAAATAAAAGTAGGAGAAACTCAGATAAAATTACCGTAACGATAGTACAGATGGATAGGGAGCCTATTTAGTAGCTCACTGTTCATGTATCTTAATAAATGTGTGAAAAAAACCTGAACCATCAAGATTGAAATATCAATTGTGTTGCTTGAAAGGAGTTATTAGACACAAATGCATATAATTAATGTAAAGTTATAAATGTGTGAAAATTTGAATATATAGTATACAGTACGCCTCAATATTAACATGTCTATATAATGTATTCCTTGAAATAAGTGAATTGATATTATTCATAAGATATAAAAAATATTATTTTGATGATTTTGGTTAAAAAGTTTTAAATACAAAAAAATATATTAACAAGATCTATGTTTATTATGTTATCTTATAATTATTTTAAAAAACTATATACATGTATTCACCATTCTCATGAATCAGTGTATTAGTCTCTAGTAGTAATTGAAAATAATACGCTGGTTGAACGAGAATGGTATTCACAGACATACGAGGTCCATTCAAAAAATACGTAGACAACCTTGATTGTTTAACTATTTATCGTCCGATTTTCATTCAAATTGGTAGATATCAGGTTTTTCCGGTTTTGATTTCAGTGCGTATTTTTATCATAAAAAAATATATGTTATGTTTGAAAATATGGTAGTTATAGCAACGCAAAATTGAACACACGGGGCAACCCATCGATTTATCCCGTATAAAATTGGTGTTGATTTCTTCACCCCGTCATTATCTTTAACGGTTGCGAAACCTTTATACAATTGATGTGTGTATCGTTTGAGACTATATAGTTTTGTGTTTCAAATCATGATGTCGTAATTAACAGGGTTACAGAGATATTGGTTATTATACAAAGTCACTCTTAAAAGCGGAAATAAAACGTGACGTCGCGTTAAACCACGGGGGAATGCGTAATCCTGAAATTATGTGTTGCGCTTGGTATAAACAGTTTTTAAACACACATACTTACTTGAACAGTGGCCGAAAATTGGAGATTTCACCTAGAGGAAGTACCATAACATTATGTTAAACATACAGTGCCGGGTTGTATATATTTCTTGATTTAATCAGCTTAAACATGTACCATAGAGTTCCACATTTCGCTTTTCTGGACGTAAACTTTGATATTGGCGCGATTTGGGTACTTGAGTGTAAAACTCGAAACAACAAATGAAATAATGAAAGCTATTTTTTGTGTTTTTGTAAGTTTAATCCGCCATTGTGAATTAGTCATTATACAGAACAGTTGGAGTTGTACAATAAGTCTTATAGTGATAATTTAGAAGATATTGTGAGGTTACCGAAACATATGACGTCAACAACGACGTCTGGACTTGTCCCGTGGTCACTATAGGTGCAATGCATAAAACATGATCCTCACTTAACCGTCGGTCCGATTTCTATGAAACGGTTGGATTTTGTCGAATGAAGGTGGTGCTACACCATAATAAATAATTATTGATTTATCTGAAAAAATAAGCAAGCAAATTGATTAGTCTACGTATTTTTTGAATGCCCCTCGTACAATCACAATAGATATTCTGTATACATCTGTGGTATATTTGGTTAGTTTTATTTGTATCTGGTTTGGTGTGTATTTATTTAAATAACTCTATATTAATAACCAAATTAGTAAATATTGTGGCAAATCGTTTTTACACACTCAAACCAGATGGAAACAAAAATGAAATAAATTTATCTAATTACACAAAGTAAACATACACACAATATAACACAAATTTTCTAGGGTACATATTTCAGTAGCACATTATTGATTATTGCTGATCCCTCTTTAAAGTTCTCGACCAGAAGCTAAGAAGGGAAAACCCAGGGCTTTAACGCAGTGATCTAGGAGAGGTAATCCAGACTGCAGGTGCACGTCAAAACACATATCGAAACACATTTTTTTCTTATTTTTAATTACTTTAAGGGGTAAAAGAAATAATTATAGTCATTAACTTACAATACTTTATTTTAAAATATACAAATAGAAATAAATAGAAAAAAATTGTGTTAGTCTGGTTCACGACATTCTTCAAAAATGCTCTTTTTTTTGAAAAGGTAAACCATCCAGGTCACGTGCCCCTCCATTATTTTTTTGCCGCTTTTAAATATAACCTGCGGCTCAAGGCCGCAGGTTAATAAATTGCCTAATCCCCTATACTACAATACAATACAATACAATACAATACAATACAATACAATACTATACAATACAATACAATACAATTTATTTGGTCCAAACTAAAGAAGTTGGCCCGTCCACTAACGACTATAAATACGGCCGTTATTTACAATGTAATGCGTATTTTCATTGAAAAATCATTTTGCACTAACTAGATTAATGAATTGTTGTTAGATTAAAGAACTCAATGTAATTCAGGAACTCAGCATAATTTGAACTAAGGGAATTAAGAAATTTAAGCTGTACTTTTCATAATCTCATTTGTTTTAAATATCATAAAATGCCAGAACTGATGAAGATTAGTCATCATCAGTAGATGAAGTGCTGTTGCTCCGTATGCTCGAATGTAATATATAAAGATCATAGTGGTCTTATACATGGCACTAGGCTGTCATTGAAACGTACATGTCTCACAAATGATATTCATTTGATGTGCATTTTATATCCCTGTCATACTATAATGGAATTATTGATAAGTATTATACGAGTCACACAAATAATAGTATTGTCTGTTCGGACAAACTAATTAAATTAACCTATTGATAAAACAGTACTGTGCAACTCCCGTAGTGATTAAAACATACACACTTTCATGACGTGTTTCCATATTCACAAAGTTACATTACTTAGTATCAAAATTAAGAGCATATTAATTGTATATACTAATTTGATCATATACCTAGACCAAGACCGAGTGATTAGAACATCCGCACTGGAAGCAGAAGACTGAAGTAATCGGTTAGTGATTGAGAAAGTTTTGCAGTTAATTGACATTTTCAATATTTCAAACCCAAACAAATGCAGTGCCTTCAGCGCTTTGATTACTACGTGTATACACTTACGCGTGTTTTTGTAAAGGGCAGAACATTCACAGAAATCATTTCATCAGACGCTTGCATACTGCACTTGAGTCATCGTACACGATTTTTGTGTGCAAAAATTTTCATCGCTAAAATTAATCGAGTAACTAACATCCTCAGTAGAGCGCACTTTCCCAGAACATCTTCTGCTGTAATGTTCAGTGTTCGAAATTATAAACAAGTTGGCTTTATTTTTCGTTATTTGTAAATATTGATGCGTGCGGTAAAATTATAAAAAAAAATAGGAAAAACATCACATCAGCGTGGTTTTAGCAGGTGCGGGCGCAAGAATGATCAATTTGTTGTGGCCTTACTATCAAGCACTCGTTAGTCCAGTACGCTGTATTTTGACAGCTCTTGTTTGTTAAGGACATTCGTTCCTTTTGAAATTTTTATGAAGATCAGATTAATGCCTATCATTTACAACATTTCAAACAGTTTTGCTCGGCATGTTTTTAAGATATTCTTTGACTTAGGGGACGACCTCTAAAAACTTAAAAGGGCATTTTATCGAAAAAAAAATTGGTTCAAAAAGCATAAAACTTGGCATACACGAATTACGTTATGTAAGGAATTAAGCAGTAAAGTTTATTATATACTTTGTAAGTTATTTGTATTTTCAAATAATATTTTAAAATATGTATTTAAATAAAATATGTTTTACGTGAAAAATCGTTGAACAACATACGGTTTTCATATATGCAACAAGTGCAGTAACACTCATAGAAGTTTCATAGCAAATTTTATGACGATTGCTCGGGTAGATTTTTTGTAATTGAACTTTTTGTGATTCCAGAAATGCTGAAATCAAGGGAGGTTACAAAACGAATCAACGTTTTGCATCCGTTGTCTATAGTTTTCGCGATTATTCGTGTTTAATAAATGTTTATAATCAAATATGTTTACAGTTTAAGGGTTGTTTCTCCTGCATTTGCTAGTCAATACCCTTAAAAAATAAACGCAAAAGAACCTTCTTCTAGATAGTTCGGGATGCGGTTTTAAAATGTTAATTAGTTTTGATATGATCGATTGCATAGCACTACGTTTTACAACCGTTATAACCAATTCGTGCGATTTGAAGTTTAAAACCATTTGGAATTAATCATTCGTAGGCCTCATCAGTAGTTTCCTAGATATTTATATCAATACTGTAAATTAGTATTTAATATTCAGAAATATCTCGATTTTAAGACATGAAAATGTACTACCACATCAGTTTTAAACTTTTGCATACGTTTTGATCATGGTAGTTAGATGCTTGAGATACGTATTAGGGACTGTGATTTTTTAAACTTCTGCTCAACTGAAAAGGAACGAATGTCCTTAAAGCTACTGTAATGTAAGCGAATACAGAATGCTTAAAAAATGTTCCCGATCCATCCCAAATTGTTCCCTAATCGTACATCCCCGAGTCATACATGCTCAGTATAGCCTGGGTATAAAGTATTATAAAAGAAGGCCGAAAATCAGGTTACAATCTTCACAAAATTACGGGCACTGGTAGCTGGATACTTACTATGTTAATTGGTTTGTTTCTTTATTTGTTTGCAGTGGTAATGTGTCCCCAGTTATATGACATACATCACGGAGAAATCTTTCAGGATTCCAGTGATGGGATACGGGACAATTACGAAAGTGTGGCTGAATACACATGTACACGAGGTAAAGGTCTCACCAAAAATAATTATATATTTCTGTTAAAAGTTATGAGGAAACCAGGCAGGAAAAGAAGCATTCAACTTACCCAGACAAGCACAAAACATTAACAGCATCACAATGCACACATTCACAGCACAATTCACACAAATGACCTATTATAGTAGCCAGGAAATGAAATACACAAGTCCAAGCTTTATAACCTAAAGTTTCACAAAGGTATGCCAATACGGTGACCTTTAGAGACCAAACGAGGCGTTGCATACTGTGACTGGATACAGTTGCTGTCCCTGAATGACACCAACTACTATGTCAAAACACTGCACAATTCATCCGTTCTTTACAGTTGGATCACGTGATTTTAGTTATCACCAAAGTATTGACCGATATTAGACATGACATTACGCCAGAGAAGAGATTGCCCCTCCGGGTTGTTTGTCGAAGGTCGCTAAGCGAAGGCTTTCAAGTTAATCCATTGGGCCATGTGATTATATTTTAGCGTTTAACTTAATTTAAATGGTATTGATTGACAACTGGCGTAATGTCGTCAATTGCGTTTGTAAATTCAAATGATGTATTATTGTTAATGTATGTGTTTTGTATGATGTAACATTATGTAATTATGCTTTGTAAATATGTTCATGTTCTTTGTCAAGAAACAATTTTGTTTACGACAATAAAGTATTCTCTTATGTTCTGTTAATTTGTTCGATGTTTTATGAAGTGGTGTTATACTGTAACGGTAATTGGAAGGTCAGCGATAAAATGTTGCAACATTTTGTTTAGGATACAGAGTATTCGGGACAGAAATGAAATATAGAAGGACCTGTCAGTTAAATGGAAAGTGGAGTGGACCAGAGCCATATTGTGAAGGTAAGTGAATTACTTATGCTTTCTTGTCAGTTACAGTTGCCGACAAAACACAAGTTCTTTCATGTTGACCAATAAGCGCTGTACATAACATGTAAATGGACAATATTTTAAAAAGGGAAAAAACTAATTCCCATTTTTTAAGCCCACAATTAGCAAATACAAGTTACAAATGTTGACCTAAATTGAAACCAAAATCAAAATATGTCAACAAATCCTCCAATTAATTAAAATAAATACAAGTTAAAATGATCATACTTTTGAAAGATGATTTCCGTTTATACTTAAAACATCCTTCGTTAAGTTTTGTGTTAGGTTCATTTTGCACCCATAAACTATCATGACTATTGCTTTGAAACTTGCAACACTTGTTAAACATCAATACCTGACCATGTCAAGCAAGACTTATAACTCTGATTTGCTTTTTGCAAGGGTCATTGTTGTTTTTGGGCTTAGCTAGAAAAATCCTTGATAAATTGTGTGTTTAGGTCCATTTTCACAAGCACTTTTGCACACTTTCTTGGACCATTTCAAGCAAGGTGCAAAACACTGATTCGCTTTTGGCAAGAGTTATTTACCTTTTTGACTTAGCTAGAAAATAGCTAGGTTACGTTATATGTGTTGATGTTAACTTCATACAAAAACAATAAGTTATTCGGTTATATATAAAATAAGCATTGGTTAAGATAACAGTTTATATGGTTAGTTCTGTTTTGGCCCCTTATGTGGACCATGCAATAACGCATGGAGTGAGATATAACATGGTTGTGCCTTTATGGGAAAACTTACACTTACACGTATGTTGAGATGTTAATATAATTTATTTTCCTTATTTCAGTACCAACATGCGATGAAATCACTCCACTATCAGGCGGAGAAATCTATTATTCCGACGACAAAAGGATCGAACATTCTTTTGCCTTTTACGCGTAATACTCTTACATTTTTACATCTACATCTATCATTTAAACAAATATATTAACAAATAGAAGTACCAATATAACCAAATGACAATTATGTGTTCAGAAATACTGTATTAACATGGCTAGATTTGTAAGACATTCGGATACTCCGTGTCCTAAGCGTGGCCTAAGTAGCCTAAGAGCTGAGGGCGATTTATTCAACAATTTTGTCAAAATCTGAAACTTTCACCAACGTTAGTCATATCTAAATTAATACACATTGAATAATGTAGAAGAAACTGGCTGTTATAGATACATGTACATATTAAAGGATGATTTCATTAAATTGAAATACTCTTAGACTTAGAGTTTATGCTGTGTGCTATTCGTTAGAGAACGAGAGCGTTCATAAAGGCAACAGTTCTTATCACACTATTGCATACGATCTTATACGAATTTAGCGCCTTTCTCGTGCATAGGGGGCTAGTTGCTACAGTTGAAATTGTGTGTGTATAGCAGCTTTTTAAATTTTTGGAATTGATAGTTTGACATCAATGCACTTATCACTTGCCACTGTCTATGGTTTTGCCAATTCGGTATGTGTGTGCATGGAACATTGATTTCGAACATGTAATATTTGTCAAAGAATACTATTGAACTAATGCAACCTTCATTCTCAATAGATAAACCATGAAAACCATAGTATACCCCTATGAGGTTTAAACATGGCGTCACAACGATAAAACATTGCATAGCAAAATAATAGATTTTATACGTACCATCATTCACTATTTGTTCTTGAAATTATAACCAATCTTCTGTGATTCAGGTGTGACGATGATTATACAATGTATCCAACGAGTACGGTAAAATCTCAATGTACAGAAATGTCAGGGGAGTATGGATGGTTACCTAGACCTCCGGCATGTCACAGTAAGTACAATGTATAAACTTTATAATGAATACTAAGCACCGAAACCTCCGGCCTGCCACAGTTAGTACAATGTATAAACTTTATAATGAATACTATGCACCGAAACCTCCGGCCTGCCACAGTAAGTACAAAGTATAAACTTTATAATGAATACTATGCACCGAAACCTCCGGCCTGCCACAGTAAGTACAATGTATAAACTTTATAATGAATACTATGTACCGAAACCTCCGGCGTGTCACAGTAAGTACAATGTATAAACTTTATAATGAATACTATGCACCGAAACCTCCGGCGTGTCACAGTAAGTACAATGTATAAACTTTATAATGAATACTATGCACCGAAACCTTCGGTGTGTCACAGTAAGTACAATGTATAAACTTTATAAGGACTACAATTCATCGAAACCTCCGGCATGTCACAGTAAGTATAAACTTTATAATGGATGCAATGCACCGAAACCTCCGGCATGTCACAATAAGTATAAACTTTATAATGGATACAATGCACCGAAACCTCTGGCATGTCACAGTAAGTATAAACTTTATAATGGATGCAATGCACCGAAACCTCCGGCATGTCACAGTAAGTATAAACTTTATAATGGACACGGTGACAAGGCGATTACCACAACTTTTCCGTTCACCGTCGAATTTTCATACTTCTGACAAATGCACCGCATCCTTCTGTCAAAAAAAAATGATGCACATTTTTGGCAAGTAACGAATCACCGAAAAAAAAGAGAAAAGCAGGTTTGTCGGTAATATAATGATATTCCATCGAATGAAGTATATATTTTAGATCTAGTTGCCGTTGACCGCACTAAAATTGAGTCGCTATTAACTTCAAAATAGTGAAAACAGTTTGAGCAAGTCGTGAAAGAAGCGACTTTCATGACGCGAAAAATCGCATTTTTGCAGAGTTTTAACCCTTTCAATGAAATATTCCGTTTGCAAAATAGTAATTTATGGTAGAATTAACAAATTACAACACATTTTAGCATGATTTATTGTACATAACTGCTATTTTTACATGAAAACTTGTTCGCAGTTATGCACCGCTCAACACTGACATTGTAGAAATATAAGCACCGCTCAACAATGTCCGTAAAAGCACCGCATCTTTATGCTTTTTTGGCACCGTGTAATTTTGATCATTTGTCTTTCAGAAAAAAGAGACGTTTAAACCTTTGAAAAGGACTAAAAGCAAGGAAAGGCTACTTTTTCATACTGGTGCTGGCGATGATTATCAGTGCGTCTCCTATGGCGTACATTTAGGGTCAATTTAATTAGACCTGCCCTTACTGTGATATACCAGCCCTAACTTCTGCCCTTACTTCTGACCTAACTTCAGTCCTAACCAGGCCTAACTTGAAGTTAGGGCTGGTCTAACCTGAGATGGTATTTTAGACCCTCTTCGTATGCGTGGAGTTATACCTGATTTAAGTTAGACCTGCCGTAACCAGCCCTAACTTATCGGATATACAAGGGCTGCCCTAACTTGGTTAGGGCTGAAGTTATGGCTGCCCTAACTAAATTAGGGCTGCCCTAACTTAAATTGACCCTGAATGTACGCCATACGTCTACAGTCAACGTAAATCAGCGTCGACCAGTTCATCTTCTGTAATAGAGACACCTAACGCCCAGTACATCAAAGCAATAAAGATCTTTCCATGGACTTTAAAAATATTTCTCTTATTACGCACCAGTCAGTTGCATGCACTCCCCAACCCCGGGGGTCCACGGGGAATAGTCGGGAAACCGTCATGTTTTGCCTCCCAGCTTCCCCGTGAAATGTTTAGACCCCCCAACCACCCAAACCAATACCCCGGGGACAATATTTAGTTTTCAAGGGCCGGGGAAATACCTGTGCTTTTACCATTAGTCGTCGCCACATGCGGTGGTTGTGACAACCAAAAAGTAAGAATCCCGTCCTATCCTCGGGGGTAGGGGGCATGGATGCAACTATGGAAACGTATCACTGTAGTAACGTGAATGGTCATCAAATAAACACCAAGTCCAGAGAAAATAGCTTCATCTGACTAGTTTAAGGTACCAGTCTTCACAAGATATATGCATTGACAACAACACGCTTACTTCATTCAATAATACAACAATAGATAAACTGATACACGAGAATTAATATGCCCTCCATGTAGGCCTACCGGAAAACAAGACAAAATATCCCATTGCGATTACGTGATCGGGAACCCTTTTGATGCCATTATTTTCAAGATAAAATCTTGGACATGTAACTAAGATAAATGGAGGATTATCGTAAGTAAATGCAGCAAACGATGGCTTACTAGAGCGTGTTGAGCACATCGTTTAAAACCAGGTGCAGAAATAAGCGGTGCCACCGATTTTAGTGAAACGGAATAGAAATACGGTGTTTATTATCAGTGTTGTGCGGTGCTCTAACATTTTTGTTTACTTGTATATTTTCAACAAAAAACAAGACTTTCAATGAGAAATAGAAACAAGTAGGTTCGTGTGACACTCATTCTTATATATACAATGATTTAAGACGGTCACATAAGGTAAGACACATCGATAATCATCAGAATATTACATTTTCTTTACGAGTACGAACTGTATCGAGCGCTACACTACTTTTTGTAAACACTATTTCTAAGTCATGTTACATATTTTACGACTGGTAAACTTCCAAAGGGATGGAATAATGTTTCAGAAATTCGATGGAGTGCTTCATAAGTGACAATCATTTTGCAATGTCTTATAATAAAATATTTTGTCACCCTCCTACTTGCTTTAGGCCCCTGCGCCATTTGTGATTTCGTCATAAGGATGCGGTGCATTTGTCAGAAGTATGAAATTTCGACGGTGAGCGGAAAAGTTGTGGTAATCGCCTTGTCACCGTGATGGATGCAATGCACCGAAACCCCCCGGCATGTCACAGTAAGTACAATGTATGAACTTTATAATGAATACAATGCACCGAAACCTCCGGCCTGCCAGTATACATAAACTTTATAATGCATAATACAATTATGCATTCTACAATTTTAACTGCTACAAATTCTGTGGATATTATTTCTATCCTGTAAGTGTGGCAGCCCACATCGATCTGTGGCACATATGAATAAACAATTGGTGGAGTGGAGCATGTGGGTTATTTTTGTTTAGACGAGGATTGAACCCCGGACTTCTTGTTCCCGAAGCGCCACAATCCAGGCCACCACTCCCCAAATATAACAATAGTTAATGACTTCCGTGAATGGTTTCAAACAAGATATGTCCCATATTTGTTGATATAAAAGCAGTATGAGGTATTTAATTTGGTCGAAATTTAAATATTTTCGTAAGAACTTTGATAAAATAATACCCTGGTGTAAAACATCGACCTAGGGGTCTATACGGGATAACAGTATAAACATTATAATGAATATCAGTTTATATGGTCACCGAAACCTCTGACATGTCACTGTATGCATAAACATTATAATGAATATCATTTGATATGGTCACCGAAACCTCCGGCCTGTCACTGTATGTATGACCATTATAATGAATATCAGTTTATATGGTCACCGAAACCTCCGGCCTGTCACAGTATGTATAAACATTATAATGAATATCAGTTTATATAGTCACCGAAACCTTCGGCATGTCACTGTATGTATAAACATTATAAAAAATACCATTTAAAACGTCACCGAAACCTCCGGCATGTCACTATATGTATAACCAATATAATGAATATCAGTTTATATGGTTACCGAAACCTCCGGCATGTCACTGTATGTATAAACATTATGATGAATATCAGTTTATATGGTTACCAAAACCTCCGGCATGTCACAGTGTGTATAAACATTATAATGAATAGCTGTTTATATGGTTACCGAAACCTCCGGCATGTCACAGTACATGTATGTATAAACATTATAATGAATATCAGTTTATACGGTTACCGAAACCTCTGGCAAGTCACAGTGTGTATAAACTAATCCTACTAATTTTGAGGTCAATAGTTCAAAGGTCAAGGTCGTGGCGACCTTAGCTACGCTAGGCTATGCACTGTCATAAGACGTGTATGTTTCACAAACCTCTCTTGTACGGTCTGTTATCGTAATTCTTCCGGTTTTGTGTTTTCTTGGTGTCGGTATTGATTGACTTCGGGCGAAAAACATTTGTTTTGCACGTGCATTTTACATAATTTGAAAATTCACAGTTCACTGCTTACAGCGGGCAATTTACATTTATCGAATTATTGGATATTGCTGATATACTACTCGCATAAAAACATACACAAAATGAACATGATATCATGTAAAATAAAAAAGATATACGCATTACATGTTGGTGTACTTATAACATTTAACAAGTGTATAATATTAAATCCAAGTTGTGTTAGTATTTTAGCATTGATGCAAAACAAAATGCACTACAGTGACCGGCTTGTCAATTTCTGTACAAATGGACATTGACGGAAACATATAAATATTACAAAAATGTTTCGTTTGTTTTCGTTATCAATGATACAATTACCTATGGTTTGCGATGCATATTATATTAAATCCAAGTTGTGTTAGTATTTTAGCATTGATGGAATTGTTGAATAAAAGTTATACGAAGCTTTCCAAAACGATAAAAGATAATCGGACAGGGAAGGCATCAATCACCTTAAATTGCCGAGCACACAGAAAACAAAAGATTATGTATTTTATTCATCCTGTTTTATGCATTCAATACTACCCAAACACTGATTCTATATCACCTATATTCTTGCAGTTGTGTGTGATGAGAAATGTATATTGAATGGTGGCACATGTCTCAAACCTGGTATATGTGGAAACTGTCCAGCCTCACGATATGGAGATAACTGTGAATTAGAAAGTAGGTGCACTATATCGTGTGTAATGTAGTCCCTCTTTGTCAGTCAGTGATTTATAGTACATGTTAATTGTTTGCATGAGTTTACAACTTTAACTTGGTGTATGTATCGCCGGTGCGGTGTCTTTGCCATGCAGCCACATAGTGTGGATTATTACAATGAGCTAAATCAGAAGGTGGCAATTTCAGAGTAACAAATTTTCTTATTTCTCATTCAGTATGTAGATTGACTTATCAATTATCGCCGTGCGTTCAGTGAAATAAACCAATTACGGTTAGATTCAACAAATATGATGACACTATGGAGATGTTTTAACCTACTCTTAGTCTTGATATAGTTGGTTGAAACAAAGAATGGTGTGTAAAACAGTAAACCGGGATATGTTGTAGAATTAAGAACTTTATAATCAGGGTGGACATAGCATGTGACCTTTTGTCTACAAATAAAAGTATGTAAACAAAGAGTTAAAATCAACCATATGTATTTTATCCTTTGACTGATTTTCACAAGATACGTACGAAGCTCAAGCCAAGAATGAGGAATACGCACGTAACTCAATAGTTTATGCAGCGAGTCACTATTTATGTCCGAATCCGACTCAACTGCATGTAAAGCAACTCTTCTGCTCTGCCAACTATATCATGGAGGCAATTGAGAATTTTGTGATTATTGTAACGAAATAAAGAATTTATTTACATGTAATTGTCTTCGTTTATAAATAATCGGTCAGATTATAGATAATGAATTATACATGTGGTCATCAATGAAGAAAGGTCATGCGTTGATCAAGTAGACGTTATGCTGATTTCTGTGCTCGGCTGCTTAAGTTGAGTGCCGCATTTCCTGTCCGATTTCCTCCTATATTCTTACTTCCTAATGCAAGTTATAGTGTATAAGTCAACAATAATTTTAATTGATCAGACTAACTACACCTATATCTTAGTCGACATTCCAATACCGAAATACTTTTCTAAATTTCATGGAGCTTGCACTTTATTTATTTCAAACCCTATCTCTGACTTCAGCAAAATCACAATCTGCAATGACCTTTGTTTATGTGACGCTTAGAGAGACCGGGAACATAGGAATGTTTTTTTTTCAATTTACACTGAAACAGTATTTCAGTCATATTATTGTGCAGAGCCTTTTTCGACGGCAATATGGCAGTTATATTTATGAATGCCTCCGACCAGATTTGAACACGGGTCGCCAGCTTCGGTGGTAAGTGCGCTGGGCTAAGGAGGTACACTCAATAAAAATTGAAAAAAAACATGACCTTGTAATTATTTTGCAGATTGTACGTTACTTGAAAGCAGTATATACAACTACACCGACAGCAATGGAATCGATATTATTCTCCCACAAAAGGTTAATTAATGTATTATATCGCTAAGTAGACATCAGGGGTGGTATCCACAAATAATCTTAAGGGTAAACTTAGAATTTTCACAAACTATACAGGATAATGAAGATTAACAACTGTTTGCATTTTTAGAAGGTTTCTGTAAAATGCTACAATAATCAAACACAAAACGTGGATTAAACCTAGTTTCTTGCGAAATATCTGGCATCTCATTTTTTACTAAAAAACAAAATATTTAATTGTAATTCTATATTCAAACCAGGCAAATTCAGACATGGTTGTCCACGCATAGTCTCAGATTTTCAAAATCTGAGACTATGCATGGACAACCATGTCTGGGGTCAATATAGAATAGGTTTTAAGTTTTCTCTTAAGATACTTTGTGAATGACAGTCCAGATTGTAAAATAGGCATTCCCTATAACTAGCATATTTTTCACTATCACATTAAATGAACTTAATGTACAAAACACTATTAATTAGCATATTTGTCAAGCGAAAGTTTGCGCAAATATGTCTCCATTATGTCAAAAATATATTTAAATTACCAATGATAATGCATCGCTTCCAGCGATTTATTATTATGTCGTCAAAGGGAAACAACTGATGACTATTTTGGCTCGTTACGGAAATATATTTCATTCTTTTCCCGATAATAAGTGGGGGCTTTTTGTTGAATATTTTAGGAGTTAAAGCAATTATGATTTTCATTTAATGTATAATATTCCTGAATCGTTTTAGATGATCAAAGTTATAGGGAACGCGTCTTTAAAAACAAATGTAATAGCTATACTGCGATTTACTTTTCCCACTTAACATATGTGTTTAAATTTATTGTATTCCCCTTTTTATCATGTTTGTTACACCATCATTGAAATGATAAATATCTCTTAATGCAGTTTATTAAGTGTACTGTCTGTCCGTATGTATCGCAAATCCTGTGTGATGAACTACTCATAAGCCTTTGGACGAAATTTCTTCAAACTTTCACAAATGAACAGCCTCGATGTGTAGTTGACCGTTAAGGATTGATATTTTGCTGCAGCACTTTTAACAAGAGTTATGGCCCTTTGTTACCGAGTGTTATATACCACAATGGGGCATCCGTATTGATTGACACATTTCTAGTGTTTACTAAATTCGTTATTTAACCATCAACCATCCACTTCACTCATCCTCTATTTTTTTACATTCGTGTCAGGTAACTGAGGGGACAAATATAACAGTAGCATGTAAATACCCTGCTGAGTACGACTACTATAGCTACTACTATTACTCTGCCGAAACTATCACCTGCAAGAACGGAAGCTTTCCTGATGTGTCCATATACTGCAAGGACTCGTCCGAAACAGCTGGTTAGTTGTATTCCATTTTGTTGTCCGTAAACTATATTGTTGAAGCCTTATTCGGTTATAACGTTATAAGTCTAAAACTCGGATAAGACTTAAACATTGTCGAAATTCAAATTAACTTCGCTACCATGTTGTAATATTTGTACAGCATTTGATATAAATGAGTATACATGTCCAGTGGGTAACAACAAATTATAAGCAAAACAATAATGGTTGACTATAGTTCAAAGAAATGGCATTGATTTAAATGTTGGTGCATGAAGCCCCTGTTATTCGTGAGGGTCGTCAGCGAAAGTCACGAACATGGTTTCTACTATATTGTTCCCCAATTTCATTAACAATTGACAAACACAGTCTAATAGAGCGATATGTTAACACTGTCATTGCAAAATTGACGGTCGGTGATATCAGAAATAATAGAAAGTCTTTTTTTATCATTTTATCGTAGATGCTATAAGTCATGTCGGTACACACTTGACGGTGAGCGACGTCAATGATACTACGTTTGTCACTGTTGTTTTACAAGCAGCAACAGTTTTCTCGCTTTAACATTTCCGCAGCATATCATAATAGTAGGAACTCATCTCAAGGATAATATTCAACTAATTTCTATTTTTTCCCCAAATAATAGTTTATGTGCGATTTACATACTGACCTTAGCCACTAACAACTTACACCCCAACCGTCTGGTATCTATGTTGGTTGATGACGTGTTTGACTCGCTTAATTAGTGGTTTCGATTTTCCAATAGTATTTACTTTAATGTTAAAATTCTCCAAACGCTTGTACCAGATATCAGTAATTGTCCTGCTAAAGTAAGGTTGATAATTTGTACTGTCTATATTTTTTGCAGATTCTATGTTTGTTCAGTTATAGACACCATCGACAATAAAATTAGTGCATTCACGCATCAAACATAGGCGTTGGTGTCTATATAGTTTTTAAATCGGAAAGTGTGATGTATTTCAAGTTAGACACTCATGAATAAAAACCTATTCATTTTTATAAAAAAACAAACAAAAGAGTGTGTGCCGACCCGCCTAACCGACATCAGTAAATCAAGTTTTGCTACAAAAATACAAAAGGAAATCATTTCAGTAAATCAAATATACATGGCATTGTATGTTACAAAAGACTTGACCAATAATGTGTTAAAAGCTTTAAGTGAACGATAGGTTGGTAGACTTTTGTAATTTGGTTTGAAAATAATTACGCGTCAATTCGTAGTGTTACACCTACAACATGGAATGACAAACATAAATACATTATGATGCAACAGAAACTAATTAATCTAAGGGAATCCTCTGAATGTGAATTGTTCTATTGTAGCGGTAGAAAAACAAACCAATCCGTGTGAACAGTTTATGGTAAAGAACGGGAGAGTTACTCACAATGAGCTTGGTGAATATCACGTTATATGTGACGTTGGATATTCACTTAACCTGCCAGAACAGGGAAGGGATCGCCCTTGTACATGCTCTGAAAAGGAACTTATTTGCTTTGCCGGCAATAAACCAAAGTGTGAAGCAGGTAACTGTATTGTTAGTTTTTACAACCTTATATTTTGGGAAAATGTAACATATAAACGTATATTTGGGGAAAATGTAACATACAAACTTGCCGGGTTTTACTGAAATCTTTGTAGTGTTGTTCTAGTCTTTTCTAGACAGATTTGATAATAATTTTATCAAATAAAGAATAATTTAGTGAAGTGTACCATTTACTGTTAGATTCAACAAATGTGAGAATACAAAAGAGGTTTGTTAACCTTCTCTTGATATAGTTTGTTGAAACAAAGAATGGTGTGTAAAACAGTAAACCGGGATATGTTGTAGAATTAAGAACTTTATAATCAGGGTGGACATAGCATGCTTTTCGTCTACAAACCAAAATATGTAATCAAAGAGTAAAAATCAACCATATGTATCTTATCCTTTGACTGATTTTCACAAGATACGTTCGAAATTCAAGCCAAGAATGAACAATACGCCCCTCACGAAATAGTTTTGTGCAACAAGCCACCGCTTATGTCCGATTCCGACTCAACTGCATGTAAAGCAGAATTTCTGCTCAGCCAACTGCATTATGGCGGCAATTGAGAATTTGGTGATTATTGTAAAGGAATAAAGCTTTTATATACATGTTATCAAAGTTGGATTACCTTGTCCATGTTAATGTTATTGTCTTCGTTTATAAATAAACGGTCAGATTAAAGATATTAAATTATATATCTTGCCTCCCATGAAGACAGGTAATGCTTTGATCATGTAGATGTAATGTTACCATTATTAAGAAAACGGTTGATACAACACACATACCCGAACAGTTACCCGTATATAGTCGATTCAATAAGTAATTCGAATAAGGGAACTATCTCATTCGAAATAATAGCGGCGAATCCCCCTAGGTAGGTATGTCCCAGTTAAACCTTAAAAAACATAGTATACCTGCCGGACGATTTTATATTTACAACCGTTCTCATTTGACTATGAAAGGACTGTAGGTTTATCTACCAAAAATGTATGGACATCATCATCAACTTTGGAACTATTATACAAACAGTACATTTATCATTCTCTCTTACACAGATACTTGTTTATTGCCGCAAAATGCAGCAAGACCTGAAACAAATCGAGAAGTATATTCTGCTGGAGAAACAATTTATTAGGAAAACATGAGATGCGATAGAGGAAAAGTCCTGTCATCGGAAAAATCCATGACATGTCAACACAATAGAACATGGACAAATTTCATAAAATGTCAACACGATTGGACTTAGTCTATAGCTTCGCCATCCGTTCGTCAAATAGTCATTTTGTTCGCCAAACATTTGGATAACAAACAGTTTGCAAGCTTGATTAATAAAACTTGGCATATATGAAGGAGCTAATAATGCGGTAATTAATCCACGCCCGAATATTGTATAATAATTTGACAATGTAATCCAAATATATCAAAATATATTGCCATTCATGGCCATATAATATTTGGGGAAAATGTAATATACAAACTGATATTTGGGGAAAATGTAACATACAAACTTATATTTGGGGAAAATGTAACATACAAACTTATATTTAGGGAAAATGTAACATACAAACTTATATTTTGGGAAAATGTAACATACAAACTTATATTTGGGGAAATATTACGTACAACATTGTATTCAGGGAAAATGTAACATGTTCGTTTATTCATATAATAAGTGTATATTGTATGAAGGATAAGATTTCTGGGCCACATAGTGAGACTTCAACTAACCATATTGGTGACGGCTACCACACAAGGCTGCAACCAGAGTTCTCCATTGCTTCTTGTCGTTGACAGTCTTTTCAACTTCTTTAAAAGTCTTCGACAAGGTCTTAATTTCATCATTGATAGTTCAGCGCCACGACACTTTCGGTCATCCTCTGTTTGTCCCCATGATGGTGTTCATTTTTACTGAAATCTTTGTAGTGTTGTCCTGGACTTTTCTAGACAGATTTAATAATAATTTGATCAAATAAAGAATAATTTCCAACCGGTAAAGGAAATATATATTGCTTGTATTATTTGTTCTTCTTTAAGAACAAACGTCTAACCGTTATGTACGTTTTTTGACCTATTTTAGACACATGTGACATACCTCTAGATATGGACAACCGATTAACAATATATCAGCTGCCAAATCATGTATATTTGAGTGCAGGAGATAAGATAGATCATGAAAGTCATGTGTTTTTCAACTGTAGTAACATTAATATTATTGCACATAAATATGAGCCAGTAAATAGAAGATTCCAATGTAAATTCGGGAGGTGGAGGGAAGCGGATAGAAATCTTGACTGGAACTTCGGAAACAACGGAACATTTCCAACATGCAGAAGAGGTACACGCTTATGGACCAGTCAATATTATGAAAGCCCGGGGCGGTGTGCGACCCAGGGGGGGATTAGACATGTTGTATGTTTAAATCTCCACCAAGAGACGATGCTTACTGTCTAAAAACAAGGGGATGGGACACGTTATCCTGCAGTAATTCCCGGGTCTTGGCACCGGAACGGAGTCTAACCCGTGGGACTCGGAGTCGATAAGGTTGTCAAAATCCCGCCCAATTTGCCCTGTATCCCTCTGGCGGGCATACAATTGACCTGTACACTTGGCGGCACTTCTAACGCTGCCACTTGATTATTCTTGATATTTCGAAAACCGTTTGAGATAACTTTATCAAATTTTCACCAGTTTTAGTTTAAGAAATGTGCCTTTTGCTGCACGTGTTAATGCAAAAATTGGTATGTATGAAAATGCGTGATAAAAGCGTAATTTTCGTCACCCGGAATTACAAAGTCACAAAATTAAACAGCGTATTTATTAGTGGTCAATTCAGTATTTTCAATATTTTATTTCTTTGTAGCTTCAGGTGTTATGTAATGAGTGTACACAATAAAAGTATTCATAAATTTCATCTACGTTATAATTTACTAGGTAACCAAATAGCAGTTGGTAAGCTTAGACCGCGTCAAAATCAGTTCATAATCAGAATATAAAACAGTTACGCTTAAAATAAACAATTAACCTAAAATAATGCTACTTGAATGGTAAAATTCACATTTCTTCTGAATAAGGAATGTTAATAGTACGCAATAGAGTTGGATATAATAATTAGCCACCCTAAATTTCAATTCTAAGTTGAGCGCAACATGCGTTACTCGCAAGAGTCGTATTTTCTCAACAGACACGCTATGGGTACGGAAAACACTATATTTTGCAGCAAAATCAACAATTTTCGTTTTCAAGCATTTTGGTAAATAGTGCTAATAACCATTAAAAACCATGAGCAAATAAAATGTTGATATGCACAACCATTATAGGAAAGAGGGACATCTACACGCATACATTACAATCAGATAGCCGATATTAAGTGATAAAAATGCGACTTTCAATATAAGTATTCAGTCAGTTGAAGACGTATCGTGCAATAGTTTATTGCCGAATCGAGCAGAAAATTGGCCAAAACCTGTGTCAAATATTGATGTTCAAGTGTGCCACATTTCATTACAATCCATTGAGGACTTTTAAAGAAAACTGAAATATATAAGTGGCAGCGTTAGAAGTGCCGCTAAGTGTAAATTTATGCAATATGTGTGTTATATCGTAAACATAACATTTAAATTAACCAGGCGCAATATGTTCACATAATAATAACATGAAATCGGGAATAGTAACTATTATTAGCAAATCAAAGAAATTTGTGCATATTGTACGTTTTTTACAATCCAATGCATTCAGACTATAGTTTTTAAGCCATACATTGAGTCCTTAGAGCGAACGCATCAGCATATGAGTACATGTTCATGTAGCCAGATACTAGCATTATATTAAAAAAGTTATAAAACAGGCACCGACCACCGAATCATCTCAAGTAGAAATCAAAACTCAAAGTGAGAAAATCAGAGTCGCAATCTTAAAGTAAATATGAAGTTTCAGCTCTTGAAGTTTAACAATTTTTATTCAGAATATCATTTGTGTTTCGTGTTAGTAATTACAGTAAATGCAGTCCCGCATGGAAATTAACTTAAAGACACATACCAATATTTGAGATGAGATATATTGCTCAGATTGAAATGCTACGGGAGATCGGGTCTAGGTTGACTTCAAATAGAGGAACTAGCTGCAAATTGAATATTTTAATAAATTTATTCTTTTCTCACTTTGTGTTAAACGTTTGGACTGCGTGAAGTTCTGCACTATTTATAGCTCTTGTTGATAATTGAACATTATATTTAAGAGGGTGAGACCCTCCATTTTGGTACGCGGGATTCGTGTGCAAATTGAGACCGTACTGGGAACACGTCGTATGCGGTACGCAGAATAAAACTTATTTTCATTTGCTATTCTGTAGGAAAATAGTTTCACATTAATTTATCAATTTTTTAAATTTATTTTAATCACCAGCAATGCCACGAAACATATTTACTTATAACGTATTCGGCACTCGTTGAAAAACGGAAGTAATAGGGATTCCTGAGTGGGATGTCATCCATCTTTAAATTAACAATGTCGCTTAATGTAGGAGTCCATCCAGGAAATTCAATACACCACGCGACTAGAGTCATGTTTAAATAGGTCTTTAATTTTTTATTTGTCAAGGTGCCAAACGTAAATGATATGTATATTTTACAGCCATATGTAACCCTCCGTGTGAAAATGGTGGAGTGTGCTTCAGAGATGGTCAATGCCAATGTCAACATATGACTGAAGGAAACCGGTGTCAAATACGTAAGAATAAATTTTATGGTACACGTACATATATAATAAATGTCATTAAAATAGTTCAGTTGGTGTCATCCGGGATCATTACACAACGTCAGGTAAGAGTAATGCCTTGTTGTTCGCCGCCTGGGTCATCCGGGATCAGTAACTGGGTCAATTCATGGTTATACCTTGTTTGGTCACTTGAAGGCACTGTTTCGCATATCTTTATGAACGTCTAAATTGTTTAGTGTTTTAAACAGCTGGGACTTGGGTATTTCATTTTCTCGTTAGATGATGTTTGGGTATTGTGACATGTATGTAATGTGAAATTGTTTATGTTTGCCCTGATTGGAAGGTTCAATTAAAATGTAAGGGCTGTCCAATTTTCTCATTTTTTAAATTCGTATTAATTGTAAGCATTTATTTTATACTTTATGTATGAGATAGTTTTTTGTTTTGTAGAGTTTGCGACACATGCGACTGTATCATTAATATAAACTAAAACTAAAATAATATATATCTATATAAGTAGCCAACATTTCAAGGTATCAAAACAAGAATTGACTATCGACATCTTCCAAAACTAATTCCATCCATTAACGTTTCTTGCATGCAAAATTCACTCGAAATTGATCCAGTTCCATGAAATAATATTACTGTTTCCAAACCGATCTCTGTGGTGCATTCAACACAAACCAAAATGGCCGTCCTCAAAGTATTTTACATCATCGAAAGTTAAAGTAAAGGTTTTAGCAATGGATTTGATAATACTGTATGAAGTTAAATGTTGGCTATTCAACATATAACATTACTTGTGTAAACATACAGCCTTTTATAGATGATTGATCTGCATAAATCCGTTTTTTATGCAAAACAAAATGCACTACAGTGACCAGCTTGTCAATTTCTGTACAAATGGACATTGACGGAAAAATATAAATATTACAAAAATGTTTCGTTTGTTTTCGTTATCAATGATACAAATACCTGTGGGTTGCGATGCATATAATATAAAATCCAAGTTGAGTTAGTATTTTAGCATTGATGGAATTGTTGAATAAAAGTTATTCGAAGCTTTCAAAAAACGATAAGAGATAATCAGACAGCGGAGGCATTAATCAACTTAAATAACCGAGCACATAGAAAACAAAAACTATCACATAACATTGTTAAACTGGATAATCACCAACTCGCCAATGCTCGCTTCAAAGATTATGTATTTTATTCATCCTGTTTTATGCATTCAATACTACCCAAACACTGATTCTATATCACCTATATTCTTGCAGCCGTGTGTGATGAGAAATGTACAATGAATGGCGGCTCGTGTCTCAAACCTGGTAAATGTGGAAACTGTCCAGCTTCACGACATGGAGATAACTGTGAATTAAAATGTAGGTGCATTTATTGTGTGTAATGTTGTCCCTTTTTGTCAGTCAGTGACTTATAGTACATGTTAATTGTTTGCACGAGTTTACGTCTGTAACTTGTTTGGTGTAGGCTATGTAGCTCAGTGGTTAGTACGCTCGCCGTTTAATCTGGCGACCGGGTTCAAATCTGGATGGTAGCCATATATGTATGCCTGCCATATTTAAGTAGAACCAAAGCAAATAAAGGATACGCTCGGTACCTCAGGAACGGTTTCTTTGCCATGCATTATAATGAGCTACTTTAGTCAACAGGCAGGAATTTGAGAGTAACCGATTTTCTTATTTCTTTATTTAGTAAACATGTTGTATTATCAACTATAATACATGTCCGCTTGTTGAAGGGTCATAACTTTGCCAAATAAGTTAGTAAATTGATTATCATAGTCTCATATGAAAGCTAAATTTAAGACTTGTGGTGTGAATTATATAATGTGTCAATACTGGAACAGTTGATGACGTCATGTACGTTGTCATTGACAACGGACGTTCTAAAATGCCCGACGTGGCAGATAACCTAGTTTGTACGGTAACATGGGTAAAATTTATATCATATGTGGGTATATTAATAGTCAGTCGTACCCTACTATGCACACACTACTGGCTGAGAAACAAACTGATCAGAGGTCTTTAGAAAATGAAATCGGAAAATCGGACGTATTTAAGGGAGGAACATATTTTAAAAACAATTATGACTGAAAGTTTGTTATTCACATTTCTAGGCATATCATATTCATAAAATATGCACCAATCGCCTCGAATGAACATACTGGATTGAATGTATGTCTGGCTTATCTCCAATAGTCCAAACATAGTCATATAACGTAAATTGAAAGTATAAAATAGTACTAAATGAAGTATCAATCACCAAAAAACTGCCTTTGTAGGAGAATGCATTTGCTTACGCTACTTTTATTGAAATCAGTAAAAGTAACCAACACATCCTTAATATTTATTTCGTCGCATGCTATTTGAAAGTTAGATTATACAGTTCAAGATATGTAACTACATCGAAACTCAAAATAACAATTTTTGGAGAAAATGGAAACATCACATCCAACTCAAAGGTATGTGAACTACATTAAAATCGTCAAACGACGTCAAACACGGGTTTTTACCGAATTGGGGTTAGCTACTCAAAATGCATTCTATTGGATTCGTATGCATTGATTTTGATAATTGTTTCGTAATTTCTACATTAATTATAATGTTCTTTGGTCATACATATAAATCAGGTATGTAAAGCAATACAGTTCGGAGTGATACGTTCTCAACAAACAGACATGTATTTTGAGACACCCTGTATTTAGTGAAGTATACCATTTACTGTTAGATTCAACAAATATGAAAACACTATGGAGATGTGTTAACCTACTCTAAGACTTGATATAGTTGGTTGAAACAAAGAATGGTGTGTAAAACAGTAAACCGGGATATGTTGTAGAATTAAGAACTTTATAATCAGGGTGGACATACCATGCGACTTTTTTTCTACAAACCAAAATATTTAAACAAAGAGTTAAAACCAACCATGTGTATCTTATCCTTTGACTGATTTTCACAAGATATGTTCGAAACTCAAGCCAAGAATGAGCAATACGCGCGTAATGCAATAGTTTTGTGCAACAAGTCACCGTTTATATACATATTATCAAAGGTGTATTACCTTTTCCATGTTTATGTAATTGTCTTAGTTTATAAACAAACGGTCAGATTAAAGATATTGAATAGTATATCTTGCCTCCCATGAAGACAAGGTAATGTTTTGATCATGTAGATGTAATGTTACTATTATTGAGAACACTGTTGAAACAACACACATACCCTAACAGTTACCCGTATATAGTCGATTCAATAAGTAATTCGAATAAGGGAACTATCCCATTCGAAATAATAGCGGTGAATCCCCCTAGGTAGGTATGTCCCAGTTAAACCCTTAAAAAACATAGTATACCTGCCGGACGATGTTATATTTACAACCGTTCTCATTTGACTTTGAACGGACTGTAGGTTTATCTACCAAAAATGTATGGACATCATCATCAACTTTGGAACTATTGTACAAACAGTAAATTTATCATTCTCTCTAACACAGATACTTGTTTATTGCCGCAAAATGCAGCAAGGCATAGAACAAATCGAGAAATGTATATAGCTGGAAAAACAATTTATTAGAAAAACATGAGATGCGATAGAGGACAAGTCCTGTCATCGGAAAAATCCATGACATGTCAACACAATAGAACATGGACAAATATCATAAAATGTCAACACGATTGGACTTAGTCTATAGCTTCGCCATCCGTTCGTCAAATAGTCATTTTGTTCGCCAATCATCTGGATGACATTACTTATTTTTAAAAACAGTTTGCAAGCTTGATTAATAAAACTTGGCATATATGGAGGAGCTAATAATGCGGTAATTAATCCACGTCCGAATATTGTATAGTTATGTGACAATGTAATCCAAATATATCAAAATATATTGCTATTCATGGCCATATAATATTTGGGGAAAATGTAATATACAAACTTATATTTGGTGAAAATGTAACATACAAACTCATATTTGGGGAAAATGTAACATACAAACTTATATTTGGGGGAAATGTAGCATACAAACTTTTATTTGGGGAAATATTACATACAACATTGTATTCAGGGAAAATGTAACATGTTCGTTTATTCATATAATAAGTGTACGAGGGTTGTCCCAGAATAGCGTATAATTCTTGATTTATTTACTCCAACATAATGATATAGTTTTATAATTTTGCATGGACATCTCTACAACTATAGAACGTGTATTTGACGAAATTATTTTATAATAGTATACGTCGTGTTCGATAAATGGATGTTTTTGTTATCCATGGTAACGGTTTACGGCAAGCACGAAAAAAGTATGTATCACAAAAATGAATTTTATTATTAAATGACAATAATACTTAGGCAGTTTTTGCCGCATCGCGCCAAAATAAATATAAGAATAATTGTCTTCTTTTGGCGAGTTTTTATACAATGATTCATGGTGATGATGTCATATTTGATGGGTTAATGAAGTAATATAGCAACGATGTAAGCGTTACAATAGTAAAAAATCACGACGTCAGATGACGTTACGGAGAGACTGCCATTTCCTAAGCATTATGTTATACCGTATATAACATAGAATAGTATCCGGAGGCACGATTAATTATGTATAATCCACAAGACAATACATCAGGGTAATTTGGCAGTTATTTTTAAGATTCCCCGACGTCATCAGACGGACCGATCAAAACAAAAACTTACGTCAGATCGCTTCCTACACTATCCGCACAGAATGTCAGCTCAAGCTGTCCATTGTGAAAAATATTTAATGAATTATTGACAGTATGTTAAGAAATATATTTCCAAAGAGTTGATAACAATTTTGGCGTATACTTTTTAAAGTGTAAAGCCCAAGAATGGGAGTTCTTTGGAAATCTGAGGTAGCGAGACGTCGTTGGCGAGTGTTGACGTTGACGTTCTGTCGGCCGTAAAGCGTCACCTGGTACTCGTCAAATGTGCACACTTTGAATGTTTTTGGAAGATATATCATGAAACTTGGCTAGTATGACAAGAAATAATTTCTCTAAACGTCGATAATAATTTGGGCATACTGTACTTGATAGTTTTTAAGATATAACAGGATTATACGGTATTCTGGGACAACCCACGTATATTGTATGAAGAATAACATTTCTGGGCCACATAGTGAGATGTCTACCTATCCTATTCGTACCGGCTGGCACATAAGGCTGCAACCAGAGTTCTCCATTGCTTATTGTCGTTGACAGTCTTTTCAACTTCTTTAAAAGTCTTCGACATGGTCTTAATTTCATCATTGATAGTTCTGCGCCACGACACT
The DNA here is from genome assembly GCA_963678985.1 of Spisula subtruncata. NCBI lineage: Eukaryota > Metazoa > Mollusca > Bivalvia > Venerida > Mactridae > Spisula > Spisula subtruncata. The sequence continues at coordinate 35,457,325 of OY787673.1, read as the reverse complement.
TTCGGTCATCCTCTGTTTGTCCCCATGATGGTGTTCATTTTTACTGAAATCTTTGTAGTGTTGTCCTGGACTTTTCTAGACAGATTTGATAATAATTTGATCAAATATAGAATAATTTCCAACCGGTAAAGGAAATATATATTGCTTGTATTATTTGTTCTTCTTTAAGAACAAACGTCTAACCATTATGTACGTTTTTTACCTATTTTAGACACATGTGACATACCTCTAGATATGGACAACCGATTAACAATATATCAGCTGCCAAATCATGTATATTTGAATGCAGGAGATAAGATAGATCATGAAAGACATGTGTTTTTCAACTGTAGTAACATTAATATTATTGCACATAAATATGAGCCAGTAAATAGAAGATTCCAATGTAAATTCGGGAGGTGGAGGGAAGCGGATAGAAATCTTGACTGGAACTTCGGAAACAACGGAACATTTCCAACATGCAGAAAAGGTACACACTTATGGACCAGACAATATTATGCAAGCCCGGGCGGTGTGCGATCCAGGGGGGATTAGACATGCTGTATGTTTAAATCTCCACCAAGAGACGATGCTTACTGTCTAACAACAAGGGGATGGGACACGTAATCCTGCAGTTATTCCCGGGTCTTGGCACCGGAACGGAGTCTAACCCGTGGGACTCGGAGTCGATAAGGTTGTCAAAATCCCGCCAAATTTGCCCTGTATCCCCCTGGCGGGCATACAATTGACCTGTATATTATGCAATATGTGTGTTATATCGTATACATAACATTTAAATTAACCAGGCGCAATATGTTCACGTAATAATAACATGAACTCGGGAATAGTAACTATTATTAGCAAATCAAAGAAATTTGTGCACATTGCACGTTTTTTACAATCCAATGCATTCAGAATATAGTTTTTACGCCATACATTGAGTCCTTAGAACGAATGCATCAGCATATGAGTACATGTTCATGTAGCCATATACTAGCATTATATCAAAAAAGTTATAAAACAGGCACCAACCACCGAAGCATCTCAAGTAGAAATCAAAACTCAAAGTGAGAAAATCAGAGTCGCAATCTTAAAGTAAATATGAAGTTTCAGCTCTTGAAGTTTAACAATTTTTATTCAGAATATCAGTGGTGTTTCGTGTTAGTAATTACAGTAAATGCAGTCCCGCATGGAAATTAACTTGAAGACACATACCAATATCTGAGATGAGATATATTGCTCAGATTGAAATGCTTCGGGAGATCGGGTCTAGGTTGACTTCAAATAGAGAAACTAGCTGCAAATTGAATATTTAAATAAATCTAATTTTTTCTCACTCTGTGTTACACGTTTGGACTGTCGTAAAGTTCTGCACTATTTATAGCTCTTGTTGATAATTGAACATTATATTTAAGAGGGTGAGACCCTCCATTTTGGTACGCGGGATTCGTTTGCAAATTGAAACCGTACTTGGAACACGTCGTATGCGGTTCGCAGAATAAAACTTATTTTCATTTGCTATTTAGATCTTTAATCACCAGCAATGCCACGAAACATATTTACTTATAATGTATTCGACACTCTTTGAAAAACGGAAGTAATCGGGATTCCTGAGTGGGATGTCATCCATCTTTAAATTAACAATGTCGCTAAATGTAGGAGTCAATTCAGGAATACACCACGCAACTAAAGTCATTTTTAAATGGGTCTTTAATTTTTATTTGTCAAGGTGCCAAACGTAAATGATATGTATATTTTACAGCCATATGTAACCCTCCGTGTGAAAATGGTGGAGTGTGCTTCAGAGATGGTCAATGCCAATGTCAACATATGACTGAAGGAAACCGGTGTCAAATACGTAAGAATAAATTTTATGGTACACGTACATATATAATAAATGTCATTAAAATAGTTCAGTTGGTGTCATCCGGGATCATTACACAACGTCAGGTAAGAGTAATGCCCTGTTGTTCGCCGCCTGGGTCATCCGGGATCAGTAACTGGGTCAATTCATGGTTATACCTTGTTTCGTCACTTGAAGGCACTGTTTCGCATATCTTTATGAACGTCTTAATTGTTTAGTGTTTTAATCAGCTGGGACTTGGGTATTTCATTTTCTCGTTAGATGATGTGTGGGGTTTGTGACATGTATGTAATGTGAAATTTTTTTTGTTTGCCCTGTTTGGAAGTTTCAATTAAAATGTAAGGGCTGTCCAATTTTCTCATTTTTTAAATTCGTATTGATTGTAAGCATATATTTTATACTTGTTGTATGAGATATATTTTTGTTTTGTAGAGTTTGCGACACATGCGACTGTATCATTAATATAAACTAAAACTAAAAAAATATATATCTATATAAGTAGCCAACATTTCAAGGTATCAAAACAAGAATTGACTATCGACATCTTCCAAAACTAATTCCATTCATTAACGTTTCTTGCTTGCCAAATTCACTCGAAATTGATCCAGTTCCATGAAATAATATTACTGTTTCGAAACCAATCTCTGTGGTGCATTCAACACAAACCAAAATGGCCGTCCTCAAAGTGTTTTACATCATCGAAAGTTAAAGTAAAGGTTTTAGCATTTTAGCAATGTATTTGATAATACTGTATGAAGTTAAATGTTGGCTATTCAACATATAACATTGCTTGTGTAAACCTACAGTCTTTTATAGATGATTGATCTGCATAAATCCTTTTTTATGCAAAACAAAATGCACTAGAGTGACCAGCTTGTCAATTTCTGTACAAATGGTCATTGACGGAAAAATATAAATATTACAAAAATGTTTCGTTTGTTTTCGTTATCAATGATACAATTATCTGTGGTTTGCGATGCATATAATATGAAATCCAAGTTGAGTTAGTATTTTAGCATTGATGGAATTGTTGAATGAAAGTTATTCGAAGCTTTCAAAAAACGATAAGAGATAATCAGACAGCGGAGGCATTAATCAACTTAAATAGTCGAGCACATAGAAAACAAAAACTATCGCATAACATTGTTATACTGCATAATGACCAACTCGCAAATGCTCGCTTCAAAGATTATGTATTTTATTCATCCTGTTTTATGCGTTCAATACTACCCAAACACTGATTCTATATCACCTATATTCTTGCAGCCGTGTGTGATGAGAAATGTACCATGAATGGCGGCACGTGTCTCAAACCTGGTAAATGTGGAAACTGTCCAGCTTCACGACATGGAGATAACTGTGAATTAAAAAGTAGGTGCATTTATTGTGTGTAATGTTGTCCCTTTTTGTCAGTCAGTGACTTATAGTACATGTTAATTGTTTGCACGAGTTTACGTCTGTAACTTGTTTGGTGTAGGCTATGTAGCTCAGTGGTTAGTACGCTCGCCGTTTAATCTGGCGACCGGGCTCAAATCTGGATGGAAGCCATATATGTATGCCTGCCATATTTAAGTAGAACCAAAGCAAATAAAGGACATGCTCGGTACCTAAGGAACGGTTTCTTTGCCATGCATTCTAATGAGCTACTTTAGTCAACAGGCAGGAATTTGAGAGTTACCGATTTTCTTATTTTTTTTATTTAGTATACATGTTGTATTATCAACTATAGCCATGTATTTAGTGAAGTATACCATTTACTGTTAGATTCAACAAATGTGAGAATACAAAAGAGGATTGTTAACCTTCTCTTGATATAGTTAGTTGAAACAAAGAATGGTGTGTAAAACAGTAAACCGGGATATGTTGTAGAATTAAAATGACTGATTTTCACAAGATACGTTCAAAACTCAAGCCAAGAATGAGCAATACGCACGTAACGCAATAGTTTTGTGCAACAAGTCACCGTTTATGTCCGAATCCGACTCAACTGCATGTAAAGCAGAACTTGTGCTCTGTCAACTGCATTATAGGAGGCAAATGGGAATTTGGTGATTATTGTAACGAAATAAAGATTTTATATACATGTTATCAAAGTTGGATTACCTTTTCCATGTTTATGTTATTGTCTTCGTTTATAAATAAACGGTCAGATTAAAGATATTGAATTATATATCTTGCCTCACATGAAGACAGGTAATGTTTTGATCATGTAGATGTAATGTTACCATTATTAAGAAAACGGTTGATACAACACACATACCCTAACAGTTACCCGTATATAGTCGATTCAATAAGTAATTCGAATAAGGGAACTATCCCATTCGAAATAATAGCGATGACTCCCGTTAACCCCCCATGTAGGTATACACAGTTAAACCTTAAAAAACATAGTATACCTGCCGGACGATATTATATTTACAACCGTTCTCATTTGATTTTGAAAGGACTGTAAATTTATCTACCGAAAAATGTATGGACATCATCATCAACTTTGGAACAATTATACAAAAAGTGTATTTCTTATTCTCTCTTACACAGATACGTGTTTATTGCCACAAAATGCAGCAAGACATGAAACAAATCGAGAAATTTATTCTGCTGGAGAAACAATTCTTAAAGAACACATGAGATGCGATAGAGGACAGGTCCTGTCATCGGCGGAAGTCATGACATGTCAACACAATAGAACATGGACAAATATTATTAAATGTCAAAGTAAGTATGAACTGTAGTTTTCTTGTCACGGTATATTGTCTCATGTCTTAGTGTATGATATTATCAAGCCCCTTTTCAACATGATTATACTTACTCTATAGCTTCGACAACCGTTTGTCAAAAAGTCATTTTGTTCGCCAATTATTTGGATGACAGTACTTATTATTAAAAACAGTTTACAAGCTAGATGAAGATTAATAAAACTGGGCATAAGTGAAGGAGCTAATAATGCGGTAATTAATGCACGTCCGAGTATTCTATAATTATGTGACAATGTTATCCAAATACAAATGTATATCAAAATATATAACTATACCTTGCCATATACAGAAATTTACTTACCTCGTTTCATAAGCATAAGAATATAACCCAACCTTCAACGTGTGCTTTCGAATATATATTATATCTTTAATATTTTCAGATACCCATTTTAAGTATTTCGTACGAATACAGGTAGCTGATGATCGGTATGCACCAACACGTGACACTGTATATGTTCGTATTGATGGATATGATGAAAACACCGAGTGGTTTACAATGAAAGGAGACTTTGGTAGAAATAACCTAGTGGAAAATGAATTTCGTGGTATTGATGTCCGTCCAGTAAGTAAAACCATTTTTAGCTCGACTATTCGAAGAATATGAGAGCTATTACAGTCACTTGTTTGTCGGCGTCGGCGTCGGCGTCGGCGTTGCATATGGTTAAAGTTTTACATGCAAAACTTTAACCTTGGTTATATTTCAATAACCAGTGCATATATTGGATTGAAACTTTGCACTGGCTTTCCCTGTCATGTAACCAACCATGTTAGATAACTCTTGCATGAATTTAATGCAAATTATGGCCCTTTTTTACTTAGAAAATTTGGTTAAAGTTTTGCATGCAAGTTACTAATAAGGCCATATCTCAAATAGTATCTGTGCTATGGCATTGAAACTAACAACACTTACTAACCATCATAAGGCAATGGTACCGGTCATGGGTAATAGCTCTATTGTGATTATTATTTGAGTTATGCCCCTTTTTAACATAGAATTTTCTTGGTTAAAGTTTTGCATGCAAGTTTCATTCAGACCATATCTCAGCTACTATCCATGATACTGCATTGAAACTTACAACACTTGTTTACCATCATCAGTCAATGGTATCAGTCAAGGGCAATAACTCTATTATTTTTTTATTTCAGTTATGCCCCTTTTTAACATAGGAGTTTATTGGTTCAAGTTTTACATGCAAGTTCTATTCACGCCATATCTTAGTTACTATTTATGATATTGCATTGAAACTTATAACACTTGTTTATCATCATTAGTCAATGGTACTGGTCAATTGTAATAACTCCATTTTTAGTTTAATTCGAGTTATGCCCCTTTTAACTTAGACTTTCCTTGGTTAAAGTTTTGCATGCAAGTTACATTCAAACCATATCTCACCTACTATCAATGATTGTACATTAGCTTTCATTGCCATGTAGTCAACTAAGTAGCGTAACTCACGTTTCAATATAATACAAATTTTAAATGGCCTGTTTTGAACTTACATTTTTTCTGACAAATGGCTGCGAATAGTCGAGCGCGCTGTCTAGTGACAGCTCTTGTTTATTATATTTGTGCACGCAGTCATATCTCATTTCAAAACAGAGGGTTGCCAGGCCAAAGGATTATATTTCTAGTAGTTTCGTGCACAAACTTAACATGACTGAAACAGTTAAATGTCTCATAAATTACTGACACTTATGTACTACACGGTAAGCCTTAAATCAAGTAGAATAATATTGCATGATATAGTAAAGATTATTGCATTGTATGACTAGCACTAGCACTAGCATGTTTTAAATACCATACTCAAGCTGGATAGATTATCGCGATATTTCACTTGCCGGTGCTTGACAAGGAGATACGACACTTTGCAATGGAGGACATATCGCTGGTTTTGTAATAATAGAATGAGAAGGCCGTAAGTAGTAGTGCAATCTGCATCATACTGCGCTTCATATGAGCCTATGTTCATGAACATCAATGAACATCAGAAGTTGTCATGTTGACCAAAATGAAGTTGTTACATTTTTTCAGAAAGTAAAGAGTAATTTTCAGACAGTTCGAGTTCGTACTTACGACTTTCTCATTTTGAACCAGCGATATATTGTCTTCCTAATGTCGGTCGAACTAACGATAGGTATGTAGGTACTAGGTTGGTCTGTCGACGACAGGGCGTCCAATCAATCATAGCTCCAAGGACGATTGGGTCAATTGGTATTGCCTCGTGAATGACTCATATTGATTTGGTGGCCTATAAGGCCAATGACGTCGTGACGTTAGGTGACGTTTAGGATTTCTCACCAATAACTCATTATTGCTTTGGATTTTCTTATCTTGATTTGAAGACATGTGCATGTTGTGTGGATTGGGCTGGACATGCAGATGACCCATCCTGATTTTCAGGTCACTAAAATCAAGTGCAAAATGACAGCTCTAGCCATCATGGATATCACCGATGATCTTCAAACTGTATGTGTAGATTGGACAGGGTTTAGATGGGAACAATAAAGCATAATTATTATTAATTTAAGTACTACGTAACTATGCGGTACCTTTTTTTTATTACTCAACACAGTCTAGCTACGAATGCATTATCTCTTCAATTATATTCAATATTGTTTTTAGCACCTGATTTTTTAAACAGTACATATTTGTGTTCCAGATACGAAATGTAGTTGTTAAAAAGAGTAAGGGGTCATGGGATGACAACGCGAAGATCGTATTTGCGTCTATATACATAGGAGACGGAGATGATTATTACGTATTCACAGAACAGGACCGGGCATTTTGGTTAAAAGCAAATATTCCAACACCATTATACATATCTGGTATGTATAGTTGATATTCGTGTCTTAAATGCCTTGTTACGTATAGGTTCCAATGCCACTATAGAAACACAAATATTTATATGCAGCTTAGGCACGTAAGAAGTGGAGAATTTAGCTCGAGTTACTCTGGCAATGCCGTTCATATATGTCATATTTAGTGTGCATACTCAAATACACCTTGACGAAAGTGGAGTTTTAACATAATAAAGATACAAGGTATGTATTAAGCAAGTTATGACATGAAGTTGGACAAATCAAAATCAACTAATACTTAGGGTTGTAAGAACCAAAAAATGGTCGTTTTGTTCACAAGGTGTATAAAGCACCCAACTCTCACAAAATAACAATAGATATATTGGCATCCAGAAAAGTGAAAGAGACAACCTGTTCGGCCCCTTATTTGGCATATATGAGGCCCTCAATAGGGTCCATCAAGTTAAATTGATTTGCACCCTAAAAATATGAAAACGCTCAATTTTTTTTAAACTTTATAGAAATTCACCAAAATTTGAATTGGAATGTCCAAATCAAGTATATATCTGATATATTGTTTTATAAATTCCACTAAGATACATGTTTTATTGCAAATATGAGGCCCGAAAGGGGTAATTGTGAAAAATTTCATGAAATAAAAAATTGTTTTTATACTGAATTTCAGTTGCATGAATTGTTGAACAAGACACTAATAAAATACAGCCCAGTTGACCCAGTGATGCTCATAAAACATTTCAATTCATTTAAAATACAATTTATTTATTAATTGAGGCCCTTAAAAGATGAAAAAAGTGGACGAATTTAAGATGTTCAAGACTCAGTCTGTAAGACACCCGAATGTCTCTAAAATGTGTTACAAATGATTTGTAAAAGTGATTTATATTTTGCTGTATGAGAAAATTTACTATATTGATACTTTAATAATAGTTCCAATGTGAAAATGAGGCCCCATTATGGGTACAACATAAATATAAGACTTGGTATTAGACATAATAGAAAATGAATCAGTACATTAATTTAATACTCAAATACAGGCATATTTTATACCAATAATAAATAATAATACAGTAATATAAATATACAGTAAATAACTGATATTTGATTACATTTAGTGAAATGAGGCCATATTAAGGGTCATATCTATTTTGAAAAATGGATTGAATTCATTATCTATAGAAACGATATCAAAATATTTAAATTTATTTATAGATTTAATCAAAGTATCTGTAACAGAAAAATATACTGTGTTGAATGTTGGCATATGAGCTCAACCACATTTTAGCCCCGTATGTGGTTTGAAATTCACTTGAATCCCATTATGGCGTAAATAGAAAATAATTCCGCAAAGTCAATAATCGTTTGCATTATTTTTTACAGTATACATAATATTCAAATTTTCAACATGTCGCATGTATGTTAATACCGAATATTCATTGCACAAATCGATGAGATAAAACAAAGTATTGTGTTGTACAACGAATGTCAATGTTTATCAATATTAGTTCAATACTTGCCATTATGTAGTTATGTTTTGTAACAAATGTTTTATCGCGCGTACTTTCAAACAACATTGAGCACTAGCATTGCTCTTCCTCATGATTATAATTGTGCTTGAAAGTGTATGTAGATGAAAGTATTTACTGGATGTTGGTACACCGCAAGGAATGGATGTAGTTTTAGGACCCAAAACAAGCCTACTTCCATGGAGCCATGGCTTCGCAGTACATGATAAAGTATTTACGAGGTTACATGTACCTCATGACCATGCATTACTAAAGTAGTGCCTTGTACCCCGGTACCACAAAATACAAATTACCTTCCATATTAGCAGTGCACCCTTTAATGTATTATTTGACCGCGTTTGTCATACCATGGACCCAGAATATCTGTACATGAGGCCCTAACAGTTACTCATAGAGCTAGGACTATCAGGTTTATCGACCCTATTACGTCTGATGTAGATGTGCCAAATTGAATGGGAAGTAGGTGACTAATAAAGCTTGAAGTATGTGCCAAAGAGTGACAGGTCCCCCCCCCATTGAACCAAGAGTTAGGGCATGTCACATCGTTTCTTCGTTTAGCGTCCGTCCTAAGTTCGAAAACCTATCTAGCTATCTTGAGACAAAAATAAACACTCGAAAAAAGGTCATTACAACTTCTTTGCTCATTATTATATGGCTAACAAATATAGCTTTAGAGCATTCTCAATAACTTAAAGAAATGCAAAGTGTAAATGAAATATTTTTTCTTTGAAACCTATTGCTGTGCAAGGGTTGGCGACATGTTGGTGAACAAGCATTATTAGTGTGAAAGCCATATCTAAATGGATTTTGAAGATATAAGAGGTTACAATTTTCGTCGTTTTTTTCTTTCCCAAAATGCTCAAACCTATCCGTCCTCGGACGCTTAACGAGGAAACGATTTGGTATGGCCTTACTGTGACAATTGATCTTAGCGTTGGTTGACAGTGTAGACAGGAAAATATGTGGCAATAAGTTTTATATACCCAATAGAACCTGACATATTTGTGTCGATGAGTGAAAGGTAACCCACAGAGCAAGAGTATGAAATAGACGTGTCAACTTTTTAAAGTTAAAAAAAAAGTTGCCAATTTTCTAGGGCTCTTTTCAGCTGTTAGGCCGCTCAAGCACCCTTTGACATTTTAACTCCCCTGGTCATTGGGCTACATATGGAAACCTACACTCGTGTCTCCCTGGGGAGACTATTTCTCTCCTGTGGTGTGGCAGCCAACATCGATCTGCGGCGCCCAGGAATAGACACTGCCCTCACAGGTACTATTTTACACCATGGTGGAGTGGAGCTGTGGATCTTGCTCAGAGATTTTAACCAGTGGTCCAGAGGGGGGTCGAACCAGGGACCTCTCGATCCCGAAGCGCGCGTCCTACCTCTAGGCCACCGCTCCCCACATTTGAGGTACGTCTAGAGGGATGATTATATGTGACTAATACAGTTAAGACTTAAGATATCAGCTTTCGAGGGCCTCTTTCAGCAGTTCACCCATAGGGCCACGCTTTAACGAACATTTTAACCTCCCCTGAGCATAAGCCTAAGGAAACATGCGTTCGAGTTCCCATGTTGCGACTTATTCTCTACTGGTTTTTGTGTATCCATCATTGAGGCCCTCTTCCCTCTCAGGTATCAATTCACACACTGGTATCGATTAGAAATGGTAGAATAAGGTGGTGGTGAGTATATACTGTTATTGCTCGGTGTGTATTATGGAAAATGGACCCCTAGTCCTATCATTCGAAATGCTAGGCATCATGCAGGTAGGGGTTCGATAAGCAGCATTAAACTAATCGATGACGGAGGCATAACGTTCATATAAATATAAAGATATTGGCAAAATCTGAACAAAATTCTTTTGAATCGTTCGTTGTCTTAGAAATGGCCACATGCATGCATTGGTTTCATTGCATCTGAAATAATTGCGCACCAGCATTGCCAACGGTTTACATGGTTTAGTTAAAACAGGAACACTGGTTTAATATATTGATCCTGGTTAAAATGAATTGGAATTGATATAGACAAAAATCCAAATCCACAGAATAACGAGAATGAATATTAAAACTACGGAAAATATGGGATTTGTTTTCACACACTATTCTCATGACAGCGTGAACGCATGCCCCCTAGTTATCTTCTTCGGTTGCCTTGTAACAGCAATCAAATGATCATAACCAAGAGATGCACCCGTGAGATATTAAATTATTTTCTGTGGGTGTGGCAGCCAACATCGATCTGCGGTGCCCAGGAATGAACACTACCTTCACAGGTACCAATTTACACCTTGGTTCAGCAGAGCATGTGGGTATTTCTTGCTCATAGAAATTAACCAGTTGTCCAGATGAGGTTGAACCCGGGACCTCTCGATCATGAAGCGCGCGCCCTACTTCTATGCCACCGTTTCCCATCAACCACAGTTTGATAACTGCATGTTTTTGAAGTCTCTCGTTGACTTATCATGACCATGGTGAGGGTCGGAATCGAGCTATTACAGGATAAGTACATGTACATAAAATGAATACCTTATTACGGGCCTCAATAAATTCTTAAAAACAGCCGTTTTCACATTCTATGTATCTAAATTTAAGATTCTGAAGGTATTGATGCGGATAATTTATAAAAAATTAATACATGTATAAATAAATCATTTAATGTATTAGGTCATGAAACCATTTGTACTCAGTGACAAAACATTCAAAATGTAGTAATTGGCAACATTTTCACATTTAAATTTAACTTATAATGATTCAAAGCTCAATTCAAATACACAGCAGTGCCTCAAATTAACATTGTACAAGTATTGGTCATAGCACAACTGATATGCCTATATGCAAATACACTATGCATATGGGATTGCATCAAGAGAGAGAAATTACTACTACTTTTTTAACTGTCCCATTTTTGAATTATTTCATTCTGGGGTTTTCTAATATAAATTTACCTTATTATGGCCTCGTTTCCATCAAATGAAATAGTTAAGTATGTATTGCAGATTGTCTATACAAATGTACACTGTATTTACCAATGTAACTCAATCTTTATCGTTTATTATCAACAATTGTTGCACTTCTATATATATATGACTGTGTAGTGTGATGGTGAGTCTATTATATCGTTAACACCACAAGCGGGGCCTCACTGTCATATTTCATTGTTTATTATGATTGTCAATTATGATAATTACTAAGTTAGCATTATGTACAACACAGTTTTATATTATTTGCGTAACAATTCAGAAAATAATAATGTGTACATTATATACAGATTAATTCGTGAAATCAAGCATCCGTTTGGGGCCTCATTTGTGCAAAAAACAGGGCCTCACATACATGTTTAATTAGTATTGTTGTAGTCGGTCGAATTTGGGTGCAACTATGCTATGTTTTTTTGATTTATATACACCATGTGAACATTCATGCTCTTGTTTTTTATTTTTTCGGAATTCGGGCCTCATTTTTTTGTTAAAACCACCAAATGGGGCCTCTATTCCAGGTATTATCATTACAAAAAGCAGCGGATTTCAAACACTCACATTCAACACAGTGTATGCTATGGTTAAATGTGTTTTGTGCTTGACAATCAGGCAAATAATCATGTATTTATACTGATGGGTAGGTGGAGATTCTCATACCCCTTCGGGGTCTCATTTTTGCAGGAGACAGGGCTCTCATGGTTGTCTCTTTGGATATTTTTCATCAGACTGACTTATAGAACAACTGTGGCACATTTGGTGCTTTATACACCATGTGAACATTCATGGCTCTTACAACCCAGAGTATAACATAATAATAAAGCATAGACGATTAAAATTTGTCACAGCAGTTGTATATGAGCAGGGTGCGAACGTCAAGTATTCAGGAAACGAACATATTTATCGGACACTATGTACATGCTTCCAGGCCAAGCTTGTAATCACAAATTTAATCTTCAGAGAAATTACCTAGAGAACTTTTCTTCAGCGTATCGTTTCTGTATAAGCATTGTTTACTTTTATTTACATGCTATGTAGAGGATATTTGTTGATTTTGGTGTAAGATCGAATTTTATTTCACCGAGTGATCACAGAAAGCAATATTTTCACGAGTGGTGTGGCCACAAGTGAATATATAATCTTTTGTGATCACGAGTCAAACCAAATAAGCTCTTTCACCAAAAATCAACATTTTTTCTGTTTATAATTTGCTTCTTTTTCTCACACAATGAAACGGTACTAGGTGAAATAAGAATGTCACGACGTGACAATTGTTATGTCGATCATTATGACGTAAAGCATATTTTGAAGCCTGGCGCTGTTGGCGTTGCGTTTCTTTTTCTGCTCGATACTGGAACCAGCTCCAAAACAGTGAAAATAACAAATAATAATTCACTGTTATTTGTCACGGTTATTTTCACTGAAAATCACCGTAGTCCATTATTTAAAGTTAATAATAAAAGCCCATCCTCTTTCATAATGAATTTCAAAGATTAAAAGATAAAATAGATAATTCCTTGAAATCTGAAACAAAGCTCGATGAATGTGAGTTTTTTTTTTGTTCAGAATTCTATCAACGTGAAGTTAGACTTTAGAAGTATGAATAGTTATGTATTATAGGTTCATATACTTATATACGATACTTATGTTTAGTAGACTAATATACACATTGTGACATTAATTATTACAGGACACCCTGAACGTTGTGTACATACATTCGGAGAGGCCATGAACAGATACCCGATATCACGTGGCGGACATGTGTTAGTTGGTTCTCTACGAGAATGCAAACAACGTTGTGTGACAACACGATCTATGAAATGTAATAGTATATTCTTCATGCCCGTTCGGAATCACATACATGGTTTCGGACATTGTTATCATTATTCATATTCACCTGATGACAACCGTTTCAAAGACAACACTCGCAGCGACACGAGGTCAGGATATGTATCGTATAAAAGATCTTGTCGACGACAACCATGAAACATTAGTATAATAGTTTGAAAAATTCAACTTCCAGCCTTTATTCTGACTGTTACTTGTTTTCTTGTTCAAGATAAGTTATGAACATTTCGCTGCCTTAGAATGAAAAGGTCGTATCTACAAAATCTATATTTTGTCAAAGCAAGAAAAACTGTCTGACAGTTACTCTTTAGTTATGGTAAAACAAACCATAAAAATCATGCTCATAAGAAGCGCCTTGACGTTGTGATGTACATTTCATATATGCATAAGTCTTATAAGGTCGTAAATGGCCTTCTCAGTTTCAGCCTGCGATTTGTGGTTGAACATTGTGACACATATGGATACTGTAGACTATGATATATTCCCATTTGCAGTGCGAACTGGTACATAGTCTAATTGACGTTGTGTCAGAAGCTAAGCAGAAATGTCAGGACATATATTGTATAAAAGACAACCATAAGTAAATACAATAGTGCAATAAATGGACATTAATCGTTGTTTGGGAAACAATTTGAAAATACATGTACATAAAGAAAAAATGTGCACTACATTCAAATACACAGATATTGTTACAAGTATTTGTATTTTACATTACACGTCTCCGACACAATAAATCATAAAGTTAAGTTACCATTTTTCGAGGGCTACTTTCAGTCGTGCAGCCGTTCAACGATCATGTGAGACTTTAACAGACTCCCGGGAAACCTGTTTGCGTGTTTATGTGGAGTTGTCATGGAGATACGGTGCCCAGGAATATCGAACATGCACAGATACCACCCTTACAGGTATCATTACAGAGAAAATAAGCAGTTGTTCAGACGGGGATCGATTCTGAAACGTGCACAATATCTCTATGCCACCAATTCAAATATGTGAAATGTGTTGCGTCTGTACCAATTAAAAATCAATCTATCCGAGAGGCGAACTTATGTTTTATAATATTTTTCCTATCATTTCGTGAGTTCGTAACTATGGTTTCGTGAACCAGTTTTGACATATTTCTGGGTTGTGTTGTCGTACAGCGGGGCCTTGTGAAACAGGGTCGTCCTGCAGCGGGGCATTGGGGGAACTGGGACTTCCTGCAGCGGGACCTTGTGGAACTAGGTCTTCCTGCAGCCAGGCCTTGGGAACTGGGTCGTTCTGCAGTGGGCCCTGGGGAAACAGGGACGTCCTGCATTGGGGCCATAGGGGAACTGGGTTTTCCTGAAGCTTGGCCTTGGAAACTGGGTCGTGTCGTCCTGCAGCGGGGCCTTGGGTAAATGGTCGTTTTAAAGCGGGACCTTGGGGAACTTGGTCGGGTCTTGGCTGTGTTTCATTCGGTCTTTTGGGATCACCGCTATTCTATAATGTCTTATAATGTAAAATTGGATCATCCTGCATTTTTTCGGCGGTGACTTGGACTTTTAATTGAATTTTTGGTTTGTGTGTTAGCATTGCTCAGTGTATTTGTTTTGTGGTGTTACTGATTTCTATGTTCTTCTGGTAAGGTTGAGTGCTACCTTCCCTATCAGATTCCTCACAACTTTTTGTTGTAAAGCGTCGAAACATGTTGTTCTTATAAAATTAACCATATCCAACTATTTGTCCCAATTGTATTCGCACATGTGACAATTTTTTGACCATTGGAAGGCATGGGGACTCCACGTATAATTGTCCATATGATAATGACTATTTGAGATATTTCTTATGTGCAAACATATTTTGTAGTTTCATATGTCTATAAAATAATGCACTAAATTTCATAGTTGTATCTCTATTGGATCAACCCCCTTTTTAAAGGTTTTTAACATGACTATCACTCACATTGAACAAAGAAGGAAATGGATGGATTTGATATCAATCTTGTTTACTTTCTTACTCATAGTTCTTTCGTTTCTCGGGGGATATATTTTGTGCAAACTTATTTAACAGTTTAATGTCTTCCCGTCAGATTGGTGTTTTGATATAAGAAATGCAATAATTAGATCTACTCCCTTTTACGGTTTTTTGAAACAGGTATTATTTTTTTAGCAAAAAATTAATACATTATTCCGAGCATAGCCTTTATTTGCTTTATTTCTACTGAAACATGGCAGGCATATATATGTACCTCCACCCGGATGAAGAATGAAGAATTATATTACACGTGTATAATATACTGATTAATTGACACGTTGACCACCTAATTAAATATACGTATACGAATTGTAGAAAAGAATCTTAACCGCCAAAAAGGTGAAGAAAAAGCTACTAAACAGTGTGACGCTGTACAACTGTCCTAATTAAAATGTTTTCATACAATGTTTCACTTGTAGTTCTCATCCAATTTACTTTATATATGTACTAATTGTAAATACCTGGTTTAGTCTAAAATGAATACACACATGTGATATTGTTAATTGTTTTATGACGCGTCCCGCTCTGATTGTCACAGCATGTGTGGTAATAAAATTTGTCACTCGCTTGATGGGTAATAAAACCGCTTTATTTTGTGACAGTGTATACATGCTAAATTATGATTTTTGAGATTTGAAACTTGGACTTAATTGATTAAATCATTGCCGATTCTGAAAGTTACTGTATACATGTATTTAAATATAGTGAAATGTACATAATAAGCTCACGCTTAATTCATTATAATAATCGTACAGGTGAGAAATAGAAAATGAAGAATTATATTACACGTGTATAATATACTGATTAATTGACACGTTGACCACCTAATTAAATATACGTTTACGAAGTGTAGAAAAGAATCTTAACCGCCAAAAAGGTGAAGAAAAAGCTCCTAAGCAGTGTGACGCTGTACAACTGTCCTAATTAAAATGTTTTCATACAATGTTTCACTTGTAGTTCTCATCCAATTTACTTTATATATGTACTAATTGTAAATACCTGGTTTAGTCTAAAATGAAGTAATATGATCTGCAGCAATAAAATTAATTGAAACAGTCAATTGTTGGGTTTTTTGGTTAAGAAATTTACAAAAAGTAGAAACAAGTAAAGAGTACTAACCACGCCCAGGTTTCCCGAAGCATCACGGATAGAAATTCCATACCAAATTGAAATATTACTCAAATCAGAGTCCGCATTTGAACTACCTATATATATTCTTTCTTACAAATCGAGCCAAAATTTCATATTTTGTGTCGGCTAAACAAGTGATTATTTTCACTAAGAAAACGTTGACTATTTTAAATTTGGCTTTTCCATATTTTAACTTAAGTCGGAATATTTACGTTTCTAACTAAGATGCTTTGTGAATACCAGTCACATACTATCGTGTATCTATATCTACATGCGTGATACTATACAGAAACGAATCCCGCCCACAAAGACCGGTAGAAGGTTATCAATTCAAACAGTTAATTTGTTACTGTCTTTGCATCTCTTTGGTATTTGCACAATAGTGAAGCGGTGACAAGTTGGTGATGAACTTAGTGATATTTCGTACACACTTGAGCGTTGTACAGTTACTTGTAACCGTTTATTATTTGTTATCATCCATAACTTGCTTATATAGACTTATATATCATCTATTGCAGTTACTTGTTTAACAAACGCATAATTATTACATTTTTCACTTATGATCAACGAATTCAGGGATACCAGGAAAGTAAAAATGCTCTTGATGACACATATCTTCAAAACAGAATTTCATAACGACAGAGCTCTTCCTGTCCTAATTAAGATCCTGGTATACATCATGTATTCAAAATGTCAAAAATATCCAAAGAGAACAAAACCCCTCAAGCAAAGGATAAACATTAATTAATGCGCCCCGACTACCCGTGGAGTTAGCACAGCATGATTACGCAATCAAGATAAGATCGGCCAGATTAAAACCGGTATATAACACCAGTCAAGGAAAGATAACTGTGGTCGACTCGAAAACACATCCAATACATATGGGACAAATAGTTGAATAAGATTATGCAATATGTTATCCCGTGGTATGTTATCGTTTTATAAGTAAGTATCGTGTAATGCGTTACTTATGCGCTAGTGCCTCTAGTGCTGCAACCTGTTTTATATAAAAAGAACAATTACAAAATGTACAACACTTTAGACAAGCGTTCACTTGATGCATAATCATCAGGGTAGTTAAATTCAAAAAGAGGAGTAATAAAGCGAAACATGTCACCAGTTGTACTAGTAAGTAAGTATTAGTAGGTAAGTGAAGCCTTTATACATATTTGGTTACCCAATATTCCATGTGCGCACTTAAATATGATTTAAAATGGGATTTAGATGCTAAAACTATTAATGTAATAATCCTATGGGTTATAAATATGGGATTGGCTATCATATCTATGAAACAAATGTACGTTTGTGCAAAGATAGGTGAACATGGAAGACCAGAAATTTACAACACAAATAGGAGTAACTCCACTTTAATCGGATACTTGACAGTTATGTGCATAATGCGCAAAAAGCATGTTATAACAATAAGGCAACATTGCTTGTCCTTTTGCAATATTTGTTAAAACGTACCAAAAATTTCATAACACGCAATTTTGGATGGTTGCACTTAACTTGTTTATCAATGTCAGATATATTTTTATACATTATTTCAATCAGAAAGAACATGTCTACACTCTTGAAGTAGTAATGTGTGCTGTTTTTGGGTGGTCACCAGACCAGACTTCTTGTCTATATATGCTAGTTACATATGTATTAACGATAGGGATCAAACCAAGTTGATAAAACCACACATACATCAAATACACATTTCGTAAGTCTACTAACACATCCAAAGCGAAATGGATAGTTGTCTTCAAAATAATTGTGATGAAATATTGTACCCAGTTGTTATGTATTGCATGTAACATTTGTACATACGAGGGTTGTACCAGTTGACATAAGTTCCATACCATGCATCATACAAACTAATAATTTTGTGTGGAGTGCAAATAATAATTACTGCGTAAGAACGTTAAATTTCAAAGCCGTATCTTATTTGGACCAAATTCTGCAGTTTCTGGGGATAGATAGGCGACCGGTGCGCGGGGCACGTCAATGGAACGTCACGACATCGGCGGAGCTTCCAGGATAGGTGAAGCTCCTAACTGTGTACATTGTAGCTATAAAGATGGGAACAGCCGTACACAACCCTTACGAATGTTTATTTACTACCTCAGATGTGATAAAAGTTCCAATTTTTTACCAGTAACGTCGCATAGAACGTCGATCCAGGTCGGTGTGGTCCTACAAAACGCTTTGGTGACGTCGCTTTCGCCGTCGGTCCATGTTGTTTTATTCGGTCTCGACCACGATTGATGCGCTTTTGTCGTTTAGAAAATCAAGTAACTCGATACAAGATATTTACAGTTAGCAGGTTCCAACATTTAAAGCGTTTGTTCTGGAGTCTTCCCGAGGTTCACACAAATCTTCATGTTGATACGATTTCCAGCGTATTTCGCTAACGTCATATTTTCAATGGTGCCGCGCAGCAGCTGTTGCTTGTTTTGTACCATTAATCAACAACGGTAATATTGATAAAGTCGACATTTACGATGTACGTTCCAATGATATTGCGCGCGTATGTCACGAAGTCGCGTTAAAATTAGACTTGTTATCTGTGAGGTATATAAGCAGTTGAATAATGACAAAAGTGTTTTTAAAATTCGCTGCCCCGCCTATCCAACTATTGGTTACTATGACGACAGATTAACCGACTCTCTAACATTCTATTAGAAAATATTTTTACCGATTCTCTTGAAAAAGGTTGGAAGTTTTTTTACGGCAAATTTGGTGATAATACATGCCCAAATAAAAAAGTTATGACAAAGTCTGCGTGATTCTGGTACACCCCTCGTACATGTATTATAATTACATTTCCCTGTGGTTTGGGAAAATTCTTTAACCGTCTTTGTGAAGAGCAAACCTTCCAAAATAAGATTCCATGTGTGTCGATATGCAAATATTTTAACAAATTGGGTAAGACAAATAAATTGGGTAAGACAAAATATGAAGGCTGGGTAGGAGACACTAGTAAAACACTATTAAGAATGCATCACATAAGAACGTTCAATAAATTCGTTTGATTTTATGGTACAGGTTAGACTATTATGCTTTGAGTTTTTACTTTTCTGTTGCCACAAGTGGCATTTCATTCTAGACAAGTCCCTGAATAACACAGGTTCTACCAGTGAATCCAGAGGCCACATTGTCAGAGTGATTGTCAACGTGCTCCGACAAATATGGAGAATGTATCCTAACTGTTCTTTTAGATTATATATAATTAATCTGCTATGCATCTTGTTTGATGAAATTGTCTAACTATGGTTCTTTTTCAACATAAATGACAATAAGTGTCCACATGCCTACTATTACAGTTATTTTTAAGGAGAATAACAAACCGGCAATTTTAACAATTTTGCTAGAAACCGGCTGAATAACATACAGGTTCTGACTTACACACTGGCTTATATACAGATGACACAAGACCACCATACTGCTGAAGAGTTGCTTGTCAATGACCTACTGCCAAAAGAACCTACCGACATATCAACACTGCTATATGTACAAACAATGTTGATGCAAATGTCACTGTTATCAAACCATAAATATTCATTTTTGTAACAAATCACAACATTTGTGACGAAACTAGTTCCTTTGTAAAGATAAATATCGGATTTCGTTGTAATGGATTGTGAATACCTTAGTCAATCTTTTAAATGCTTCATTAAATTATTAAAACCTAAATAAATGGCAATAATGTAATGCTGTTTAAAGTGAAATTGTTTAAAACTGCATTCATTGTTGCTAATTACAGTTTTTCACTGTCTGTCATATAAATCCCAAAACATACATAGCTCCTAAAAAGTTATGTTCAACAAAAAAAAACTGCTGTGGTTTTCGTGTGAAAATATTAAATATATTTTGATGATACATTATTACTTCATTTGATTACAAAAACATCATCTAGAAGCCTTCAAGTGCATTATTTTATGCCAATAATGCAAAATAAGACTGTAATAGTTTTTAAATAAAACATGTTATGAATTGTCTATGTTAGTGGTAATACGTGTGGCTATTATAGACATTGATTGTAAGCACAACGGTGTATGCTTTACACTTTACTATTGTTTTGTTTCATGTTAAATGAAAAGTTACACACAAAAATACTCAATGTCCATCACAAAGTCTGTCCTTCCTATAACATGCATGTCCCTATTGTAACACCATGTGTAAAGTTTATCGTCAGTTGCTATACCAGTGATTTTGATAAACAAAATATGTCTTTATACCAATGGATCTTAACAGATTAACAGACTATACTTTCTATAACGAACGGTTTAGAATTAAAAAGATCAGGTCAGGATAGCTTAATTACGATCAAATTGCATATTTTCAAAAAGGTTTTCCCAATTTTCCATTTGCTTTAAAACTTTATGTATATCAGTCGACTTCTTTTCAAATAACAAGAACATTTCTACCTTTCTATGTTAGTGTTCAATATATTGCATGGTACAAATGCGTTACAAGAAGGCCATTTCAAAACACCTAGTCAAACAAACTACTGCATGCTTATGAAATATGGAATATTTTATGTGAAATTTATGTAGTATAGCATAGGTTATACATCAATACTTAATTTAAGCACGAAAAAATATTAAATCCATCACTTTTTTAAAGGAAATATTTTCGAGCTCAAATTTTGAAAACATATATTGACTCATATGTGTAATGCTTAACTAAACTTAAATAAGTTATTACACTAGTAGTCCATGTGACAGACCGAAATCCATTACCAAATTGGTGAACAGATCCAACAATGATTTTCGGTTAGCTTGATATCTAAGCTGTCCGAAATCAGTTGATGGACTTGCGGGACATTTTGCCAAATGACCTTTTGGCGGCCATCTTTAAAGATGGCCGCCGTTATTTTAAGCTAGCGGAGGGTTTAGGAAAACTTCGATTATTTCTCACTCACATGAGCGATCGACTTGTAATATGTCTTAAAATGTTTGCAATTAAACCCCGCATGTGGTAATATATAAATATAAATATTATGATATGATTATTAATTAATAATTATTGACTTTTAAAGGAAATTATGATATTTTTCGATTTTTGTCGTTAATTTTTCGCTTTAAAATCGGATCTGAGTGTGTATTTGACCATTTGTTGATTGTTCTATGCAGTGGTTGATTCTAGGCGTCCAAAAAAATCATTACATTGACATATATTCATTTAAAAATACTTCATGAGCCTGGAATATTGTATACCTAAAAGTTAAATGATAGTCCTGTCTATAAATGGGATATTTAGGTTAGACCCAACATTGGATTGTATTGTAAATATTTTTTTGGTTTTCTGTTAGGGAATATGTCGCAATTGAAGAATATGAATGATGACCAGCTGTCATCATGGAGCATTTTGTGAAAATCAAGATGGCGTCCAAAATGGCCGCCAAAATCAGAAAAACAATCAAAGATGCCAGAAATTAGTTACAAATTTCGTTTTTGCAGATTGGTTGTAGTTAAAATGTTTTTAACACATGTCTTTATATTTAATCTATCGTTATTCGTCGATTAAAATATTGCGGGATGGCATCCATGTCGGCTGAAATCAAAATGGCGGTTACAACGGCCGCAATAATTGACATATTGATATATTCATTAAAACATTTATTTTAATGATTTTTGTTGATATCGGAATTAAAATAGTTAACTAACATTCAAATAAAAGTTCGATTCGACTCTATTGACCAGTTGCCCTTATTCAAAATGGCGTCCAAAATGGCCGCCAAAATCAGAAAATATGTCGGTGGTGCAAGAGATTAGTTACATAAATTACTATTGTTGCTAATTGGCAGTTGTGTAGATGTTAAACATAGTATCTATTCAATCATAGCATTATTAATTGTTTGCATTTTTTAAGATAGCATACTAAGAAATCAACTGCCGGCTTTAATGGCCATCATAATTGCTGAATAGGCATATTTCATTAAAAAGTATAGTGTGTTCAAATAGTTTTTATTTGTATTGAATATTATATTTATCAGACATGCATTATTTTTTAACTTCAAAATCGCAGCAAAGATGGCCACTTAACATTTCATAAGTGGGGAATAAATTGTAGATTATTCTTCTTTCTGTATAGTGTGTTTGGTCTTCCTCTTGGGCATTATCGTACCATTGAGATTTCATTACAAGATCGTGTGAGCGGCGAGTTATTTTTGTTAAAAACAAATAATCATGATTATCCACTATAAATAAGGCCCATCGAGAAGGCATAATCGCTGTCGACAATGCTCATGGATCTGGATCTAGAGTTTCCAACCAAAGTCACCAATGATCTGTCTGATGTGGCTTGTTGTGCTTAACTATCGAACTGAACTGCCTTTAGATGACAAATATTTGAGCTGGTTGATCCTTTTCCGAATTTGCGTATTCAAGGATTGATTTGACATGTGTCTGGTAACATCGTACCCTAATCTGTTTCGATAGTTTGTTAAGTTTGATGCTGTTGTAGGCTTTCCTCACAATGGTAGCAACATTGGTACTCATGTATACCTCATCTTTGTATACCCCGATGTACTTATCTCTGTCACAGCTTGTCACGTGTCATGCTGTTATGGATGAAAAACCGAGTCTTAACACGAGTTCTCTTCCTAGTGATGCGGTTGACCATATACTTGTAAGGATTAAATGACATCAACCATGGACCCTCCCATTCATTGCTGTAGTCTGTCCATGTCATCTTGTTAGGCTTAAGCATTTTCTTTAGTAATTACCCTGTTCAAGAGGTTTGCTTGCTGACGAATAGATAGTGCATAAATTAGAAGGTGGTAGATATATAACAGAAAAAAGTGGTCCAATGGCTGATCCCTAAGGTACGCCTGGTGTGGCTGGTGCTGTGTTGGTGAACTTTTCTCCGACCAGTACATGTTGGGTTCTGATTGCAAGAATTATGCTAGTACTATTCCTGCCCAGCAGGGTCCACTGATATTGCAATAATTCAGTTTGCTGGCTTGCCTCTCCTTAGACCGAAGACATTGTTGAAGTCCCGAATGACGGGCCAATCTGATCTCCACCATCTAGGTTACAGTTGTATTTGGTTATGGAGTGCAGCTGGCTCTCAGTGAATATCGTTCTGAACCATGTGGTTAGTCAACTAGTATCTAAAACGTGTCAAGAAGGGCCATGATCTGGCTTTGAAGTAACGGTGTGTGCTCGACAAGTTCACTTCACGCAGACTTGATTGAGATGGACCAGTAGCTGCTAGGTCGCTATAAATTGGTCTCCCGTTTTGCTTATGGGTGTGACGCTTTAGTCTGATGGGAGTATAGCATTACAAAAACTTGTGTGGATGTTGTTTGGAATCGTTGCTTCATACGGACCGTGACCAGTTATATTCTTTCTCACATCCAGTTTGTCCTCACCTCACCTCAGTCGTTCGTCCTACACTATCATCCCAGTGTCTGCGATGAACTTTCTGGTCTTCCGCAGATCACAAGCGTCTGCATAGAGCTGCTCTTGAAGAGTTGTGTCTGTGGGCCACGTTGCAGTTCGATCCTGGTTGTGTCTTCTGTATCTTTGGGTGACATGCTCGACAGTTTGTTCTTCTTCCCCGCATGGACAGATCGAAGGCGGCACCAATTTGTACTTCCGGTACATGTGATGGTTCAGCCTGTTGTGCCTTGAGCGTAGTCGTCATACCATAATCACTTGGTCTGACCTGTTGAGACGATGGTAGGGATCAGCATCTTGTCTTGGTCTTGTGAAGCTCTTGATAATGGAAACTTTCTCTTTATATCTCACGTACTGGACTACATGTACTGGTGGTTGTGCTGACTGTGCTCCTAGTTTTGCCAATTTATCTGCTGTTTCATTTCCAGGCATTCCACAGTGGGCAGGAATCCACTGTATGGATAGTTTGCAGTGAGGACTAAGGTTATGTAGTATTTTAGCTAGTTCTGGTGTTTTGTTGTGAGCTTCGGTCTACGCTCTGTTGTTACTGCAGTGCTTCCCTGTGGCTCTGCGATGTCTCTCTTTGTTGCCTGGTGTATATTGGATGAAGATTCCAGCACGCCCATCTTTGATAACTTTGGTGGCTGAGCCATCAGTATAGACATGGGTCCATATCTCAGGAGGGTATTCTTGGCTTATCATGGCTCCTTCGAACCCATTCATCTTCTTGCTTGCATGACTCGAGTTGAGGAACTTGGAGTCTCACAGTTACTGCAGATTTGTCTAACTTCTTGGTTTCGTGTACAAAGCTGCTTCGCTTGATCCGATTTTTGGTAAATCCAGCTAATCTTGTTGTCATTGGGTGGTGTGCTATTGATCTGAACTTCTCCGCCTGAAGCATGACTTTGGCTTGCCTTCGTTTGTATAATGGCTTGATACCAGTGAACTTTTCCATCAATTCAATCGGCGTAGACTTCGAGGCACCAGTCATTATGCGCAACGCTTAGTTCTGGACCTTGTCGAGAGCTTGGCTGTTTATATCCAGTTTGTCTATACTGAAGTTGTGCGAAATGCCCACTTCTTCATCATAGACGTTTGACTTTTCTGATTACTACTAACAATGGTTGGAAATACCTGGGATGGTTTATAACTTTATATGGTACGTTGGCATAGTCTTTGAAATAACATTCATAATGTGTCAATATCAGTGGTATGAGAGAAGTGCTAGGCAAGGCAATGCTGACGCCCTGGACCATGCTTATGATGGCAATATCAACATTCTTCCACAACAGTGTCGTTCTTGCCCGGGTATTCTATCTTGCCACTGTCGCCCTCGCCACTACATGTATGAATACAGCGCTATGGTCGCTAACCCAAGATAGTGCTGTACTGGTTATAAAGAGGATACTTTTGTTGTTTACCTCTATCGTGAAGTTGACAAATTGTTCTGAGCTTGTTTCTGTGACCGTGTCTATAAATATTGGGCAAGTGTGGCGATGGTAGGTGTTATCTGTAATCATGCCAGTTTCCAAGTCGATATGTGGTAAGTTGATGTCGCCTGTTAGCCATTTTGTCGATGTAGGGTAGGCAGGACGGAGGTGGTTGACTCCATTAAAGCTAGGTTGCTGATGGTGGTGGGTCACTGCTGGGTGAACGGTAGATTAGGGTAATGGTGAGCGGATTGCTTCCGTGGCATATTGATGGTGCTGCTGTAAATTCGGTGTATGCGTCGAGTTTGATGTAAGTGCAGATTAGCTACAACTATTCTTTGACGGCAATGTGTAAATAAAACACGTATAACTATGTATGAAAAATATCTTATACATATACCGTACCACGTTACCAACCCAACATACATTGGACAATCATGTATCGGTGGTACACAGTATTGATCGTACTTGACTTAAGGATAATGGCAGCCAACCAGATAACACCATAGTAAACACTTGGTCAGTTACTGGCGATGTGACTATGTGGCTATCCTTATTCTCCAATTAAATAGGATTAGTATTGAATACAACTCCCATTTGAACATACATGGTTGGCAACCATCTTAGAAGTCACATCAAATATACTGCACATGAAGTGTTCTAATGTTACAGTAGATCTATATTTTTAACCTATAGCAGTATTCACATTAACACATTCCATTACGATTCATGTTTTAATGTAATTTTTCAGTTTGAAATACCTGTATGCGGCGGCCATTTTGTCACAAGTCAATTATGATTTCAGCCTACATTGATACCATTTTAAACGGGATAAGTCGATCACCAAATAGATATAATGTTATATTTTTTACAGTGTATTTAAGTTGTAATTATGTTGGCAAAACTTACACTGCTATCGATCACAAAAGTATCAATTTGTAATTTCCTTGGACCACTAACACAATATTTAATTGATTTTGGAAGCCATTTTGTCCGCCATTGTGAGTCAGCTAATGTTTCAATGCTTAAAACTCAAATATTTCTTGGAGCATTTATTACATATTACAGTTCAACAATTTATTTTACACCACTTCAACTTAAATTGTGATAAAAACAAATTATTTTCCAAACAGCTTGTCATTTTTTAGCCACCATGTTGATTCCAGTCATCACGGATGCATTTTTACATTCACTAACTCAATCGATAATATTAAATATAAATAAAAAATTATGTTTTAAACTACAACCAATCAGCAAAAAATCGATTTGATCCTAATTTCTGGCACCTCTGATTGTTTTTTCTGAATTTTGGCGGCCATCTTGGACGCCATCTTGATTTTCACAAAATGCTCAATGATGCCAGCTGGGCATTATTCATATTCTTCAATTACAACAAATTTCCTAACCGAAAACCAAAAAATATTTACTATACAATCCAATGCCAGTTATAATCTAAATATCCCATTTATAAACTTGACTATTAATCAACTTTCAGTTATCCAATATTCCTGGCTATTGAAGGATTTACAAATAAAAATATGTCAATGTAATGATTTTTTTGGACGCCTAGAACCAACCTCTACATATAACAATCAACAAATGGTCAAATACACACTCAGATCCGATTTGAAAGAGAAAAATTAACGACAAAAATCGAAAAATATTATAATTTCCTTAAAAAATCAATAATTATTTATTAATAATCATATCATAATATTTATATTTATATATTATCACATGCGGGGTTCAATTGCAAACATTTTAAGACATATTACAAGCCGATAGCCCATGTGAGTGAGGAATAATCGAAGTTTTCCTAAACCCTCTGCTAGCTTAAAATAACGGCGGCCATCTTTAAAGATGGCCGCCAAAAGGTCATTTGGCAAAATGTCCCGCAAGTCCATCAACTGGTTTCGGACAGCTTAGATATCAAGTTAACCGAAAATCATTGTTGGATCTGTTCACCTCTTTGGTAATGGATCTTCAATTTTCAAGACCTGGGACATGGACTATAGAGAATAGCACATCGCATACTACAAACAAAGCTGCATGTTAAAGCAAACAGTACGTACAGCATTCTGCATAGTACATATATAACGACAAATTACAACATTGGAGAAAAATACGTTACGTTTTAATTACGAGCATATAAATCAAGTGACAGTACTACATAATAATACATAACATACTACGTGCAAATATAACAAGTCACAGTTCCACATAATAATAAATTACGTACTACGAGCAAATAAAACAATTGGCAGTACCACATAATAATACATTACGTACTCCGAGCACATAAAACAATTGGCAGTACCACATAAAAATACATTACGTATTACGAGCATATAAAACAAGTGACAGTTCTACATAAAAAATACATTAAGTACTCCGAGCTTATAAAACAAGTGACAGTTCTACATGAAAATACATTACGTATTACGAGCATATAAAACAAGTGACAGTTCTACATAAAAAATACATTAAGTACTCCGAGCATATAAAACAAGTGGTAGCACTAAAAATAATACATTACGTATTACGAGCATATAAAATAATTGGCAGTACTACATGACAATACATTACGTACTACGAACAAATAAAAACAAGTGACAGTACTACATAATAATACATTACGTACTACGAACATATAAAACAAGTGACAGTACTACATAATAATACATTGCGTACTACCAGCATATAAATGGCTCTGAAACACATCTCCTATGTCCCCCATGTGAACAGGTAGCTGACGAGGATCTTGATCCGTTTGATCAGTCTGTCCTGTCCATGCTAAACTATGAACCAAACATCAAAGCTGCTTGAAGGATATGTCGGTAGAAATCTGTCCCGGTAGCTACAAGTTTGTATCAAAAGATGATACACGGCGACTGACTAATGCTGCTCATATTGCAAACACAATGTCCTCTGGCAACACATCCGCCTCAAATCTGCGATGACCAAGAAAGATATGGTGCGACTCAGTCACAGTCTCATCAGCTGCCTTCATCGCAAGAGGCCAACACATTAATTTAATTTAACAGTTCATTAAGGGCTGTCAGGCAAAACACCGCTAAACAAGTTATTGTTTTGACCAATATTGCACAAGCAACAACGACAACAACACAATGTAAATAGCAATGCGAACTATAAAAATACATTAATTTAATAAAACAGTGCATTAAGGGATGTCAGTCAAAAATCATTTACCAATATTGCACAATCAGTAGCGAACACAGCACAACTGTAAATAGCAATGTCTCATATAAACAGAACAACTGTGTATCACCCTACGTATCACTCGACACATTGCGTTATACGATACCCAACGATGGTGCTCTACGTTGAAAAATTATCTTCATACATTGTATTACACTGTGCATACACATAGGATTAATGGTCGTGACTATTTGATGTCGAATTTCCACACACTGAAGTTGTACAAGACAATTTCCACACACTGAAGTTGTACAAGACAATTTCCACACACTGAAGTTGTGCAAGACAATTTCCACACACTGAAGTTGTACAAGACAATTTCCACACACTGAAGTTGTACAAGACAGTTTCCACACACTGAAGTTGTACAAGACAATTTCCACACACTGAAGTTGTACAAGACAGTTTCCACACACTGAAGTTGTACAAGACAGTTTCCACACACTGAAGTTGTACAAGACAATTTCCACAATTTCCACACACTGAAGTTGTACAAGACAATTTCCACACACTGAAGTTGTACAAGACAATTTCCACACACTGAAGTTGTACAATCTAAGGTAGCAAGGTAGGTAATGATGTAACGTCGTTTTGTGCAGTGGCCTTATTCACCAACGTTGTAAGTCTAAAAACCAGACTTAGACTTAAAAATGTCATTATTCATCATCACTGGCATTTCTTTGAAATTCAATTTAACCCTGTAAAATTTTATCTGAGTCTTTGTTGTTACACACTGAACATATACACCAATTTATATCAAAATCGGTACATTTATAACAACATGAGAGCGAATAGAACATATGGCAATATAAAGTCTAAGTCTGAGTTTTAGACTTACATCGTTGGTGAATAAGGCCCCTTGTAAATCAAGATTAGTAAAAAAAAACATACCGCGCCCGTGTGACGGCGTGTGCAAATTGTAACCAGTTTTTTTGTTGCCGCAACACTTTGTATGCTTAGAATTTAATTAGTTATGACATAACAAGCATGTCTTCTTACCAAATGCGGCGTACGTTTTTTCATTTGTAATACCGGTCTCAAAAATGGACAAATAATTGCAGACTAAAAAACAAAACAATAATATCAACATATTGTCAAAACTAAATGTACTTTTCTATTGAGTGATCCGCTCTACACAAATCGACGCGGTACCTTTGAACCAAGTTTACCTATAGTTGTACAGTCAATATAAATATAAATTGATGGTTATAGACAGATTATGGATATTACAATCAACATGTTTACATATTTTTTTCCTTCTGAAGCTGCAAATTACCTAAGATAATTGAGGCCAATTCTCTGTTTACCGTTTTCCACGAGCACGTTTTCCGTTCACCGGTGCGTGTCAATTGCTAAACTTGAAATTAACAAGTTATTAAATCTGTAATTTAGTTTTGACAATATGTTGATATAATTGTTTTGTTTTAGTCTGCAATTATTTGTCCATTTTTGTGACCGGTATTACAAATGCTAAATAAGCATTTGATATTTTCATCAAATTAAAGTTATAAATACAGCGCTCGTGTATATTTTAATATCGTACAACTCCAATGGTATTGTTTTTATTAATTTGCTCAGTTTCGTATTCCTTATGTCTTGTTAATGGAGCTTTTAAATGTTGACTCATTTTAAACGACTTTGTTATGGAATTCACTTGCCTCAACACCAACCGGAACATATTCTGGTGGTGTTTTGTCTTATCGAACAGGTAACACAGCTTTTGAGAGGATTCCCATTGAAAGGAATGTAGTGATCCGCTAAAGACCAAGGTGATCCGCTATTGACATATCGACTGTGTAGCACTGTCATCAGATTACTCGTGTATAAATCAAGTGTTTTATTCCTAAAATGCTGGTAAGTCATTTTCGAGTAATATGTTAAACATTTGCAACAGTTTTTGTTTTGACAAAATAAAGCATATCATCTTAAGCAGCCCTTATGTATTTAGTGATCCGTTGTATCCTAAACAAATCTGAACTGTACCGGCACCAATATCCAGACATGTATGTCAAAACGTCATTTTGAAAAATGCGATATCTTTAATAACGTTGGGTTAGCTTGAAGTACTGCGAGAAACATACAATTATTTTCTATCCATAAAATTGGACACTATCGGGGTTGTTTCGATTATTTGTATTCTTCTAAAAGCATTTTAAACTAATTTATAAAAACACGTGGCCAATCAGTTTTTATTTTAATTAAGAAAACAGGGAACAAATTCATACCAAATACGATACTACTCAATAGCCCATGCTCCAATTCGTACTCCATGCTCCAACTCCATACTACATGCTCCAACTCCATGCTCCAACTCGTACTCCTATACTCCATGCTCCATACTCCATGCTCCAACTCGTACTCCAATACTCCAAGCTCCATACTCCATGCTCCATGCTCCAACTCGTACTCCAATACTCCAACCTCCATACTCCATGCTCCAACTCG
The DNA here is from genome assembly GCA_963678985.1 of Spisula subtruncata. Lineage (NCBI taxonomy): Eukaryota > Metazoa > Mollusca > Bivalvia > Venerida > Mactridae > Spisula > Spisula subtruncata. The sequence continues at coordinate 35,425,946 of OY787673.1, read as the reverse complement.
TACTCCAATACTCCAAGCTCCATACTCCATGCTCAATGCTCCAACTCGTACTCCAATACTCCAAGCTCCATACTCCATGCTCCAACTCGTACTCCAATACTCCAAGCTCCATACTCCATGCTCCATGCTCCATGCTCGAACGCGTATTCAATACTCCATGTTCCAACTTGTACTCCAATATTCCATGATGCAACTCTATGCTCCAACTCGTACTATTTGCTCCAACTCGTACTCCATGCTAAAACTCGTAACCCCAACTGTGATTATCAACCTTCATGAGTGCATACTCGAATGATATTTGCTATAAGTTGATGTATGTATGTTTTAATGAAAAATTCTGAAAAATCTTGTTTTCACATTTTTACATGTTCAAGTGAATGCCCAAAACTGAGGGATGGGTAAACAACATAAATATGAAATTGTATAATTTATTATCAAATTTAGCATACATTTATCACTGTCTCAAATGATAGGATTAACTAAACTACTGTTAACTACTGCAGAACCTTTATAACATTTAAAAATCGTCTTGTCTAAAACCACAAGGCCTAGGCCTTTCATATTAGGTATCATCTAGTGGTTCTCTATCAAGACAGTTCAAATTATGCCCTTGTGATCAAATTTGGTCCCGCCCCTGGGTCACCTGGTTTACATAGACGTATGTAGGAAAACATATAAAACTGTTCTTGTCTAAAACCACAAGTTCCAGAGCTTCCATATTGGTATGTAGAATCATCTAGTGGTCCCGTTCCAAGAGTGTTCGGCCACGGGTCACCCGTTTTTAGATAGACTTATATTGGGAAAACATGTACTGGTAAAAATCTTCTTGTCTAGAACTAAGATATTTGGTATGCAGTATCATCATCATGGTTATCATCATCAACCGTGAGAACTTTCCCGGGGTAGACGATATCATCCCAATTTACAAGATAGTAAGCATCTTTGACTGGTTTGATCAATGTGGATTCATTGGTATCTGTGATTGTGGGCGAATCAATTTCATCTTGATCTTCGATTTGGGGTGAGACATTTCCGTCTGCACTTATTTCAGGTAAGTTCAGCTTTTGTACTTTGATTCTGGCATTTACCTCATGATCTACGGACTTCCGTTTTAACGAACCTTCACTTGTACTGGCTTCTTTGCTTACATTGCGGGTTTCTGGTAATGTGTCTCTCTTCCAGTGTTGACAGTGTTCGCCTTTCAAACAATCTTTACAGAAACAGGATACCTCTGCTGTATATAACTGATTATCTGCAGCAAATAACGCGTGTAACTTCATGGTCCCCGGAACAGGTTTCGGGTTTCTCATCTCAAGTTCTTTTGCTGTAGTATCATACTCAGCTGCACTGTAGAACACATACTCAATGCTTCTCTTCACTTTATCGGCCTAGTGGAAAAAGTTTTTTGCATCCTGGATGGTAACTTTCACTTGTTTGCACGCTTCCATTGCTTGTCGTTTTGCTACGCCGCCTAACCCATCACAAGGGCCCTTGCTGTGACCGGCCTCGAAGTAGTTCGACTTGGCTTCAGTTTCAAAGATCTCAGTGTGATGGCAAACTATGTCGAAAATGTACTTGTTTCTATATTGTGATTATGGGCTGTCAGTCCAATAATGGATAATCTTTAACTCAGGTACAAGTGATTTCATGTCAGGGACTAGTTTTTTCAAGATAGTATACACCGCTGTTGAATTGTGGTTTGTGACGTCTGAAACGTATATCAAATTCTTGTGCTTCAGTTCTTCATTCTCCCTATAGTAAGCTACTACCGGGTGTAATGTAACTGCCGTGTTATTCCAGTAGGCGCTTTGAACCTCGCCCGCGTTACTGCATGTGAAATTTTCCGCAAAATCCATGTGGATCAATATTTCATTCCTTGGCAAGTCGGCTTTAAGATTTCTAATGGCAGAATATTGCGTCTTCACTCTAGACACATGCAATAGAAAATCTTTGTACTGCAGTTGTGTATGCTTTATAAATTCTTCTTTTGTCATGCAGCTTTTGATTATTTTCATTTTCTTCTTCCCTTCTACATCTACGCGTTTCCACTCTTCAAACTCTACGTCTGAATTGTCCTGTATCTTATTGGTAAGCATATCAGCCATGTCCTGTTCAGATACTTTCTTACTAACCGTTTCTGGATTTGGTGAAATGTCAACACCTACCGAGCGAATGCTTTTTAATTTCATGGCAAAACTCTGATGTTTGCTACATAAGCATGTATTTCTCGTAATCAATTTTGTCAATAGTATGTACTTAGGACGCAAGCGACAAAAAAAACCCTTTACACCTGTGTCGGCCTTCGTACAATCATTCTTCCCCGGCATGTTCACACTAACATCATCTCGCTTCATACAGTTCACCACTACCCTTTTAGCTCTCTCTCTTTCCATGACCTTTCTTCTCCTTGATATAGCATTCAATCCCTTATCGCTGGCCCGTTTCAGTACACTTCTCGATATCCCTGTTTCCTTACTTAGCGTTGAAATACATTTGTACTTTTTAAGAATATTGCCACTCACAATATTCGCAACAATGCGTCTCTGCTTCTGAGTTTTGTTCTTCTGATTGGAGAGCTGAACTTCGGCTATCATAGCATTAGCCAGTACTAATTTCCTTTTCACACTGTTAGGGACTTTTTTTCGGTGTCAAACCTAGTTCTCGAATTTCAGCGTTGGCTCTGGACTTGGGTGTACTTGTCTGTTTACTGGTATCGGAACTTTCACTTACACTATTATATCTATTTTGCTTAGCTATTAGCCTTTCATTTCTCTTGCGTAGCTTTTTGTTCTCTTTTGTTTTTGTTTTCAACTTATCTTCAAGCTTGTGAATAGTTTGTGATGCTGTTCTTAGAGCATTTGAACGTTTGCGCGACCTTTCTCTTGGTTTATGAAAGTCCAATTTGACTGTTAGACCTACAGAGCTTTTATTTGGTTTTATATGTCCCTGTTCTTCAGTTGTTATATCGGTTTGTGTTTCATTACTACATGACATATTTTCATTCTTCTGTTGTAATTTTAGTTTCCTTTTTTCTCTGCTGAGTCTTTTCCACAACCGATTTTTTATCTCTAACTTCTTCTTGTTTCTCTGCATTCAATGCTCCTATAGGCTGTTTATACTGGCGTGTTCTTTGCTGTTCCTTCTTCAAATAGTCTTTGTCACTGTTTTTCTTTCGTTCTCTGTACTCTTTTTGGTATTCTCTTGTTTTCCCCATGATTTCACCTGAAAAAGAAAATGTCATGTACGTAAACAAATGTGTCAGGTACGTTAACTAAAAGTTACTTGATATAACTGTTTTATATTTTTACATAATTTAACATTTCTTTCTCATATATTTTATTTAATATTATGGCTGTAATAAAAGCAAATAAAATGCAAAAACAAAATACAAACTTACCACGATGTAGATCGATATAATGTCCGCATTTGTTTTCAGGGTTGAAATCGTTCCCGCTTGGTAAACATTACATGTCATGTGCTTCCTGCGGATGTTATAATTAGGTAGTATGCGCATGTGTAAGATTCTATAATTAGAACTTATATAAACGACCGCTAAAGTGATAAAACTTGGGTTGTTACGCGTTCCTGACATTTAACGTACTTGACATTGATTAATATATTTTGTATTTAATAACGGATAAACAAAGCCTAGGGGAGTTGTTGTAAGGCTTACTAAAATCCGTATTTCGGTGTAACATGAAGAAGTAAACAGTACAAGTATTCAATAAAAGCATCGTATGTGGAGGCAATTCATCTGCTTAACGTACCTGACAAATTCTAGCGTCTCACCTACAAAACTAGACTTCCTGATTAACCTGTGACGATTTGCTTTAAGGTGAATGTCTTTAGTATTTTTCCTTACATTTTATCATTATCTTAGATTTTGTAAGCTGAAATTGATTTAATTTCTGTAGAAAATGACGTATGTTTCAACACGTGTAAAGACAGTTAACGTTCCTGACCAGTGTTTTTGCGACAGTGGTAGAAAGCTCACCAGCGTATCAAATTCAAAAACATATTCAATAACATGAATTACTTTATAATTACATCACAATATACGACAGAAAAGACAATGAGCGATATGTTTTAAAGGTTCTGTTGCTCGTAGCTTGGATGTAAAATTGTGCACTGTGCTGTGTGACAGCCAATTTTGCGGATATGTTCGTCTTCTTGCAGTCGAAATTCGTGAGTTTTGAAACAAGCTGTGTAACATGTCAATATAATTCATGTTTGCAATGTTGGTTAGTTGTAAAAACACAATTTTACAAACACACTAGTACATTTATTAATTAGAAATAATACTACGACACACATATATAGTAAATGCCCTATTATCTGACATTCAATGATGTGCTCTTTGCCTTGATTTTAAAATTATGCCCCTGTGGTCATAATTAGCCCTGTCCAGGGTCGTCAAGTTTATATACTTGTAAGTTTTTATATATAGTAAAACTGACATATACAATATTGTTGTCTTAAACTACAACCATGGATTTTAAATACTGTGTTTATAGAGAACATCCTGATATTTGTTATGCGGTGGCAATTTTGTCTAGTCCGTCTTCTTCATTCTCGTTCAACCAGCGTGTTTTTCATCCGTAAAAAATTGACTATACATTGATTCATGAGAATGGTCTTCTTAGATGGTTCAGGAACAGTATAATATATTTAATTCCTGGATGGTGCATGCATATGTTTTTTAAGTTGCCATAGTTGCGTACGACCGGTGAGCGACCTAGGCCATTTGGGCCCCCTTGCGTATAGAAAATATATCAATTTGTTTTATACGAACTTTTAAATACATGAATGAGTCGTTCTCCAGGAAAACAGTGTTTATTCACATCATATATGAATTATGTAATAAGGAATAAAAATGTTCTTTGGTCTAATTTTAAGCAATTAGATAACATATAGTACCATGTATAAGATTTATTTTTTCTCATGCAATATATTAAAATAACTTCTGTCGTTGCTACAGTATGGTGAATCGTTTCTGAAAAGTATTCATGTTTAGGCAAGTGTGGGGCTAGTTGATTAAAACAGTATACCTACTTTTATCCAATGCAAATATTCAGATTTATTATATGTTATATTAAAATTATAGCTCTATTCTAAAGGATGATAACGAGTAGGGGTCATATAAAAAAGTGAGGCCATACTTTTATTACATCTATCTAAAGACTACTCTAATAATTTAGTGGCAGTTGACCGCCCTAACGTTATAGATTATAACCTTTCAAAATGGCGTCGTTACTAGCTCAGGTGAAATTTCGACTTTTATCCTTTACGTTTAAATCATTTCTTGCGTATTATATTAATGCAATATATAACTGTTACATAAGTTTCCATTTTACGTCAAATATTTTGCGCTAACAGCTCTAATTAGAACATGTTTGAACAGTTTCGTTTACATAACCAGATGACTGTTTTGTTAATTGGAGCCGGGGGGGGGGCAAGGGCGCAGGTCACCAAGTGATTTTTGTACCTGTTTGTGCCCTCTCATTCATTTATAAGTGTTGTTAGTTGAATAAATAAAACACTATACTGTATAGTGAATAAAGTACATACAGTACTGGGAAGAAGTCCACAGGAGACAGAACTTGTTCTAGACGGACAGTCTGCTGGGAGATTTTTTTAAGGCAGTGGCTAGGATTACGGTACCGTAATCCTAGACCCACAGGCTAGGATTACGGAAGTTCCGTAATCCTAGCGAGTCCTAGCTAGGGCTGTCTAGAATTACGGAAGTTTTTATAGCGAGTGCAATTTCCTAGCCTAGTTCTACTAGTAAAACTCAGATACTCGCGGTATGAATATGCTCCTGTACTGAGTTTTATAGCTCTATTAATAGCTCTCCATAGCAAAGTGTAATTTGCAAACACTTATTTCATTCATAAACTACAAAAACATCATTAAATATACCTTTACACAACCAATATTAGATAAAACGTTTTTCTGACAGCCGCCATGAATCAATTTCAGTTGACCCCATTTTGGTTATCTAATGTAGACGCACGTGTCTTAGACGAAATAATTAATCTGTACAGAGTAGTCGTTCTTGATTATCGTTCCGAATTTTATGTTCCGGATACCGGGTTTTAGCCACTTTTTTCGTCGAATAAAAATTCGCCATATTGTTGTTTGTCAACATTCTGGAAATTTCAGTAATTTGGCAGTGGAAGTGAAACTCGATTAATTTGTGCATCAGTGAGGTTAGTGTTCTTGCAAATATTGGTATTGAACGATAGGAAAGGTATTTATGAAGGCATGTGTTGTGTGCTTTAACTGTATATTGAATTTAAATGCTCTAAATCGGTCACCAAACAGCGACAAAGAATCGTGTCGCAAAAAGCTATGCACGTCTAAGAGCCGCTATTTAGCACCCAAGTTTGTGAAACATAGTGTAGCATACCGTGAAGCAATCGCAGGGTCTATCATTAGCACTATTTCCTAGCCATGCACTGCCTTTTTTTAATTTCTGACTTTTATCTCCACGGTTGAGGTAGTCACTAAGTCGAGATTGTTTGACTATAAATAGTGCTAGCTTAAAAATTACAAGTATCCATCACGATATCAATATGCTCCAGTACCTTGTTAGTAAAACATAAAGTTTCTAAAGTGGGGGCATATGCATACACAAATAGTTCTGGATTACCTGGGGTGTCACATAGTCTCTACCATTGGGGCAGTGGGATGTGTGTGGGAGGGGTGTCCTCTCCTGTTATGAGAAAATTCTGTGAAACCAAATCACACATGGATCTATTTCCCATACTTTTAATATGCATTCTCGCTATTCTGTGGATGTGTATTTTAGTCTATCTCAATTCCATCTATCATCTTAAACTAAACCATTGGCAATGCCGTCGCGCATTTATTTAAGGTATAAGACTGGTCACATGCCATTTTTTTCTGCTCAGTAACTTTTTTTAAATTATATTTTTTGTAAGTTAAACATGTCTGACGTTGATTGAAGAAGAAAAATTGGAACCCTATGTGGGTTTTTTCCCGTAATTTCAGTTAGAAGCGGTACTGTATACTATAAAATGTTTCGACAATTTTTTTCAATTTTCAAAGGGTATAATTATGGGGTTTTAGTTTTGTTAATTTCTTTGAAAATATAATCACAGCGGATAAACGACTGTATGTATACACCGGATGTTGTCGTTGGATTTCAATCAATGAAGAAAAAAACGCAATAATGTTGGTAGAAAAAGTCGAAATATTTAGCATATACACAAAGCAAAATTGTAACTTGTGCATATTCATTATCGTGATTAAATTTGCTGTCGTTCGCATATACTCGATTCCGTAATGTTTGCTCATATTTTTTAAAATCATTGAAAATCGTTTGACTTTTTTGGAGAAAAATGTACATCGGCCACTTTAAAACATTGTTTCATCGTGATTCTATACGCTTCAGTTTAGTAATTGTACATGATATAATAGATATAACATTCATACACAATTTGTACGTTTCAAAAAATCTACAAATTGTGTTATTATCGAGATAGAGGCCAAAAGTGATACGGCTATGTTATCCTATAACTGTATGTTTATTAGCTCACCTGACCACAATGTGGTCATGGTGAGGTTTTGTCATACCGAGATGTCCGTCGTCCGTCGTCCGTCGTGCGTCGTGCGGCGTGCGTCGTGCGTTGTGCGTCGTGCGTCCGTCAACAATTTCTTCAAACGACTTCTCCTCCTAAACCGCTTGGCCAAATTTGATAAAACTTAACAGGAATGTTCCTTGGGTGGACCTCTACCAAAGTTGTTAAAAAAATTCCAGTCCGTCGCATAACTAGGTCACACAGGCTAAAAATAGATTTTCAAAAAGGAAACTTCAAAAATCTTCTTCTCTGAAACTGTAAGGCCTAGAGCTTTCATATTTGGTATGTAGCATCACCTTGGGGTCCTCTACAAAGATTGTTAAAATTATGTCCCTTGGGTCAAAATTGGCCCCGCCCCAGGGGGCCCTTAGTTTTACATAGAGTTATATGGGGAAAACCTTAAAAAATCTTCTTCTCCGAAACGGCTTGGTCCAGGGCTATCATATTTGGTATATAGAATCAGCTAGAGGTTCTCTACAAAGATTGTTAAAATTATTCCCCTCGGGTCAAAATTGGCCCCGCCCCGGGGGCCTTAGTTTTACATAAAGTTATATAGGGAAAACCTTAAAAAATCTTCTTCTCCGAAACCGCTTGGCCCAGGGCTTTCATATTTGGTTTGTAGACTCAGCTAGAGGTCCTCTACAAAGATTGTTCAAATTATGTCCCTGGGGTCAAAATTGGCCCCGCCCTGGGGGCCCTTAGTTTTACATAGAGTTATATAGGGGAAACATTAAAAAATCTTCTTCTCCGTAACCGCTTGGCTCAGGGCTTTCAAATGTGGTATATAGACTCAGCTAGTGGTCCTTTACAAAGATTGTTCAAATTATGTCCCTGGAGTCAAAATTGGCCCGCCCCGGGGGCCCTTAGTTTTACATAGAGTTATATAGGGAAAACCTTAAAAAATCTTCTACTCCGAAACCAATTGGCCCAGGGCTTTCATATTTGGTATGTAGACTCAGCTAGAGGTCCTCTACAAAGATTGTTCAAATTATTCCCCTCGGGTCAAAATTGGCCCCACCCTGGGGTCACCATTTTACTTAGACTTATATAGGGAAAACATATAAAAATCTTCTTGTCTAAAACTACAATGCCTAAGAGCTTTGATATTTGGTATGTAGCATCATCTAGTGGTCCCCTTCCAAGATTGTGCAAATAATGCCCCTGGGGTCAAAATTGGCCCAGCCCCGGGGGTCACCGTCTTACATAGACTTATATAGGGAAAACATATAAAAATCTTCTTGTCTAAAACTACACTGCATAGAGCTTTGATATTTGGTATGTAGCATCATCTAGTGGTCCTCTACCAAGATTTTTCAAATTATGCCCCTGGGGTCAAAATTGGCCCCACTCGGGGGTCACCGTTTTACATAGACTTATATAGGGAAAACATATTAATATCTTCTTGCCTAAAACTAGACTGCCTAGAGTTTTGATAATTGGTATGTAGCATCATACCAAGATGTTCAAATTATTCCTTTGGGTGAAAATTGTGCAGGGTTTATAATCAGGTGAGCGATATTGGGCCATCATGGCCCTCTTGTTGAAATTAGTGGTAAATTGATTTGTATGTTTATTGCAATCAATGTGTATTCATTATTGCAGTGATTTGACATTGTTTCTTCAATGTTTTTCGTCAATTATTTAATTAAAAGTTTGAAAAGCCATTTTGAGACCCTTAGGTTGTTGAAGCATTCAATCAGTATCAATGTACCGTTCTAAAAATAGACGGCTACACGTTCTCGGTGTTCTCGTTTTTCACGTGATTACTCGGTCAGTTCTTATTTAGGTAGTACAAAACATCACATTTTAGGATTGAAGTTGTCTTCCGACGGAGGTTTATTTGAAAGTACGTATATATCTTATTAAAATAATTTATTTAATTTATTTGTAATATCGCATATGTACAACGGAATTCAGTTCCCATTCCTGTTTGTCTTTCGACAATGTAACACGTATTAGGCAGCGTACGTGCGAAACAACGGACATCGTACGTTGCAACAAAAACCTAAATCATGTGCTTTAGGTTTTTGGCTGCAAACACATTGTACGCATGTTCAACTTACTTTTTATATGCGCCACTTACCATGCACACAGTCACTCATGTCCGTATGTACGTCCGTCTGTCTGTCCATCCATCCGTTCACACTTTCAAATAACTTCTGCTCTTAAACGGTTTGGCAAATTTTGATGATTTTTTTCCTGATTGTTCGTGGCATTGGGGGATTTAGTAATTGCTCAAAGTATGGCACAGGGGTAAAAATTAGCCCGCCCCAGGGGTCACCATTTTACATACATTTAAATAGGGAAAACATATAAAAAATCTTCTTGTCAAAAACGTCAATGTCTATAAACCTTAATATCTTGTGGTCCCCTACCCCAGATTGCTCAAATTATGCCCCTGGGGTCAAAATTGGCTCCGACCCGGGTGTCACAAGTTTAACATACACTTATATAGGTAAAACATATAAAATCTTCTTGTATAAAACAACAGTGCCTAGAGCTTTGAACTTTGGTATGTAGCATCATCTTGTGGTCCCCTACCTCGATTGCTCAAAGTATGCCACTTGGGTCAAACTTGGCCGCACCCCGAATGTCAGGTTTTTACATAGACTTATGTAGGGAAACCATATAAAACTTTCTTGTCTCAAACTGCAATGCCTATAACGCTTTGCTAATTGGTATGTAGCTTCATCTACTGGTTTTCTACCAAGCTTGTTCAAAATATTCCCCAGTGTGAAAATTGTACAGGACTTCATTTATAAAAGTTTGTTAAATTTCAAATATATGGCAACCTGATTTTCTGTTTTCAAGTATTCTAAAACGGATGGGATGTATCATACAATTTCTTCGGCACATGCTTTGTCGTTGTCATCAAATTCAGCTATATACAAAACAATGCATGGATCAGTTTGTGTAGAAGTTGATTTATCCAATAATGAAAGGTCTGTGAAGACATCGTTTATATCATTCTTATCTTCTCTTGGCACTGGTATTTCAACCGGTGTTGATATCTTTTGAATTTTCTTTAAAGGAGACAAACCAGGGAGATTTGAAATTCTGATAGACCTTGATTCGATTATAGGAATTATGGTCTTGTTTGATGCTTTTATATCTCTTGGGACAATGTTGTAATCTTTAGAAAATGACGACACTTGTTTTGTTTCAGAATTGTGGTGCGTAATATGAATTTTCAAATTACGGTCTTCGTGGACTTTAGTGTAATGGATAATGCAGGCACCGAAGTTTTCGGTTGAAAACGAGCAATATAAGCACCGAAATTCGTCCATTGTATCTGAAAGAAACAAAAGTAAAGCATTATACTTTGCACAAATCACGTTAAAAAAGTGCAATAAATGATACAAATCCAACTTTGATAATTGCAATAAACATACAGTATCGATGCAATAAAGGATACAGTGATGACAGCGCATAGTCAACTCTTTTTTGGCTCAATCTCGATAAAAACACAATTTGAAGACATTTTGAAACGTACAAATTATGTATGAATGATATGTCTATTATAATATGTACAATTACTGGACTGAAACGTATAGAATCACGATGTAAACAATGTTTAAAAGTGACCGGTGTGCATTTTTCTCCAAAAAGTCAAACGATTTTCAATGATTTTAGAAAGCATGAGCAAACATCACGGAATCGAGTATATGCGAACGAAAGCTAAGTTAATCATGATAATACATATGTACAAGTTACAATTTTGCGTTTGTGTTTATGCTAAGTATTTAAAATTATTCTACCAACCTTGTTATGGTTTTATCGTCCACCATCGAAATCCAACGACAACATCCGGTATATACATACAGTCGTTTATCCGCTGTGATAATACACATTGCCACAATAACTGCCAAGTTATTTAACATAATAATTCAGGCTAACAAAAACAGTATTTGAAAGAGAAAATAAGAAAAATTAAGATTTTTCCCTCGTTTTAGCATGTGATGATAGCCGAAATAAAAAATCCACAAAAAGGACACATTAAATTTTTTTTTAAAAATTGGGTCAATAACTTTTCTTGCTTTTTTGATATTATTTAGAGTCACCAATGGTGATAACAAAATCCTAAAAAAATCAAATGTTTAGGCGGGATTTTTTTCAAAATTGCAAATTAAAAATGCCAACTTTGAACCCCAATTTCAAAGAAAAATCAGATTTTCTGCTTTTTTCAAATATTTTTTTCATTTTTTTTGTATTGAAGTTTCAAATACAACAGTAATGTAACATTTTAATGACAATGTAACAAAATAAGACACAAATTTTCTATCTAAATACACAAATAATGATAAAACAGGGATTAATCAGTACCCCACCTACTTATTTTAACATTATTCTTCAATAATCATGCCATTTACTTTTTATTTTTCAATGGATTTCAATGTACATTGGCAGACTGATAAACTATGATAAGAGGATATAAAAGTTATATGAACTAAGTTCTTCACTTTAAGGTCAAGGTTTAAGCCCCGAGAACTTTTCCAATCATCATTTGATATTTGTTTTGTTCATTTCCAGGTCACGAAGCAATGTTTACGTTTGACTCCAACATGTATCAGAAGTTTGTCAGCACCATTTTCCACCAGCAAAACTTGTCAGGTCTCCAGTGGTGTCAGCTTCCGTATGTATTATTGCTACATCTGCTTGTATTTCTTTATAACGTTAAAAGCATTTATAATGATAGACTTACTGTAAACCTAGAAATTATTTCGCGCGATTTAAGTTCGCGGTTAGTAAAAATCCGCGAAAGTAAATAGCCGCGAACATGTCCAGGACAAGAAAATCGCGAAAGTTTCTCGTTTTTGAAGGGAATTCATCATTTTGGTACGACGTTTAAAAGACCGTATTATAAGTGCTATTTTGTCAAAATATGCAATGTTAAGTGTATGTACTTATTCTGAATAAAGCCTTTTATGATCACGGTACAATAATGAAAACACTTTAAACAACATTCTTGAAAACGTGTTTAACAATACACTCAATATATAAACATGCGTGTAAATAGAGCTGTTAATTACCGGGTATGTCATAATACAAAATGATTGACAGTGTCAATAAAACTGTGAAAACATAACCAGCGTTGTTTGCAATTTGTGTACACAAATACAATAGGTAACTATCTACATCAAAAAGAGTTTGAGAGGGTTTAACGAAGGTGAGAACTATAATAATTAAGAAGCAATTATATACGAACCGCGCAATGTACGTATGTGACAGGTTATAATATCAATAATTTGTCACTATGCGACTTAGTGTTCGCGGAGTTCGCGGGAGACTTAAAAACGCAAAAGTTTGTAGCGGTGAATATGTCGACATTCGGCAAAACGCGAAAATTTGTAGCCGCGAAAGTTTCTAGGTTTACAGTATGGTAAACTTTGTCTGCAAATTCTCAGACCACAAGCCATTAGACCATACCAAATTGTATTTTCGTTCAGCGTCAAACACTTACGACTTCTATCCTCATCATTATACGGGAAACAAATATAGCTCCCGGAATTCAGGGCTCGACACTAACACTGGTCCCCTGGCCCGGGGCCAGTGAAAATCTTGAATAAATCTTTTACTCCATAGATCATTGCTTTAAATTTTGTTATCTTTAAGTTAAATGTTGAGCACAAAAAATCTGATATTTTTTAGAACTCACGGAGGACCAATTAGAGTATCAAGAATTGGCGAGAAAGTTTGCAAGGGAGGTAATCATCCCCGTAGCTCCACACCATGACAAAACAGGGGAGGTAATTCTTGTTTAGTTACGCCACAGCTTTTTTATTTATTGATTTACAAAAATACTTACCCAATTTTTTCAAATTGGAAAAAAAAAATTTCCCGACCGACCTGATTTTCTTCAGAAAGGAAGAAATCAGTGAGGATCCACTTTGGTATTTCCTAAATCAACAATTATGTCAGACAGAAGTTCACAGAACTATTCAAGTTCATTGTAACAAATCTCATTAATTTAACTATAACTGAAAAGTCTTTGTGTGACTGAAAGCCTGAAATGTTTGAATCCAGCAAGAAGAAGACTATATATTTTTTTTTTTTCGTTTGGGATAGTGCGGCCAGGATCATGTGATGTTTACAAACATTGACCGGATTGGTCTACTGTTACAAAATAGGTTACTTAAATAAACATGTACGGGCAATTAAATGCTAAAATAACACTGATAAATCGTCTATTTTTTTCAACTATGTGGCTTAATACAAATTTTCGAACCTTTGTATCTTCTGTTGGATGGGAAACACTGAAAATCGTTTCTCAATTCTTCCAGTGCCCTGGTCGAGATTTGAACCTGGAACCTCTGGATTGGTAGTCGCGACTCGCGAGGGCTGACCACTTGGCCACCTTTCAACTCATGAGATTCTAAAAAATTTAGCACAGTATCCAGTTTTATGTACAGTGTACTTTAATATTTCATTGGGAAATTGAAATTAAGTAGGTGCAAATTACTCCATATATGGACAGCAATTTTATTTAATGGTTGTTATGGACTAAGTAAAATAGTTCAGGTTGTTTAGAAAAAAACATAATTGAGGTTGAAAAGACCTAAAATAGGGTTGTAACGATATGATACCTAACCACCAATTTCTAACAGCAGCTTAAATATTTCAATTTTAAAATGATAATGAAAATTTTGCCTCTATAAAAGCAATTATGATGTGCCCATTAACTATTTGAAATGAATTTAGACAATATGAAGCATACCCTCATTAAATAAAATGAGTGATACATGGTAATTATACATAATCAGTAGGCTGTCCGATGTTTTTGTTGTCTGAATATTATTTTGCCGATAAAAACGCTTCAATACCGAACCATATCGAAATTTAGAAGTCTTGTACCGTGAACCATGTGGGACTGAAGTCTGCGGTTTTGAGTGAACTACGGCATACCCTGACAGCCCTATCTTTTAGTATCTGTAAATTAGGTCCTTAAAGTGTCAAATTATGTAACTTTTATTTGGTGAAACATTGTTAAAAAAAAAAAAATTATTTCAGACAGAAGCTGATTGTTATTGTTATTCTGAAGAAGGCCTTGGCCGAAGCGTAAATATAATAATAATTCTACAAAATACGTGTTGTTGTGGAACAAATTCCTAATTATTGTGAAACATTGTTAGAAATTCTTTGTTATTTTTCTTATTATAGTATCCATGGGAGGTGATCAAGAAAGCCTGGGAGTTAGGGCTAATCAATACACATATTGGCATGGAATTAGGTATGTACAATATTTATGCACCAGTCATTAATTGAAACCTGGCCCCTCCCCCTATTGGTGGGAAGGGGGGATTTTTACTCTTGCTTTTTCATACCCTGGATAAAATACATTCTCCCTAGAGCATTGCAGAGGTACTACAAATCACCAATTGTCCCCGTCCCAAACCAACGAAATGTGTCTGCTATATAATAATTAATAATTATTTCAACCCATGCGTTCAAGAATAACCAATGAAAGTGCAAGCACTTATTTCCAATGGGGTCTTGTGTTTTGCTGAAGGGACAGCGAGTAGAACGGACAGTGATGTGATACAAGGAATCTTGGCGCGCTGCCAGGACTCTTTCAGAACAGACACCTTGTCACCTGCTATTTTGGCATAAGGCAAAAGCCCGCACTCCTGTGGTAAATGGATAGCCATAGTGGTTGAAAAATGGTTGAAAACAACTCTGAGCACATTCTAAATGATACTGTGCAATTACCGACTTTGTATGATGACTATAGAAGTAAACTTGTCTTGGGTATCATTTTAACATTTTTCACTTTTTATGGCCTGGGATCTACTGATGCTGGAGGCATATTGTGTCACTGATTGTCCTGTTCGTCCATGTCAGGAATTAGATATTTGGTAGGTTGTAACATCGTTCTGGTTTTCCCAGAGTACTCAGTTTTATGTTTTTCGACTTTTCGAAGAAAAAAGGATTGCACATGTTGGTTAAGTTTTCATTTTCTCAAAGACTGTCAAAGGTGTCTTCTTCAAACTTGGCATAGATATTCACCTTCTATCATCACAAGAGGAGTCCATACTGACAAGGCTGATAATCCTGTGACCTATATTTATTGATTTATCTGTCCTTGTAACTATCAAAAAAGAAAAAGTTGAGCGTCCAGCACTCATAGGCCGTGCTCTTGTTAACAACTTTATATACAGTGCCCACCAAAAATAAGTACACAACTGTAATTTCCCAATTTACTCGTCTGAAATAATACTTTTTGCAGAACTGTGAAGCATCAATATTTTTGAAGTCAATGAAGATTTTTGTTGAATATGTGTAAAGACCATACATTGATTGACACCGTAGATGTAAAATATTAAGTTTCTTTGTCTCACATGAATGGTCATAAAAAGATGGAAAACTCAGCCCTTTTGCCCCATGGTTTTTTAAATTCACATTTTGTTATGCCCCCGGAACCGATGGTTCGGGGGCATATTAAAATCGCACCGTCCGTCAGTCCGTCCGTCCGTCAGTCCGTCCGTCCGTCCGTCCGTCCGGATTCGTTTCCGCTCAATAATTCAAGCAGTGTTTATCCGATCTTCACCAAACTTCATGAAAATGTGTAAGGCCATGAGATCTAGGTGAAGTTCGATAAACAGTCAAATTGACCTAGCCGCTTCAGAGTTACGGCCCTTGACACATAGAAAAATGGCGTTTTTTTTTGGTTTCCGCTCAATAACTCAAGCATTTGTCATTGGATCTTCACCAAACCTCATGAAAATGTGAAAGGCTACGAGATCTAGGTCAGGTTTGATAACCAGTCAAATTGACGTAGCCACTTTAGAGTTACGGCCCTTGACACATAGAAAAATGGCGTTTTTTTTGGTTTCCGCTCAATAACTCAAGCATTTGTCATCGGATCTTCACCAAACCTCATGAAAATGTGTAAGGCTACGAGATCTAGGTCAAGTTCGATAACCAGTCAAATTGACCTAGCCGTTTTAGAGTTACGGCCCTTGACACATAGAAAAATGGCGTTTTTTTTGGTTTCCGCTCAATAACTTAAGCATTTGTCATTGGATCTTCACCAAACCTCATGAAAATGTGAAAGGCTATGAGATCTAGGTCAGGTTTGATAACCAGTCAAATTGACGTAGCCACTTTAGAGTTACGGCCCTTGACACGTAGGAAAATGGCGTTTTTTTTGGTTTCCGCTCAATAACTCAAGCATTTATCATCTGATCTTCACCAAACCTCATGAAAAGGTGTAAGGCCATAAGATCTCGGTCAGGTTCGGTAACCGTTCAAATTTACCAAGACACTTCAGAGTTGCGGGCCTTCACACATAGAAAAATGGTGTTTCTTCCCGTTTCCGCTCAATAACTCAAGCATTTGTCATCGGATCTTCGTCAAACCTTTTGAAACATGAAAAGGTGTACGGCCATAAGATCTAGGTCATGTTAGATAACAAGATTTCAAATTGACCTACACGCTTAAGAGTTATGGCCCTTTACACAAAGAAAAATATGTCAATATCACATTTGCCCAATATATTATGACACATCTGTGACGGTGCTGATATCTTAACGTTACGTTACTATCAAAGCATGCACGGGGGCATGTGTCGTCCTATGGAGACAGCTCTTGTTTCTTCTTTATTTCTATAAATGTTTTACTCATTTAGTAATCATAGTTTCAGAAACTATTTTTACTGTGACGATCTGATAAACAGATATTGAATAATTTTACAAATTGTAATTCTGCATAGATCTGTAAAAAAGTGTATACTTGTTAATGATAGGTACTGTACACTGTATTTGAAAATTTCAGGTGGCCTGGGTTTAAATACGTTTGAGAATTGCATGATCACAGAGGAGCTAGCGTATGGTTGTACAGGCATACAGACGGCTATAGAAGCAAACTCACTAGGGGTACCTTTAACACTATTTTCAGTTTTCATACCCTCAAATAATGCATCTGCATAATTTGAGGATTGCCCCCAAAACTGTCATAATTGCTTATATGATTACTAGCTGGTATTAAAAGATATTCTGAAGAAGGCCTCGGCCGAAACGTAAATACAATATTTACAAAATATGTGTTGTTGTTGAATTCTCAATTATTATTGGTATTAAAAGATGACATACTGTGAACCTATTTACTTTCGGAAGTACTATTTTTCGTGTTGTTCTGATTGTCAGCATATTCCTTTCACATTTTTAGTAGTTTACCCGCTATGTCCATGTTAAAGTTTTGAACACTTTAGCAGCTACTGGTATTTAATAATTATTAGTCCCCTACCGGTGAAACCGGAGGGGACTTAAGGTTTGCATTCTCTGTCAGTCCGTCAGTCTGTCAGTATGTCAGTCCTTCACACTTTTGTCCGGAGCATAACTTCAAAACTTAGCAAGCTATGACTTTGAAATCTCACATGTGTATAGAAATCAATTAGGAGAAGTGCAGTGCACAAGAACCATAACTCTCCCTTACTTAATTTTTGAGTTATTCCCCTTTGTTAATTTTCATACTTAAATTTTGTCCGGAGCCTAACTCTATTACCAAAAGAGATATTATTTTGAAACTTTACATGTGGATAGATATCAATTAGGAGAAGTGCAGTGCACAAGAACCATAACACTCCCTTGCTTAATATTTTGGTTACCCCCTACATAGTGACAAGGTTAGTTTTTGTGATCACTCTTCGTCCGTCGTCCGTCCGTCGTCGTCCACGTCCGTCGTTGTCCGTCAACAATTGGCTTGTTTACACTCTAGAGGTGACAGTTTTGATCCAATCTTCATGAAACTTGATCAGAATGTTGTTCTCTATAAAATCTAGACCAAGTTCGAAACTGGGTCATGTGGGGTCAAAAACTAGGTCACTAGGTCAAATCTTAGAAAAATCTTGTGTACACTCTAGATGTCACCAATTTGTTCCAATCTTCATGAAACTTGGTCAGAATGTTGTTCTCTATGAAATCTAGGACGAGTTCGAAACTGGGTCATGCAGGCTCTAAAACTAGGTCACCAGGTCAATTCTTATAAAAACCTTGTGTGCACTCTAGAGGTCAACAATTTGATCCAATCTTCATGAAACTTGGTCAGAATGTTGTTCTTTATGAAATCTAAGCCAAGTTCGAAACTGGGTCATGCAGGGTCAAAAACTAGGTCACTAGGTCAAATCTTAGAAAAACCTTGTGCTCACTCCAGAGGTCGTGGTTTTGATCCAATCATCATGAAACTTGATCAGAATGTTGTTCTCTATGAAATCTAGGCCCAGTTTGAAACTGGGTCATGTGGGGTCAAAAACTAAGTCACTAGGTCAAATCTTAGAAAAACCTAGTGTTCACACCAGAGGTCACACTTTTGATCGTATCTTCATGAAACTTGGTCAGAATGCTGTTCTCTATGGAATCTATACCAAGTTTAAAACTTGGTCATGTGGGGTCAAAAACTAGGTCACTAGATCAAATCTTGGAAAAACCTTGTGTTCACTCCAGAGGTCGTGGTTTTGATCCAATCTTCATGAAATTTATATGGTCAGAATGTAGGTTGTACTGATACTTAGACTAATGTGCAACAGATGAGCGACCTAAGGCCCTCTTGTTATACCTAAATTTTGTTCAGAGCCTAACTCCATTACCAAAAGAGATATTATTTTGAAACTTTACATGTGGATAGATATTAATTAGGAGAAGTGCAGTGCACAAAAACCATAACTCTCCCTTGCTTAATTTTTTAGTATCCCCCTTTGTTTATTTTTACACCTAAATTTGGTCTGGAGCCTAACTCCTATACTAAATAGGATATGACATTGAAACTTTACATTCAGATAGATATCAATGAAGAGAAGTGTTACAATTGGCTACCGGTAGGGGACTTTCATTGCTTGGCAATAGTCTTGTATATAGAGGATCTATCTCCAGATTTCGATTGATGTAAATTTATATAAAACAAGTTCTGGAAATTGTATTAAGCAAGCCTCTTATGTCAATTGACGTGTGTTTGAATCTTTATATCATATGACACTATTAGCGCGAAAATATGCGCTTCTTTCTATCGTTATACTTCATACATGTAGAAAATCTGTACTCGCTATACTAACCCTGATAACACAGCACATACGGGTGATTGTTGCTGGTAATGACCCTATGGCACCATTCACACAAATATGCGTCTGTCTATTTAAATAACATCAATGTTATACTACACACATGAAGTATAAGAATTACTGTATTCGCTATACTAATCCTGATACAAGGAAAATGATGTGATAAATAATTATATTACAGCAAATGCCGGTGATTATTGCTGGTAATGAAGCACAGAAGAAGAAATATCTGGGGAGAATGGTAGAACAGCCTTTGATGTGTGTAAGTTTTTTGGTTTAGTGCGTTTCTTTAACCTCGCCACCCGATTATCCATATGGACGAGGCCCCCAGAACAGAGTTTTAGTACTTTTAGATTTTTGGGGATAGTGCATGATTCAGAAGATGCCCCGATTCCAAAAGAGTCCTTGGTTCTTTGACATGCCAGGTGTCTTACTAAGCACCAAACATGGGACCTTGTTTGAAAGTCAAATCCGAAATACTATTAGTAATTTTAGTTGGCCAGCCCAGGATTTGAACCCCGAACATCAGTAGTCTCGTCCTCTACCGACTGAGCTAAGCGGGCTGGTTATTGATGTGTAAGTTATACGCATCTTTAATATAGTTGGGAGAATTTGACACGATCCTGACATTTTTGCATGAATATATTACCAGATATTTCTTTTGAATATTTCAATTTTCTACGAGCAAATAATGCAATAATGAATATTGGTATTTTAAAAATGTTTTTGTTAAAATATACAACCAGGGTTATAAATATAGCCATTACATCAGCTGTTAAGTTAGTTGATTAAAGGTAAGGGTCGTGTCAAATTCTCCGGACTTAACAATTGTATTTTATATTGGAATAAATTTGTGAACATATACCTTTGTATGCCTTACATTTTTACAAAGTCTTTGACCTGTATGCATTACATCAGCGGTTAAGTTAGTTGATTAAAGGTAAGGGTCGTGTCAAATTCTCCAAACTATACAATTGTATTTTATATTGGAATAAGTTTGCGGACATATACCTTTGTATGCCTAACATTGTCCTGACATTTCTACTCATCTTTGACCTGTATGCATTAATATATTGCACACTCAGCTGACTAAGAATGAGAAGGTTGTAAATACAAAACAATATTTTGAGAAAACAAGATAAAGCTGTCTTAAAATACTCTACTTATCTGTATTATGGTAAAAGAAGCTGTTTTAACTTCAGTGTTGTCAACATGACAAGTTGTGACTTTCATGAAAATAGGCTCATTATATTAAATAAAGAAGCGCCTTCTGATGCTAATTTTAAATATTTGTAGTTACGACCTTCTCATTCTAAGCCAGCGACTTTTTGAGCAATTTACATTACCCGAATTGTCAATTAATTACATTTAGTACCTTTAAATCAATTTAACTGTAAATGATACTAACATGGCTCAATAGATTAACTTAAAAACCTTCACCAAACAACAAGGCTGAGCAATCTCTTATCTGGATGAACAGGCTGTGTATACTGTTAAATCATTTATGGCTATCTCTGCTTTGTTTTATGAACCATTAAAAACAAGGAAGTAGATAGCCTTCTAGATAGCCTAGTGGTAGAGTGTCCTCTTCGAGGGGGGAGGATTCCGGTTTTGACACAAGGATGACCAAAGACAAAATAAAAATGGTACCAGAAATTCCCTAGCTAGACCCTATACATATAAGGGAAACTGGCTTCTCTTCTCTCATACCCTCATGGAAATGGATAACATCAGTAATGAGGTGTCGAGAGGGATAAATAAAAGTTGGAAAAACTTGTTTCACAATCTACCTTAAATAAATTAGGATAAATTAAGGAGGTAGATATCTTAATTATGCAAACTTTGTATATGCCCCTCATTTATTGGTATAATTATCAGGGAACTTTGTATACACCCCTCATTGATAGGTGTAATTATCAGTAAATTTTGTATACACCCCTCATTTATTGGTGTAATTATCAGGGAACATTGTATACACCCCTCATTTATTGGTATAATTATCAGGGAACTTTGTGTACACCCCTCATTGATAGGTATAATTATCATGAAACATTGTATATGCCCCTCATTGATAGGTGTAATTATTAGGGAACTTTGTATACACCCCTCATTTTCTGGTGTAATTATTTGGGAACTTTGTATAAGCCCCTCACTTTCTTACAGGCATACTGTGTGACTGAACCCATAATCTTACTTATAGAACTTTGTATACACCCCTCATGACTTACTTACAGGCATACTGTGTGACGGAGCCTGGAGCTGGATCTGACGTGTCAGGGTTAAAAACTAAAGCGGAGAAGAAAGGTGATGTATGGGTGATTAACGGATCAAAGATGTGGATCACCAATGGCGGAGTGGCAAATTGGTATTTTGTTCTTGCCAGAACTGACCCTGATCCTAAAACATCGACTGGAAAAGCTTTTACTGGTATGGACTAATGTATAATCAAGTAAGGGGAATGCTGTACCTTTATTTCAGTACTATAATCCACTATTGTTAATTTTCATGTAAATACCTTTCTGTTTATGTTATATTTGTGTTCATTTGATGTAAACTGTATGTACGTAGTTATTGAGGCTCACAGGCGAGACTGGCTTTGCCAACTGTGTTGCCACATTAAATAAAGTCTTTATTATTATTTTGGAACTTGCGGCTAGACCCTTTACCAATGCATATTGTGTGTATATTTGTTTGATAGAAATTGTATATTTTATTTGGGTTACAGCTGAACCAGGAAATTTAATCCCCCTCAAAAATTAATGATTTTACAGTATTTCATTATTATTGTGCGTATTTGTAGGTTTCATCGTTGATGCTGATACTCCTGGCATAACACGGGGAAGAAAGGTATGTGCAATCATTAAATTTCAATGGGACTAAAATTTAATAGTTTTGGCAAAAAAGGTAATTTCAAGGATTTTTCAGATTACAGGAAAAAGGGGAAAAGTCATATATCATACAAACTTTCAATAATCATTCAGTCATTTAACAGATCATTGTTTTATTACATCAGACCTGGCCTCAATCTCCCTAAACAACTCAATTTTGAGATAAATCTCAACTCAAACATTGCCATTTACGTTTGAATAATTTCCAAGAGAGGTTGAACTCAAAATTAGCTTCAAAAAGAGTAAATGCTATTCTTTGTTAATTCCGTCGGTGTTTCATGACTTTTAACTTCAGATTTATTAGAAATTCAGACTCTGATTTTGGCGAAATCTCAATTTAAGATGAGATTTCTGCTTGAGATGCTTCTGGAGATCGGGGCCTGGTGATTATAAACATTTCTCATTCTCATACTTTTTTTTTCATAATTTCGCATCAAAACTGACACTAACTTGTAGCAAATGATCTAATAGAATATGAACCCCTGTTTCATATGTTTCCTTCAGTAATGAAAAAGTTACAGCAGTTTTTAGCTCGACTATTCGAAGAATATGAGAGCTATTACAGTCACTTGTTCGTCGGCGTCGGCGTTGCATATGGTTAAAGTTTTACATGCAAAACTTTAACCTTGGTTATATTTCAATAACCAGTGCATATATTGGATTGAAACTTTGCACTGGCTTTCCCTGTCATGTAATCAACCATGTTAGATAACTCTTGCATGAATTTAATGCAAATTATGGCCCTTTTTATGCCCCCGGAACCGATGGTTCGGGGGCATATTAAAATCGCACCGTCCGTCAGTCCGTCCGTCCGTCCGGATTCGTTTCCGCTCAATAATTCAAGCAGTGTTTATCCGATCTTCACCAAACTTCATGAAAATGTGTAAGGCCATGAGATCTAGGTCAAGTTCGATAAACAGTCAAATTGACCTAGCCGCTTCAGAGTTACGGCCCTTGACACATAGAAAAATGGCGTTTTTTTTGGTTTCCGCTCAATAACTCAAGCATTTGTCATTGGATCTTCACCAAACCTCATGAAAATGTGAAAGGCTACGAGATCTAGGTCAGGTTTGATAACCAGTCAAATTGACTTAGCCACTTTAGAGTTACGGCCCTTGACACATAGAAAAATGGCGTTTTTTTTGGTTTCCGCTCAATAACTCAAGCATTTGTCATCGGATCTTCACCAAACCTCATGAAAATGTGTAAGGCTACGAGATCTAGGTCAAGTTCGATAACCAGTCAAATTGACCTAGCCGTTTTAGAGTTACGGCCCTTGACACATAGAAAAATGGCGTTTTTTTTTGGTTTCCGCTCAATAACTTAAGCATTTGTCATTGGATCTTCACCAAACCTCATGAAAATGTGAAAGGCTATGAGATCTAGGTCAGGTTTGATAACCAGTCAAATTGACCTAGCCACTTTAGAGTTACGGCCCTTGACACGTAGGAAAATGGCGTTTTTTTTTGGTTTCCGCTCAATAACTTAAGCATTTGTCATTGGATCTTTACCAAACCTCATGAAAATGTGGAAGGCTATGAGATCTAGGTCAGGTTTGATAACCAGTCAAATTGACGTAGCCACTTTAGAGTTACGGCCCTTGACACGTAGGAAAATGGCGTTTTTTTATGGTTTCCGCTCAATAACTCAAGCATTTGTCATCGGATCTTCGTCAAACCTTTTGAAACATGAAAAGGTGTACGGCCATAAGATCTAGGTCATGTTAGATAACAAGATTTCAAATTGACCTACACGCTTAAGAGTTATGGCCCTTTACACAAAGAAAAATATGTCAATATCACATTTGCCCAATATATTATGACACATCTGTGACGGTGCTGATATCTTAACGTTACGTTACTATCAAAGCATGCACGGGGGCATGTGTCGTCCTATGGAGACAGCTCTTGTTTACTTAGAAAATTTGGTTAAAGTTTTGCATGCAAGTTACTAATAAGGCCATATCTCAAATAGTATCTGTGCTATGGCATTGAAACAAACAACACTTACTAACCATCATAAGGCAATGGTACCGGTCATGGGTAATAGCTCTATTATGATTATTATTTGAGTTATGCCCCTTTTTAACATAGAATTTTCTTGGTTAAAGTTTTGCATGCAAGTTTCATTCAGACCATATCTCAGCTACTATCCATGATACTGCATTGAAACTTACAACACTTGTTTACCATCATCAGTCAATGGTATCAGTCAAGGGCAATAACTCTATTATTTTTTTATTTCAGTTATGCCCCTTTTTAACATAGGAGTTTTTTGGTTCAAGTTTTACATGCAAGTTCTATTCACGCTATTTTCTAAGTTACTATTTATGATATTGCATTGAAACTTATAACAATTGTTTATCATTATTAGTTAATGGTACTGGTCAATTGTAATAACTCCATTTTTAGTTTAATTTGAGTTATGCCCCTTTTAACTTAGACTTTCCTTGGTTAAAGTTTTGCATGCAAGTTACATTCAAACCATATCTCACCTACTATCAATGATATTGCATTGAAAAGTTTAACTTTTTAATGCAAACTATGATCCTTTTTTTTAACTTGGACACGAGACACGATTTTGTCATGTGAATTTGGTCTTTTCACTGACAAATATTTGTTAATAGTCCAGTGTTTAGATAATTGCCATGCCTCAACAACCATTGTACATTAGCTTTCATTGCCATGTAGTCAACTAAGTAGCGTAACTCACGTTTCAATATAATACAAATTTTAAATGGCCTGTTTTGAACTTATATTTTTTCTGACAAATGGCTGCGAATAGTCGAGCGCGCTGTCTAGTGACAGCTCTTGTTGTAACTAAGAAAAGCTCCAATTTGAGGATGGAGTATGAGTTGGAGCATGTATTATGTACTCCAATGTTCATAATCACCGGGCTAGGTTTGTCAATTGTCCTGATTCATCCAGACTTTCAGATTAATATCATTCCTGAAATAGGAATGTCTTTTTATCAAAATAAAAAATATTTGATGAAAATATATCACAAGAATTTGCAAAGTTATGTTTAATTTAATCTGCTCGAAAGGATATTCTTTAACAATATTGTTTAGGCCTCTTGTTTGGAAAAATGTTCATGCAGCCACATATGATTTTCCTGATTTTGAATTTGGCCCTCATGTTGACAGCCCTATGTTTGTTTATGCCAGTAACCCTTCAAAATAATAGTCTTATACCCATACATTCCAAGTTTTGCAGACGCCTTTGTGTGAGATTAGTGTTGAAATGCAGGAGATTTTCCCAAATAAAACTGAAATATATGAAGTTTTTATGTAGTTTTCACTAATCTAACTAGCAAGGCAATACCATGCAAGCTCCACAAAGCAATTCAAACTAACATTTGTTGTAAATTTCGTAATGTTAAGAAAAAATATCAAGTTCCAGTATTCCAAGAAATGCGTGAGATTTGATAGATATGTCTGAGATTAATGAGATCATGCCAGAGTAGAGTCTAAAATGCAGGAGACTCGCATGATGCAGGAGATGTCAGAATAGAATACAGTTTATTGCCAAATATGGGTCAAATAACTTACTTACTTACTGCCCGTTATGCCCTCTGGCATGTAGGGCAGCAACAAAGGACCTCCACAGACTTCGATCTTTGGCAAGCGTCTCCACTGTTCTCCAGGGGCCTTATTCACCAACGCTGCAAATCTAAGACTTAGACTTAAAGTTGACAATATTTGTATTCACTGCCATTTCTTTGCAATTATATTTAACCATGAGAAATTTTACCTCATTATTTGTTGTTATTAACTGAACTTGTATACACATTTATATCGAAATCGGTACATTTATAACAACATGAGAGCGATTAGAACATTTGACAATGTTAAGTCTAAGTCTGATTTTTAGACTTACAACGTTGGTGAATAAGGCCCCAGGACTGTCCCGTGGTCTTTGTGTTAACACATTCTGCCTTGACTGTTGGCCTCGATATGATCTTAGGTCTTCCTTGCTTCCTTTTTCCTTCAGGTGTCCAAATAACATAACATGTGAATTAACATTTTAAACAAAATAAATCTAAATTTATCTAATTTCCAGTTGTACATGTATTAAGCTTCTATGTATTCCACTTTCCATGCCTTTACCTGTCATGGATTAAGCTTGTAGAGAGGCACCTCACTGACTACCAAATACCAAACTTCTACTTTATTGAAATGTGTGGGAAAAGTCAGACAAATAATTTCTTATATAATATTAATGTTCCCTTAGTTTCTGATAACTGTGTGTTTTGATGACTATGTATTATATTTAACACAGGAGATCAACATGGGACAACGTGCATCTGATACACGAGGTATAACATTTGATGATGTTGTTGTTCCAGCAGAGGTAAGTCACAGTCATTCACTTGAAAAAATACAAGTTAATCAACCCCAGAATAAAGTCTAGCTAAAATTGAAAAAAAAATGCTTTTTGATTGATTAAATATAGCCAGACTAACATAATAAGGTCATTATTGACCTACGTGCTCTAAAATTACATAACATAGCCAATTGCACATTTCACTCTAGTCTGGTTCCCGGACGTGCTCTAAAATTACATAACATAGCCAACTGTACATTTCACTCGTCTGGTTCCCGGACGTGCTCTACAATTACATAACATAGCCAACTGTACATTTCACTCTAGTCTGGTTCCCGGACGTGCCCTACAATTACATAACATAGCCAACTGTACATTTCACTCTAGTCTGGTTCCGGGACGTGCTCTACAATTACATAACAAAGCCAACTGTACATTTCACTCTAGTCTGGTTCCCGGACGTGCTCTACAATTACATAACATAGCCAACTGTACATTTCACTCTAGTCTGGTTCCCGGACGTGCTCTGCAATTACATTACATAGCCAACTGTACATTTCACTCTAGTCTGGTTCCAGGACGTGCTCTAAAATTACATAACATAGCCAACTGTACATTTCACTCTAGTCTGGTTCCCGGACGTGCTCTGCAATTACATTACATAGCCAACTGTACATTTCACTCTAGTCTGGTTCCAGGACGTGCTCTAAAATTACATAACATAGCCAACTGTACATTTCACTCTAGTCTGGTTCCCGGACGTGCTCTGCAATTACATTACATAGCCAACTGTACATTTCACTCTAGTCTGGTTCCCGGACGTGCTCTACAATTACATAACAT
This sequence comes from Spisula subtruncata, assembly GCA_963678985.1. NCBI lineage: Eukaryota > Metazoa > Mollusca > Bivalvia > Venerida > Mactridae > Spisula > Spisula subtruncata. Next base: position 35,398,237 of record OY787673.1, on the reverse strand, counting down.
AGCCAACTGTACATTTCACTCTAGCCTGGTTCCCGGACGTGCTCTGCAATTACATAACGTAGCCAACTGTACATTTCACTCTAGTCTGGTTCCTGGACGTGCTCTACAATTACATAACGTTGCCAACTGTACATTTCACTCTAGTCTGGTTCCTGGACGTGCTCTACAATTACATAACATAGTGTAAGGGGAAGGAACTCCAGACTAATTTCACTCCTGATTATTGCGATTTGAGTCAACTGTAACACAGGTCTTATGCTATACTGGATACGAAATACGTTCTCGGATGTGTACATATCTCAGACCTGTGCTGCTTTATGGGTTAGCAAACGTGAATAAGGAATAAACCAATTATTCCATACATGATAATATTAATTATGCATGTTTTGAATGACAATGTTTTGACTATTTGTGTATTTGTGTCGTCTGACCAGGTGGCATATAGGTGTCACATTCGTCTGCGTCAACGGTTCCCACAGTGGATGTGGCGTCCCACTATGCTTGTCCTGAGCATAACTTTGTCATTTTACCTTCAATTGACTTCAAATTTTATATGCATGTTTATTGCAGTTACTTGGAGTACAGTGCACAAGAATCATAACTCTATTTTGTGCAATTTATGAATTTTATTAGGGCATTTCTTGTCCGCAGCATAACATTTTCATTTTAAGCTCAAATGCATGAACCATAATTCTACCTTGCGCAAACAGGCGACACATCAGACTCATGGAGCTTATGTTATAACAATGTCTTTAATATTGTGCTTTTTATAACAATGTTTTTGATACTTGTGCTTTTTATAACAATGTGTTAATTATTTCAGAATGTGCTTGGATCAGAGGGTATTGGTTTCAAAATTGCTATGGGAGCGTTTGATAAAACAAGGCCACCGGTAATATATGATTTACAGTTTTAATGTTCCATCTTATTGCTATATTAAAATTCATTGATTCTATACGAGTATATACCTCTGTAGATGTAACCATATACATCTCAATTTGGATAAAGACCCGTACTAAGGATGTCAACGAATATTCGGATATCTGTAAACTGTTTCGAATATCAGGATAAAAAATGACAGAATATTCTTTATAGACAGCAAATTGGTATGATATTAAATTGGTTTTTGATAAGCAAATTATAATAATATTATTGTTCTTAACAGTGAACTGGTCTTAACTGTGTTTTGGTCTCAATCGCTTATTGGTCTATATACCAGACCATTTTTACACATACATTGTGCCCAGGATTATGTGATATTTACAAACATTGATCGGAGTTGCCTACTGTTGAAAAATTGGTTTCTTATGTAAACACATACAGTCATTTCTATATTAAACAACAAAAAGAAATTGTGCACACTTGGTTGAACCACCTATATAGATTATTCCAAATTTTCCCGCTTTTCATGTTATCCTGGGCGCACTATTTAATTATTTACATTTTACATAAAGAGGTCTTATTTGTCCAGTGACATTTGACTGTATCACAATCTATGGGTATGATTGTACAGGGTGATCATTAATATATGGTAACATAAATAACTTTAATAACTTTGTCCGTTTTTAAAATAATATTTCTTGCTATACGTCATTGATTAACATATACATATATATATATATATATATATATATATATATATACTAAGTTATATTCTGGACCTAAATCATTTTCAAATGTTACTTATTTTTTTCTCAGCAGATATTTGAAGCGTTTTCCTTAATTCTGCAAAACTGCCTAAATATACCAGTTTTGTATTAAACGCTCCTTCCTTCAGGCATAACCATTATGAGAAATCCTAAAGGTTTAATTAACTCTGGTGAGTGTAGGGGTCTTCTTTAAATGCGGTATTCAGCAAAATGATTCTGTCGCAAAATTTCCCGGAAATACGGAAAATGGGCTACTTCACTGATGGCGTTATTGACATTCAGTTCACTCAGCATGCATTTATTATCCACATTTGATGAAAACGTGGGCTCATTAGCTTTGAAATAAGGGTCTAATCACTTCTCTATGATTAAATCAGACAAAGTAATTAAAGTTATTTATGTTACCATATATTATAAATGATCACCCTGTATATTTGTGTAGGTGGCAGCTGGAGCTGTTGGTCTGGCACAGAGAGCAATGGATGAAGCTACCAAATACTCAATGGAAAGAAAAACGTTCGGAAAATTTATTTGTGAGGTAATAATAGTGTAATTATTGTACCTTTTGTAAGCTTTGTGATCAGTATGTTTATCTCATGTTAACTGCTTACTTTAAATCATTCAATTTCGATGGGATAAAATTTCATGGTTTTTGTAAAAAAGACCCATTTCCATGGGACAATAATTCGTGGATTTTCACTTCAGGTAATAAATAAATACAAGGGTTGAAATTATGGTTTGATGGGATTTGATTTCGTGACTGCAGGTGAACATTGAAATCCACAAAATTTACCCCCCCCCCAGGAAAATTAATGATTTTACAGTATGTTATAATGAAATTGTATATATTACAGCATCAGGGTGTTTCATTTATCCTGGCTGATATGGCTATAGGTATAGAATCTGCTCGACTAGCCATGTATAGATCAGCCTGGGAGATTGACCAGGGCAGAAGAAATACATACTATGCATCTATAGCTAAATGTCTGGCTGGAGACGTAGCGAACAAGACCGCCACTGATGCAGTACAGGTGAGATTGTGTTTATATGTTTCACCTTGACCTGTTAAGCATACCTGTCAATTAAGCTAGTCAAATCCAAAATAAGAGTAATAAAGCAAAACATGTCACTCGCAAGTTGTACTTAAATGTGATTTAAAAGGGATTTAGATGCCTTGCAAGGAATGTATTATTAATTTTCTAGTTGCAATAAATGTGGGACCGAATATCATCAAATGAATCTAATGTACCGTTGTTAGAAAACCAGAAATTAACAACGAAAATAGGAGTAACTCCACTTTAATAGGAGTACTTGGCAGGTATGCCTTAAGAATCTTATAAAGATGATAATATTTGTACCGTAAAATTAGCATCCACCAGACACAGCTGAGCACATACCAAAGACGAAAATAAAACATGGTACCAGAAATTCCCTTGCTAGATTTTTAGGGTAAAAGGGCAACTCCTAGCTTCTCTTCTCGCATATATTTCCTTGTGGTGGTGGATAACATCAGGAATGAGGTGTCAAGAGTGATTAATACATTTGCAAAAACTCACAATCAACTTTAAATGAATCAGTATAAAATATATACTAAGAAACAAAAACTTCCTTCTTCGACAGCCTGCTACCTCCGTCAAACAATTCTGACCAAAATAGACCAAAAGATCGACAACATACCCATGACAACCCAACACTTAAGATTTTAATGTTATAAACTCAGAATACTCATTCTGCTTTTTGCATGATTTAGGTGTCAATATGTACACTAGCAATAGTGTAATTTGACATATGTATTGTTGTATACATTTTCTTTGTATATACTTGTTCATTTGTATTATTGTTGTGGACCATAATGAAAATTGGTTCACCAATTATGTTATCCACTGAAAATAAAGATGTTATTATGCAAATTTTGAGTTCAGCCTCCTAATGAAATTAACTCCAAAAATTATGAATTAATTTTCTGTTTTTCAGATTTTTGGTGGAAATGGTTTTAACACAGAATATCCAGTAGAAAAATTAATGCGAGATGCCAAAATATATCAAGTATGTATTGACAAACTAATAACTTTTAACTTTGTTGTAATTTGCCCCCTCCCCTCCTCCAAAAGTTCCTTCACGCTCATAAAATTAAATGGTTGTCTTAAATTGACACAACTGATCAGTGTCTGAGCACGAATGTGAGATTCTATTTATCACAGTCATAGCCTTAGAGAATGTGCATATTTATCGCTCAATATGATGATGTATGCTATATAGGTTTCATTCAAAATTAAACGCGCTGTCATGACATTGTCTGCATTATCCTGATGTCATATGCAGATTCAAGGCATGGCTTGGCTTACCAGTACCTAACGTCGCCCGTAACAAACAAACGTCGAGCTAATTCAAATATTTATGTAACGGTCTGCATTACGATATTTCCGGCACAGCTTTCTGGCACTCCCAAATTGTAGGTTATGTGATAATACTTCGTTCCCTTGTTTTGCATGATAACTTGGTACATGTACCATGCCTAATTGCAAGCTATCAAGAATTTAAGATTAGAAAAGTTTTGCCTGAGTTATGGCCCCTCTATGGGAGTCATGCATTTTTGTACACAAAATATTCTAGATTGTATATTCCTTTTGCAGATATATGAAGGTACTGCCCAGATACAGCGGTTGATTATATCCAGAGAAATGTTGACGAAAGCCAAACAGTAGATCTCACTGGAGTTTATCAACAACATTGACCATATATAGTCATCATATACATTTGTATTTCTATAGGAGTCTCAAGAGTTTAAGAACCTCTTATTTCATGACTTACTGTAAAATCATTAATTTTGGTGGGGGATTAAATTTCGTGGATTTCGTGGTTCACCTGAACCAGGAACTTTAATCCCAACGAACATTGATTTTGACCCCTGTTTTATTACCTGAAATGCAAAATCCACGAATTCAATTAACAACAAAATTGTCTTTTTTACCAAAACCACGAAATTTTGTCCCAACGAAATTAAATGATTTTACAGTATGTTAAGTGCCAAGTTAGTACAAATAAAACATCTGTATGGCAATTAACACCGCTTGGAAGATCTTTTGTTAAGAGATCTTTGCTCTACAGAGGTAAAACTTAGAATAATTACAAGCCTAGGAAAGTTTTGAAGTTGTCATTATAGGGAGGTTGTTGCTCTAGAGTGGGCTGTACTGGAGCTGTTCACCTTAATTTCATCTCAATGTTGATATTATGTTTATCTGTGATGCCAATGATTACCTACCATACATGTTTATTAGATTTGCTAAGACCCTTGATGTGTAGAAATACATCCAAGATAATTTGAGATATTATTATATGTTTTGTATTTATATAATTACATGGATTATCAAAACTATTCTTGTGTCATTCAGATATGCATATAATATACAGTTTTATGAATTTTGTGAATTGCTAGATCCATCTATTTTAATTTTAACATATATTTTCTAAAAGTTCAACATAGACTTTCATTTTTGACTTATTATTATAGTTTAATCGCTTTATAAATACCACCAATAACTCAATTTAAATATAGTTGAACGATGTATGATTTGAGTTTTAGGTATTGTCTCACAAATTAAAAAACAATTTTCTTACCAAATCAAGAATTTATAATATAGTAGAAATTTGCTGACTGTTGCTTTAAGAAAGATTAATTGCAAATATTAAATTTAAACCACTCTCAATATCACACACTTATGGTGTTTTTCCTTTTAAAAGCAGTGCAGTTTTTCCTTCCAGTATGATTTGTGAATATTTTAAAATTTTATTTTTGCAATATGCCTAAACGTGAGACAGTCCCTTTAAATTGGTGGCCTTTGCATGTGTTCTAATATTGGTATTGTTCGCTGGTGTTCTTCCACACTGGATTGACTGTCACTGTGTTTTTGGTATGAGCTTAATTGTATTATATATTCTGCCTCGGATCCAATTTATGATTCTGCTATTCACAATACTTTTGTTTTTTGCAAATATTTATTTATATATAATTATATTTCACCACCGTTATAACAGCTTCAAGTTCTCTGCAGCATTAGGATAAAACGTCTTTCATGTGTGTGTGACAATCACATGAAGCATTGGTTGCCAGCTCCGCCAAAAGTGTCGACTCTATCAGGCATACAATTCTTTGTGTGACTCCCATAGATACATGCCAGTCGGATATATGACATTCACTCTGTTCTTATATGTGATAGAGATAAGATCCTTTGTGTATAATAGATGGACACAATAAATATGTATACAGACATGTTGTTTCTTTCTCTGTAATAAAAGGTCAGACGATTTCAACTGTGTAAATCCTGCCTCATATCGGTGGCATTTATACATGATATGTTTGCTATTCTTTACTTGTCTGCGGGTAAAGTGCTGATGATGAGTTTCTATGATCATCCATATTCTGCATTCTCGTCTTTACTTGTCTGTGAGTAAAGTGCTGATGATGAGTTTCTATGATCATCCATATTCTGCATTCTTGTCTTTACTTGTCTGTTGGTAAAGTGCTGATAATGAGTTTCTATGATCATCCATATTCTGCATTCTCGTCTTTACTTGTCTGCAGGTAAAGTGCTCATGATGAGTTTCTATGATCATCCATACTCTGCATTCTTATCTTTACTTGTCTGCGGGTAAAGTGCTGATGATGAGTTTCTATGATCATCCATATTCTGCATTCTCGTCTTTACTTGTCTGCGGGTAAAGTGCTGATGATGAGTTTCTATGATCATCCATATTCTGCATTCTCCTCTTTACTTGTCTGCGGGTAAAGTGCTGATGATGAGTTTCTATGATCATCCATATTCTGCATTCTCATCTTTACTTGTCTGAGGGTAAAGTGCTGATGATGAGTTTCTATGATCATCCATATTCTGCATTCTCATCTTTACTTGTCTGCGGGTAAAGTGCTGATGATGAGTTTCTATGATCATCCATATTCTGCATTCTCATCTTTACTTGTCTGTGGGAAAAGTGCTGATAATGAGTTTCTATGATCATCCATACTCTGCATTCTCTTCTTTACTTGTCTGTGGGAAAAGTGCTGATAATGAGTTTCTATGATCATCCATATTCTGAATTCTCGTCTTTACTTGTCTGAGGGTAAAATGCTGATGATGAGTTTCTATGATCATCCATATTCTGAATTCTCGTCTTTACTTGTCTGAGGGTAAAGTGCTGATGATGAGTTTCTATGATCATCCATATTCTGCATTCTCGTTCAACCAACATATTACTCATCTTGGGTGGTATTCACAAAACAACTTATTCAATAAGTGAAAATTTGCTATAAATCTCAAATATTCCATAAGTGTATCAGGTTAACAGGAAAATCAAGATTAACATTTGTTTATATTCTTTATAAGCATTATGAAAAGAGCTACAGTAATTACATAAAAAAACATTGGTTATTCTGTGTTTCTTGGGAAATATTTGCAGCTTATTATCTTAACTTAAGACAAAATATTTAAGTTTTCACTTAAGATACTTTGTGAATAGCACCCCAGAAATAGTCTGGGAACTTGACTCACCACTGATGTATAAGGATGCTAGTCTGGGAACTTGACTAACCACTGATGTATGAGGGTGCTTATCTTGGAACTTGACTCATCACTGATGTATAAGGATGCTAGCCTGGGAACTTGACTAACCACTGATGTATGAGGATGCTAGTCTGGGAACTTGACTAACCACTGCTGTATGAGGATGCTAGTCTGGGAACTTGACTAACCACTGATGTATAAGGATGCTAGTCTGGGAACTTGACTAACCACTGATGTATGAGGATGCTAGTCTGGGAACTTGACTAACCATTGATGTATGAGGATGCTAGTCTGGGAACTTGACTAACCACTGATGTATGAGGATGCTAGTCTGGGAACTTGACTCACTACTGATGTATGGGGATGCTAGTCTGAGAACTTGACTCGCCACTGATGTATGAGGATGCTAGTCTGGGAAATTGACTCACCACTGATGTATGAGGATTCTAGTCTTGGAACTGATGTATGAGGATGCCTGTCTGGGAACTTGACTAACCACTGATGTATAAGGATTCTAGTCTGGGAACTTGACTAACCACTGATGTATGAGGATGCTAGTCTGGGAACTTGACTCACCACTGATGTATGAGGATGCTAGTCTGGGAACTTGACTCACCACTGATGTATGAGGATGCTAGTCTGGGAACTTGACTCACCACTGATGTATGAGGATGCTAGTCTGGTAACTTGACTAACCACTGATGTATGAGGATGCTAGTCTGGTAACTTGACTAACCACTGATGTATGAGGATGCTAGTCTGGGAACTTGACTAACCACTGATGTATGAGGATGCTAGTCTGGTAACTTGACTAACCACTGATGTATGAGGATGCTAGTCTGGTAACTTGACTAACCACTGATGTATGAGGATGCTAGTCTGGGAACTTGACTAACCATTGATGTATGAGGATGCTAGTCTGGTAACTTGACTAACCACTGATGTATGAGGATGCTAGTCTAGGAACTTGACTAACCACTGATGTATGAGGATGCTAGTCTAGGAAATTGACTAACCACTGATGTATGAGGATGCTAGTCTGGGAAATTGACTCACCACTGATGTATGAGGATGCTAGTCTGTGTACTGCTTCTTACTTTTTAAGAAAAAATCATAAATCAAGGTTTTAATTTCAGTGCATATAATACATATACAAGTTTGTAATATTAACAACAGAATTCTAATCAGAGTTTTATTTAATTATCCTGGTAAAATTAGAACACTTGATTGGTGATACTCAGTTGAAACCTCGGATGTACTAGTAGGTTGTTTAATCATTCGTTTATTTAATGACGTACATTGTCTCCTCAATCTGAAAAAATAAAATGTAATCATCAGCCCGATTTTCTTATACATGTAATTTTTGGCCTAATCTTTATGAAACTTGGTCACAATGATTGTCTCAACAAACTCTATGTCAAGTTCGATATTGGGTCATCAGGGTAAAAAACTACGCCATTATGTCAAATCACAGAAAATATGTTGAAGACACTAAAGGCCACAATTTTTGTCTTATCATTGTGAAACTTGGCGATAATGATCATCTGAACAAAATCAAGGTGAAGTTTGATATTGTGTCATTTCGGATACATGTATAATAAGGTCACTAGGTCAAATAATAGAAAAACCGTGTGTCGTCACTAAACGTCACAATTATTATGAAACTTGGGTCACAGTGATCATCTCAACACAATCTAGGTCCAGTTTGATATAGGGTCATCCAGGGTCACATCCGGGGGTCACCCTTTTTGTCTAGTCTGACAATATGGACGGTTATACGTGGGAATATCCAAAAGTAATGTCACTGATGCTATAAAATCGTGCATAGTGTCAGTAAAACCACGGAATTTTTCACACCGTATCTTCAGTCTTATCTGAATGTGATGACCAAATTTCACAACAATGCACGGACGAGTTCTTGAGATATGAGCTCAGACCCGCCCTAGTTCTACAGGTCCCCGTTAGACAGTGTAAACTTTACAAAAACATTTTTCAGTTATTGTTTATCAATGATCTTGTTACATGTGCTCTAGAATGGATGTACATGTATAAAGATAACCGACCTTAACATTCAGCATCTCCATCCCTTAGTGCTTCTATAAAATAGAACTGTTCTACAGTTACGTGATCTAGAGGAACCAGGAACTGACAACCAGAGTACAGTATGGATGAAACTGCATCATCGCCATCTTTGTCATAGTAACTACCTGAAACATTATATATACATGTAGAAGTCAGTCGTGGAAGTTCGGCAATTTCCGTTTGTCACCGCTAGGTATAAATATCATTCTGACCCCCTCGTCGTTCTTGCAATGTATAAATATTCCAGCGTATTTACCGGAGACAACGTGAACTGACCGTGCTATCAAGATTGGGTAAATATATATAATTCCGTTTGTCTCCGCTTCGGCTGGGTAAATAAACCAAGCATGAAAGCTTGGTAATTTCCGTTTGTCTCTGGTAGGGTAAATATACAAATCGTGAAAGCTCAGTCATTTCCGTCTGTGTCCTGTAGGTAAATATTCATCTACTGCAACGCATAAAGACAGAGGTGAACAGAATGAAGTAGAAGCTATAGTTCCAATCGTGAGAGCTCGGTCGTTTCCGTTTGTAACCGGTAAACATTCACAAGACCTTTGAATGAGATGTACAAATGATGGATGTGGTTTTTCGGACATTATTTTTTATCGCTGAAAATCACAGGTAGATTTAACAGTATCATTGAAAAAGAAATTGAAAAAAAAGATGTTTTTCCAAATTTAGGTTCTATTTAAAGAGAATCTAAATTTCGAGAAAAATTCCCATTTTTTTTCGATTTCATTTTGTTCTTCAGTTTCATTGATACTGTTATCTGTGCTGAAAATATGTGCGATATATGATAGGAAAATACTAGGTTTGGAACAAACTTAAGAGTCCACAAAGGCCACTTTTAAACTAACCGAGTCCCTTTACATTATTCTGTAACAAAATTAAATACATTCCCGGGAATCCCATGTGTGTGAAATTCCAAACTTATTTTTCTCGTTTTTTAAAAAAAAAATTTACCAGTTATAATGTAAGATTCTCCCTTTGCCAACGTGTAGCCGTCACATGATGTAATAGGTTCACCAGGACCGCTTGTACCACTGTATGCACGTGTTATATCATCTCTACCCTGCAAACATCATTATTAAATATTTTAACATGTTTACAAGCACGGGTAAGTGTATCATTAACACAGGAGCAAAAATGAAAAATGTATGTTTTTTCTTGAAATTTATATAACCTTAAGATAGATCTAATAAAGAAATGTATACATTTTTTAAAAAAAATACCCTTTCAATGATACAGTTACCAGTGTTTACAAGAGCAAGGTAACACACTATTATATACATGGAGTGAAGCAGTAGATCTTTGTTGAATGGAGCAGGTGACTAGTTGTAAGAACTGAGCATGTTTTGGGCCCAAATTCACCAAGAGAATAATTCGTACTGAACGGTAAAGTCAATAAGAGGGAAACTTAAATTACAACAGATATACACTGATGACGGAGCACTTTTGTTATTAAAATTTTATATTATTTTCTTTGAAACTACCAGTTCAAATGAATGAAGAAAACTAGATGCATGCGTATTATAAGCACTTATATGGTGTTTGAACACATTTACACTTGTTAATTTTAATCACAAGCTAATTAAACCTATGAATTGGCATTTTTGAACAGTTAAATTAATCGCTTTGGTACATTATACATGTATATGCCAATTATATTTTTATATCAGAACTATACTTTCGATGCTGCGAACGATACTTTGTTCATGTATTTTGCAAGAAAGTTTTGGCAGAACCATGGTTTCCCTGGAGATCATTTTGCTTTTTGTCTGAGTATAAGTCATATACAGAACTAGTTGTTGACCAAAAGTGACTTCTTACAAGCGTTAGTGTACAGTTTCGAAATGACGAACAACAAATTATCATCGGCTTCGCCTCTTACAATTATGTTGTTTGTCCTTCCAAAATCGCACACTTAAGCGTGTTATAGAAAATACTTTTGAACAGCAACTAGTAATGTATTTAATACATAAATGTTTCTGGTGGAAATTATATTGTACAAAAGATTTATATACAAATCAATATTCATGAAATACACGTTACGTTATACAGGGTGATCATTAATATTCATATGGTAACATAAATAACTGTAATAACTTTGTCAGTTTTTAAGATAATATTTGTTGTTATATACCAATGTTTTACATACACATGTAAGTATTATTCTTGACAGAAATTATTTTCAAATGTTACACAATTTTTTTCTTAGCAGATGTTTGAAGCATTTTCCTTAATTCTGAAAAAATCAGCAGCAAATGACGTCGTAGATTACGCATTAATTCCTTGCATTTTACCCATTGATACTTCCAATTTGACATTGTATTGTAGTTTGTAAATCAAGTAAATATACTGGTTTGGTATCATACAATCCTTTCTTCGGGTATTCTACTGATCAGATATCTAAAGGGTTTAAGTCTGGTGAATATATGGGGCAAATTAAAGTGCGGTCTTCAGCGAAATAATACCACATCGCAAAATTTCCTGAAATCACTGAAATGTAAGGCTTCACCGATGACGTTATTGACATCAAGTATACGTAGCATGCATTTATTATTCACATCTTACAAAAACTTGGGCTCATTAGCTTTGAAATAAGGGCCAAACGACTTCTCTATCATTAAATCTGACAAAGTTATTTATGTTACCATATATTAATGATCACCCTGTATATAATAGAATGATAAAAACATATTATAGTTCGTACCTTATAGACGTCCAGTGTGTTGATAACTTGATATGCACCATCCATGGACTGAACTTGATCGTCTACTACTTGTACCTTGGCAACTGTTGGGTATAACAGGAGTAGCCTCAAAATTTTGATTGAGTGGAAAAAATTAATGTACGGAAAATAATAACTTTTCTGTTTTTTTTTTGTAATTGTAAAAAATGATAATATGTGTTCACGCAATAAACTATATGTATTACATTGTATTATTGTCTTCGTGTCTTCATGATCGTGTTTTATATACCTTGTTCTCTATTGTTTCTATAGAGGTCCTTGCATGAGTGCTCATTACATACGAGTTTTATTAAACGAGTGGACAAAACTATGTCATATCGTTTTTGTCGACGAGTTTAATAAAAGTCGTATGTAATTAGCGCGAATGTAAGATTCTATTTATCACATAACCTTAGAGAACGCTCGTTAACGTTCAAAACGCTGATGTTCAACACATAGGGTTCCTTCAAAATTTAGCGTTTCAATGCGCGCGACATTATGCCGACGTTTGTATTATAATGACGTCACGGGTCGATGCAAGGCATGGATTGGCCCACGTTACGTCATCCTGAACCAACCAACCAATCAACATCAAGCAAATTTAAATGTTTAATGAATGGGCTGGGAGTGCATTACGATATTTCCGGCACGGCTTTAATCATAAATGCACTCCCAGACCGCAGGTTATGTGACAAATATATGTATACATGCGATGTTTCTATGTATGTGTATTATAATGTAAGACTATAAAATTATAGTCTTATTATTTTAAGCTATGTATGCTTTGTCGTTCTCAAGCATTCTATTCTCTTCTACATGTACGAGTAATCCATGGTCTATGAGTTAACGACTGTTTGCTGTTTTCTCTGAAACGTTTTTTTTACTTGTAGTGAATAGTAAAAATGATAACGTTCTTCACTTGAATACTGACCAGACAGACCAGCACAATTCTCATAACGCGTTATGAAAACAATGTAAAACTAGATTTAATGCATACCGAAATCTGCTGAACACATAAAATCTTCCGCGGTCCCCATACAACTACAGCTTTGCACATCGTCCATGCCAAACATGGCAACAAGTCCTAGTATAAGTAAGAATTTCATCATTTTGTTGTCTGAAACCAAACAAGCAATGTATTACCATCAGTAAATATTATACGGAATATCGTGTATAAACGCATTCAAGTCGGATGTGCAATTCCAAGCAAATACATGTGTATATGTAAAAATAAAATAATATTCAGCCGACTCGTGTTATCTCGAATTATTCGGGTCTCCTGGACCACGTTTCCTCATAAAAACGGTGATCATAATTTGTATCGGAACTTATGAAAAGATTCGACTTCACGGAAATTTCGACGAATGTGTACATTATATATCACAACAAAGGAATGAAAATTAATTGAAACTGGTTTAAAATACAATGTAAGTAAAAAATTATTGATATTGTACCAACCAGAGGTTGTAATGGTCCAAATGTTAATCCAGTGGGTATGTGAACTATGGAACCTGTACTTGTATGCACATTGTGTATATATCTACAGTACAAAGCATTGGCCAAAGCTGTTACTGGTCCCGCGTGTTACCTACATGACAGGTTCGCCGCCATATGTACTGACCGCCGGGCATTGTACTACATTGTCCACATCCCGTATTCAAACATGTTTTATTACTATCATAACATGCACCTTATGTTTAATTAATTAATCAATGATACTTATTATCCGTGTATAAGTCTAACGCGATATTCTGCAATGTCAATATAAACAGAAATCACCGACCATTACATCGATTTAGGGAGATATAACTCTAACGCGGTATTGGGACCTGTGCCACTTAAAGTAAACAGGCAGATCAGGTACAACAACATATAAGGATATTGGAAAAGGGATTATCTTTTTTAATGTGTATAGCTTGGCTATTGTGGCCTGAACCTGACCTTTATGCAAGAATATATCAAAGACTTTTGCTTTGGTTATATCAATTTCCGCAAGCAAATCGTGCAATATCGGTATTTCAGATTTGTGTTTGTATTACATCTAGAGCGTCTTCGTGATACTCCCCGATTATGAAAACATACACTCGGTGTTGTAAATGTAGACAATATATCGACTGTTAAATTATGCTAATCAGTAGGTCAGGCTCATCTCAATGTGGCCAAGCTTTACCGTTATTTTAATTTACTTGGTGAATAGAATGAGCAGGTAAAATACACTTCCGCTCTCCCTAAATCGATGTAATGGTCAGTGATTTCTGTTTATATTGACATTGCAGAATATCGCGTTAGACTTATACCTGCTCACTTCTATCCACCACGTAAATTAAAATAACGGTAAAGCTTGGCCACATTGACATGAACCTGACCTATTGATTAACATAATGTAACAGTCGATATACTGTCTACGTTTACAACACCGAGTGTATGTTTTCATAATCGGGGAGTATCACGAAGACGCTCAAGATGTAATACAAACACAAATCTGAAATACCGATATTGCACGATACGCTTGCGGAAATTGATATAATCAAAGCAAAAATCTTGTAATATATTCTTGCATAAAGGTCAGGCTCAGGTCACAATAGCCAAGCTATACACATTGAAAAAAGATAATCCCTTTTCCAATATCCTTATATGTTGTTGTACCTGATCTGCCTGTTTACTTTAAGTGGCACAGGTCCCAATACCGCGTTAGAGTTATAACAGGGGAAGAAAAATGTGCCACTAGACCGGGGCTCGAACCCGGGACCCTTCGCTTACAGGGCGAATGCTCTACCGACTGAGCTAGCCGGCTGCTTACACAAGTTTCTCCCCTTTAGTAAATATGTTTAGACCGTGACATACTCCCCCGTCAGAATGAAATTCGTCCTCGAATTTCTGACAGGTCTAGAGAACATGTTCTCGGAGCAGATACAGTCACGACCCCACGTTGGGCGCCAAATGTAACATGGGAAGAAAAATGTGCAACCAGACCGGGGCTTACAGGGCGAATGCTCTACCGACTGAGCTAGCCGGCTGCTTACACAAGTTTCTCCCCTTTAGTAAATATGTTTAGACCGTGACATACTCCCCCGTCAGAATGAAATTCGTCCTCGAATTTCTGACAGGTCTAGAGAACATGTTCTCGGAGCAGATACAGTCACGACCCCACGTTGGGCGCCAAATGTAACATGGGAAGAAAAATGTGCAACCAGACCGGGGCTTACAGGGCGAATGCTCTACCGACTGAGCTAGCCGGCTGCTTACACAAGTTTCTCCCCTTTAGTAAATATATTCAGACCGTGACATCAGTTATAAAGTTACAAAATGATGATAAGTGTTTAAGGAAGCCCCAGACTCTAAAGTAACTACTGAATATGCAGGAGCACCAGATAACATACGCGGGCCCAGCTGTGTCTTGTTGTAAGGTACTAGTAAATACCTGGGTACCACCGAGCATTTTTGGGTCTCTGCGATGTACTCCCGATTTAAATAAATAAGCTTCGAGAGACAATGCGAACAAAGCTACTAGTATCATGACTATGTCACAAATGTTCTTATGATTACCCCGAAGTTTCCGGTAGACTACGACGACCATTTTTAGGATTTTGGTTCCAATTTGACATTTGCATGCACACACATCTTAATGATGCTACTGTGATTTTTTTTAAAATCAAATCATGGCAAAATAACAATTTTATCCGGGGGTGAAAAAGCATAAATTGATAATTAAAAGTCCCGGTTATTCACCCTGGTTGGAGGTGTGGTTTTAATTGAGTCTGGTGCATAACAAAGTCCGACTTGACACGAATCGTCTACTATTACTGATAAAATAGGAGTATAAAACTCAGTAGATATCAAATACATATTATTAACTATAATCAAATATGTATATCTATTTATATAAGACCAGCTTAAATTTATTTCCGTGAATTATCTAATTCATAAATCACAAAATCGTGTACATGATGGTTATTAAGTATAAATAGTATATGAGGAAGTCTCCAGGAAAACCTGCTATCTTGAATAATACTTTTGAGACTTTTAATAGTTATAAGGCCAATGAAGCAAAATGCATAAGGGATTGTGTTAATATCTTGAGTTTTGGTGACATAATGTTGTTTTTGCAGAGTTCGTATTCTGAGTTTATTTCTGACGTCGGAAGCGTCATTCAAACTTTTTTTTAAAAATCGGTTCTGTAACAAGTATTTAACAATGACACAAGTTAATCAATTCTTGTCATCAGGGGTTCTATATACAGTACTGTCATCAAAGACAATTACTGTATTAAACAAGAATTGATTAAATGGTGTCGCTATTTTAAAAATACTTGTTAAGGTGCGTAGCCTACACACAGAAAGTTTTTATGTATAAGTCAAGATGTATACTGTGTAGTTACGTGTAACTTACGCCTCTACCATACATTTTCTCGAGATGTACACCTTCATTGTTACCAAGTGATATAAGGGAATTGTATGGACATGATGTACACGTGGCAAAGGGTACATCCTCGACTTATACACCAAAACTTACCGTGTGTACGAACGTCATTTTTACTCTAAAGCAATTTTCAGAATATAAAAATACACAATAGATCAAATTTGATTACAGTATATTTAAAATAATTTCACTAATACTTCGATAATACTCAACATGAGGGATGAAGTTTAAACGGAAGAAGAAGAAGACTAGTAAAACACTATTTTTGGACTCCGTTTTCTCATTTTGTACGGCCCCTGAATCCGGATTCGGGTTTTTCCCAAAACCAAACCGAAAAGCAAGCATTTCGTGACACTGATGAAAAAATAATTTCTACAATTTTTATTTGCCGAGTTTTCGTTAATTTTCTCGATGTTTGTGTCTGATTCCAACATATTTCCGTCTTCTAAGATGAAGATAAGGGTCAGTTGTCCTAATGGGTCGGACTTTTTTGTTTCTTTTTCTCAGGACTCGACAGTGGAAGCGTTGAAATCCTCGGCTCTGAAGGCTCTGTTAAATGACCCTAGTGGTATCGTGGTGCAGAAAGAATCACTTTACTATAAGATTGTTTTGGTACGATCATGTCGTACTTTAGAAGATGATAAAACATTAATGGAACAAGATGTCCAAGATAATGGTATGTATCATTTGTGATTTTGTGCTGCTATAGAACAGTAGAAGCGGCCCTACTAGTCGGCTTGTGACGTTGTGTGTGTCCTGCTTGACAGCGCTGATTTGCTAATATCACTGGCGCGAGATATTGAGTACAAAAACATCAGTGTTCTGCACATGCTCTTTTTGCTGACACGAATTCAGTGTGCCTGGTGATAATTCTAATGAAAACAATATTATGTCAATGCATTGCAATTCTGACCTTCTAATCCAACGTGGGATTTATAAAGTCCTACATTTTTGTATTTATGGGACACAGTTAACTGTCATAACGTCCTTATACAAGACTGACATTGCTTGTTCCCACCTAATGATAAACAGCTTGTTATTGAAAATGCATTTAATGATTTATCGATGTGTGCCGCTAAAACTGTAGGTTTTCTTGGATTGGGAATTTCTTCTTGTCACGTGATTCTGTAACAAGTGCTGCGATTGGTTAGCCCGTCCACGTGGTTAAATCAAGGTCAAATGTACTCATCCCAGACTCATTCTGACTGTGCAAACAGATTTTATTGAATAATTTTGATAGGAGAAAATCAAGTGCTTTGCTGCTGTTTCTTTTGAATTTTATTTATAAGTATAGTACCGTCTTCCATAATCTATTCCTAAGTTTTCTCTGTTTTAAGCTTATTTGTATGGAGCTAAAAGTCAATCCTGCACAGTCTGGTTTTCAAAGTTAAACTTTTCTCATATTCCACAGATGAAGTACTGCTTTTGAAAAGACGGTTAGAAACGGCAAAGTTTGGCAAAGATTTTGACAAAGCGGTAAAAATTTTATTCCTGAATTATAATGAATAATTGTCATGATTCATATATGAACTATGATGATGAAAAGTATGATGGATGATTTTTGTGTTTGTTCACATTAATTTCTGTTCACCTGGGTTGTTTTAACAAAACAATGTATATAAAGGCATTCTGGTGAAGATGGAAAATTTGGATATATATAAAGTTAATTGCTACCCCTTGTGCAATTAATATTTATCAATCTAAGATTAATATAGTATTCTAATTGACAAGGTTGTCGTTCGGAGGTGACAGGAGGCCAATTTGACTGCCTCAAATGTATTGGCCGCCTTAAATTTATCCCAAGCTGCCTTCAATCTCTAGTGCTCCGATACCTTGGCCTCCTCTAATGTACAAAAAAACCTAGTGAAAACCCTGATTGAGTAAACTGGGTTCCACAGAATCGGTCAGATTCTGATTTGAAATTTAGCTGTCTATATTTAGGTAATTTGATGTAACTTGTTAGTACTTGTATGGTATTGGACTGGCATGTTTCAGAGTCTGATGGCTATGTTTCAGAAGTCAGAAGAAGCTAAGAGAGGACCTACTGCCAGTGAGATAACAGCAGCTACATCCTCTGTACCCAGATCTGAGATGCATGCTTCCACATCAAACACACTAGCCACAGCCATTGATGTAAGTCTTATTGTATTTATTGTAGCTTGATATTTGGGCTGCCTCAAATAAACCCCCAGCTGCCTTCCATCTTTTATGTTCCGGCATCTTGGCCACCTCAAATGTACAAAAAACTCATACATGAAATCTAGAGTGAAAACCCTGAAGTCAGCCCTGTGTTCAAAACGAGATTTTGTTACAAAACATATCATCACTTTTTGTACCTATTCATACCTGTTATTCACTGAATGGTATGTTAACGAAAACGGTCTTTTATTGAAATTTAATGTAATAGTTGTATATTCCATGTTAAGTAAATATGTTTGTTTATATTTAGCTGAAATGTCAAGAATATGTTGTTATCGTGCGTAATTCGCCATGTTACGAACAATAACCTAGATTTTGAAAGTCTGAAAGTTGACAGGTATGAAAACAGGTTTTACACATAATTAAATTAGTCCTATAGACCGAGGTGGTGCACATAAACTAAGGTATCATACTAAAATGGATGACAGAGGGTTAAACTTATGAATCCATACAAATTTCAAACTGAGAACAGAATAAAGCAAGGTTTTACTTTTTCAACAAAGGGCTATAGGGACAAAAGGATTTGTATTCATGCTCAATGGAAACATTGCCTAGCAATCATAAAGCACAAAAGGCAATTATGATAATCAGATTGTGATTTGCTCTGATAATGTTACACAAATAAACAGTATCAATGAATGTCATTGTACTTTTTGTGTTAGGTCATAATTTTTTATGCCAGGTTTGGCAATTACCAGTAACAACTTTCAAAAAATAAATGAAGGGACAAGTCACTTTGTGGGTGCGTTATGGCTTTACGAAAATTTAGCTACACTAACAACACAGTGAATGTAATCTATGTTCTGCTAACTCATTTCCTTTCTTAACTTTAGTTTCAGACAGAGTTACGGAAAATACTTATATCCCTCATTGAGGTCTCTCAAAAAGTGCTCTGCCTGAATCCAGAAGCATCCAAGATCTTTGAACAAGCTGAAGGTAAGATCAGTTTTATATATTACCTGATTACCTCTGTGTGGTTCAATTGTTTTAGCGCTGCGGTCCAGTTGTGATGGATTTGTGGTCATGCAATCTGGCTTTTATTACAAACATACAAACAATCAATATATTAAATAATCATATTAAATTTAAAATTGTCTTTTCTCGGAAATTGCACTTAACACTTTTTGTCACTGGTCCGACAGAAAAGAAGTGTTGAATTTGTAAACAAAACAGCTACTTGTCAGTCAGGACTTTCACTGATTCCTCTAGATTTTAACTGGCTATCAACCAGCGGGCTAATGTTAGTGTCGAGCCCTGTGAGTTTTCTTGTAACTTGTATGGATGTGTCTAGTATGGTATGTCTTGAATTGATCACTTTTAGAGTTACGTTTTATTATTGCAGAAATTTTAAGTGAACAACCACAGGTGAACAAGGTAGATGAAGAGTGCATCAAACAACTCACAGATATGGGCTTTCAAGAAAACAGAGCTAAAAAAGCTCTACTCTTAAATAAGTGAGTTAAATCCTACCTTTGTAATTAAAAATTGTGTAATAGACATACTAAGGACGTCCCAGCACATGAAAAAGTGATATCCGATTTATCGCGTAATTTTGTCATGTCCGTCCGTAATCGTCCATTTTGGAACCATAGTAACGCGCAGCCCATCCAATGACCACTGATGTGAACTACGTAATGAGATATATCTTCGTTTTTATCCTATCGTTAGATGTGAAACATCGCCAACACATAACTTGTTGCATGTTGGACTTTGTCTGCAAAAATGACGGTATTTGAACTACAGATGCTGAAATAAAGAGAAGTTGAACTCTATGAGGGACAACTTCGGAACGCAAAAGTGACTTCATCGGAACGTAACAAAAAACTGAAAAATAACAGGTTCCGTCAACAGTAAAATTATATGCGCTTGAAATAGTATGCAAAGTATTGTAACTACAATAAGACATATTTCTGCAGTTATTTCTACTATTTTAGAATGTCGCATAAGTAATATGGATGGTTGTTCTAGCGTAAAAGACATGTAAGTAATAGGAAATATAAAAAAATGGTAATGTCAGTTACCGCAACATTTTCAATATATCAACATTTTATTGTGCGGATTCTCGCCCCGATATTCGATATAAAATTCGGAAAAATACAAGCGATTCTTACAAACGATATACGTGTATATAGCTGTGTGTGTTACAAGCATGTATTTATCACCATTATCATTAAAAATGATGTATTTCATAGCCGTATGAGTGACACTTGCGACGTTTATAATAGCGTGACGTCATTTTGTGCGCCGGGTAGGAGTATGTGTCTAAGTTTAAACACCTGCAACAATCGAACCGCATATTCATTTACCTTCATTATTGCACTGTTTGTAGAATAAGGTTTGAATTTGCATATTATATCAAATTTGATTTTTTGTGTTAAACAATGCGTGTTTTATGACAATAATCCTAGTACTTTTTGAACGTCCCAAGTAATGTTGATTTCATATATGTAAGGTTCTTATAAGATCGTTAGCAGTAAGTTGGGAAGCATGCACTACCCTCGGAAAAAATAATTTTATTTCACATTTTAAGAAGTTATCTATAGGACACATAGTCACAATGTATTCAACAATGATATCAATCAAACCAGTAGGACAAGTCTAGCTAATTGCATCTAGGCAAAACAAAAATACTTACTTTTTTTTTTTGCCTACCTACGCAGCTCTTAGACTAATATTTGAGGGTCAGAAAAGGGGAACAAACAATGTTTTATCATAAAATAAAACATTGCCACAAGATTGGATGAGCAGCAATGAAATTTCAAATGCGAACAATATCATTTCTTAATTCAGTGATGTTGCATTTTTGAATGTTTTGTCATTGTCATTAAACTGTATGAGACTGGTATATCATACTGTATAACATCAATACTAATTTCGAGGTAGATGTGTGTTCATCTTAGGTTTAACGACATACATGTTATATTATTACAGGATGTCAGTTGTGTCGGCCATGGAGTGGTTATTACAACATGAGAATGATGCTGATATAGATGATGACCTTTCTACAGATACCACTGATGATGTATGTATCATTATTATATCACGCATCTTAGATGAGGGGGTATATTGCTGTGCACATGTTAGTCGGTTGATCTGTCGGTCAATCAAATGGTTTACATACATTAACTCAAGAACACTTTGCCACAGGATCTTCCTAGAATCCTACTTTGCATGAGGATTTGACACCAGCAGTAGATGACCCCTGTTTATTACGAGGTCAGTAGGTCAAAGGTGACTGTGACCTTTACCATTTCTGACTACTGAGCTGCCATTGGGGCCCATGTTTTACAAACATCTCTCGTTATGTCATTAGGTGCTGTCTTAACAGAATTAATCTAGATTTGTAATATCATCTTTTTTCTTAAATACCTATACATGTAATTACGCCCCTGCGCAGAAACACTATGCATGCTCATTAGTCATTTCATACAAGTTTCATTGAACAAGGGAACAAAATAATATGATTGTATGATGCTTTGATGTCATGAAACTTGTATGTAATTAGCACGAATGTAAGATTCTATTGATCACAAAGTCTTAAAGTAAGCTGATTATCTTTCAAATGATGATATACGCCTCCTATGTTAGATTTAGCGGTACAAGGAGCAGAACGACATGACAACGTTTGAATTATCCTGATGTCCTGGGCCGATACAAGGCATGGGTTGGCTTACGATAAGTCAAGCTTATTTAAATATTTATATAACAGTCTTGGCGTGCCGAACAATATTTCCGGCACAGCTGAGCTTTACAGCACTCCCAGACCGCAAGTTAAGTCACATAATAACTTTTTAAGTCAAATTTCTGATAAACAGGTATTGAATAATTTTACTAATTTATATTTGCAACCGTATACTTTATTTATGGGCTCCGATTTATGATATGTGTTGTAGGATAAGGACAGTGGAGCTGTTGGAGGCATCAGTACAGAGTCTACACCGAGTACAGACCGACAGTCTGAAGGATTAGTGACATCACCTTGTCGTGTCTCAAACATACTCAAATCATTGAGAGCCTATAAGAAGAGAGAGTTTAGACCTAATCAAAGGGTAATCAGTTTAAAGTCCCTATCCTTTATATAAGTTATTATGCCCCATCCATCCATTTTGTCTGTTACAAAATGTTGAAACTCAAATATTTTTTAAGTCTATCAAGGCATAGCTTTCAAACTTGGCATACTTGTTAACCACCAGAATCACAATAACAATGGATACACCGTCTATTTTTAGAACTGGAAAAACATTACTTGGGACGGGTGATTTTCATGTAAATAGTTGATTTTTTTTCTAGCAACTAATAGCGCACCATATGCCTTAAGGGTTGAAAATGATGTCAACCTGTATGTGGCATCCATTAAGGCATACAGTGTGTAAGTTCAGGTTTATGGATCATATTAAGTTGTTAGATAGAAAATCAAATATTTACCTCGTCCAAACCGAAAGTCACCCATCCCAAGTAACAGGTTTTCTAGTTGTAAAAATAGAGGGTATACCCAGCGCAGTGAATAAATTATCAAAGCCATGAACACTATCAAACATTTCTACAGAATTATGGCCCCTCAATGACTTAGCTATTTGTTATGGACAAGGCTTCCACGGTTCCACCTGGCACACGTGTTTACTGAACACAGCCTTGTTTATCAATAACAAGAGGTTATGATACTCGATGGTGATTCTCCAATTATTGAAAAGTCCTTGGATTTGATTTCAACCTTGAAAAGTCCTTGAATTTGGTTTCAACCTTGGAAAGACCTTGAATTTCGTTTCAACCTTGAAAAGTACTTTACTTTAGTGTTGGCTCAGAGAAATGCAAATGTAGGACTAAAAGTCACTTGAATTTAACTGAAAATCCGTGAAATATGGCAAACAGCCTTGGATATCCAGTAAAATGTATTGATGACAAAATAACACATTTCAGAAACACATCTGTTTTTCACATAAACATTCATAATTGTATGGTCTATGTAAGTCACTAGTAAGAATGAATTG
This sequence comes from Spisula subtruncata, assembly GCA_963678985.1. Taxonomy (NCBI): domain Eukaryota; kingdom Metazoa; phylum Mollusca; class Bivalvia; order Venerida; family Mactridae; genus Spisula; species Spisula subtruncata. Next base: position 35,374,611 of record OY787673.1, on the reverse strand, counting down.
AGAACAAAGTTGGGTATTCTTGTGTATGATGTTTCATGTTTATCTTAAATAAAACAGGTCATGATCAGATCATACAATATTGCATGGAAAAATATTTGGAAAATTGCCTTGTAAATACAAATTCTACCTTGAAAAGTCCTTGAGTTTTAGTGTGAAAATTTGTATGAAACATGTTGATATGCGCTAGACACATTATTTATAACACTACAAAACCACTGTATTCAAGTAACGTGAAACCTTAATTAATAAACCAAATTTGAAGTATTTGAAAACGGTTTGTTTTTAAGGTTAAAGAATAATAACAAGGTAAAAATTTCAATCCATGCTTTGAGTTGGTGTCCATGGCTAAAGTTTTCATGAATTTTCCTGACTTTCATTACTGACTTCCAAAACTGTCAGTTGGCTTCAATTTTCCGATGTATACGAAATTTACATTGTTTCAGGATTTTAAATATTTCTTACTTTTGCCTATGTATGATTACAGACATTGCAGCATCTTATGGAGATGGGATTTGATGAGTCAGATGTTATCGATGCTCTACGAGCGACAAGAAACGACGGAGAAGCTGCTGTAAGCTTGTCTTAATTATCCTGTATAATACGAACTAAGGCGCGGCCTATAATGCGAATTTCAGACTTTACTTTTCAGGTCATTGGCCAATTAGGCAGAGATAAATATTGAAATAAAATATTGTTTGTTTCCCCATCTCCTACCTACTCGAAAAAAATGGCCCTACCCAAAATATTTTATCAGCCAAATTGAAATAACATCTTTTTTATTATTAAATTTAAAATTAGATATGAACATTTTACTTTGTGTAGAAGGGCTCCTTTCTCACTAGGTAATGTGGTACCTGGTACCTATTTCATATTTAAGAATTATTTATGAATTTTATTTGTCTGTTGTGACCAATAAGTATCATTCTTGAAAAATTCCAATGATTTTTTTTAACCTACCTACCTACCCATATTTAATCTGCTTGGGTTAGGAAGTGGAAACAAAGAATAATTTAAGTTTGGCCGTATGAGGACAGACATATTCAATCTATGGGTCAAAATTGTTTATAGGCAGCCCACATATTAAGCTGGTTAATGGATGGGTAAAAGTTATTAGGATATTTTCTGAACTTCCGGATGTTTGTGTCCAAAATTGGCCTGTTGTTTTCTTTCATTTTTGCTAATTGAATTAATAATTTTTCAGAATTTTAGGCTTTTCACAATTTCTAACTTTTACCCAGGTTAAAGAGGCATTCCCTACATACAACTAGGATATTTTTCGCTTCTATCACATTAAATGAGCTAAATGTACAAAGCACTCTCAATTATCATATTTTGTCAGAAGAAAGTATGCGCAAATATGTCTCTATATTGTCAAAAATCTATTTAAATCACCTATAATAATTTATCGCTTCCAGCGATTTATTATTATGTGATCAAAGGGAAACAACTCGTGACTATTTTGGCTCATTACGGCCATATGTTTTTCATTTATTCTCGGGTTTAAGAGAGAGCTTTTTGTTGAAAATTTGAGACGTTTAAGCAATAATGATTCTTATTTAATGTATAATATTCCTGAATCAATTTAAACGATCAAAGTTATAGGGAACGCCTCTTTAATGAAATCATGTTCATATGAGTAGTGAATGAATGTGTGTAGTTTTTCTCATAGGCCCCAATCTATTAAATCAGCAACCGAGATATCCATTTTGTAATAAGGTCAAAATGGAATGGTCATACAGTAGAATTACAATGCCTTTAACATCCTAAATCTCATACAAGTTACTTTGACCCTAGTTGCTAACGGTTTAGCCATCTGGTTAAGCTTGTATAATTTGACATGACCCTGACCTTGATGCATGCATATACTATAATTGTTTGTGTGTGTATATATCAATTTCCGCAAGCATATTGTTCAATATCGGTATTTTAGACTTTGTGTTTGTATTGCACCTCACGTCTTCTATGAAAACATACAACCAGGGTTATAAATATAGACAAGATATCAGCTGTTAAATTATGCTAATTGGAAGGTCAGGATCGTGTCAAATTCTCCAAACTATAGATACCTCAAAGTCAAACAGGCAGATGACTGGAACTTTATTACCAGGCTTTTTAGCATCAATTTCTACTGTTATATATCGCTGGCTTAGAATGAGAAGGTTGTTAGTTCAAAATCAATATTTTGAGGAATCAAGTAAAAAATGTTAGAATTTACTCTCTAAATGGTAAAACATGCTTTTATATTTTCATTTTGGTCAACATGACAAATTCCGATATTCATAAAAATAGGCTCATAAGAAGCGCCTTATGATGTATATTGCAAATAAATATCAGTCTTATAAGGTCATAAGTAGTAGTTACGACCTTCTCATTCTAATTAAGCCAGCAATATATATTACTGGTATAAAGATGTGATAATGTTGGTGTATTTATTGCTTGCAGTGTGAACTCCTTATAAACAATAAGAAGCCTCCATCAGAAGATACAGACGAGGGAATAGATCATAAAAGTCCATTATTTAAAGCTATCATGGCTAACTCTGTTGTACAACTAGGCTTAAATAATCCAAGATGTCTTTTAGGTAAAGCATTTTTACCTTTATTGATATATATATCATTATATTACTGACTAAATCTCATCTCAACTATGTCCATGGGTTTTTAGCTCACCTGTCACAAAGTGACAAGGTGAGCTTTTGTGATCGCTCTTCGTCCGTCGTCCGTCGTCCGTCCGTCGTCCGTCGTCCGTCGTCCGTCGTCCGTTCACAATTGCTTGTGAACACACTAGAGGTCACAAATTTAGCCTGATCATTATGAAACTTGATCACAATGATCATCTCCATAAAATCTAGGTCAAGTTCGATATTGGGTCATCTGGGGTCAAAAACTAGGTCACTAGGTCAAATCAAAGGAAAACCTTGTGAACACATTAGAGGTCACAATTTGAGCCTAATCTTTATGAAACTTGATCACAATGATCATCTCTGTAAAATCTAGGTCAAGTTCGATATTGGGTCATCTGGGGTCAAAAACTAGGTCACTAGGTCAAATCAAAGGAAAACCTTGTGAACACATAAGAGGTCACAATTTGAGCCTAATCTTTATGAAAATTGATCACAATGATCATCTCTATAAAATCTAGGTCAAGTTCGATATTGGGTCATCTGGGGTCAAAAACTAGGTCACTAGGCCAAATCAAAGGAAAACCTTGTGAACTCACTAGAGGTCACAAATTTAGCCTGATCTTTATGAAACTTGATCACAATGATCATCTCCATAAAATCTAGGTCAAGTTCGATATTGGGTCATCTGGGGTCAAAAACTAGGTCACTAGGTCAAATCAAAGGAAAACCTTGTGAACACATTAGAGGTCACAATTTGAGCCTTATCTTTATGAAACTTGATCACAATGATCATCTCTGTAAAATCTAGGTCAAGTTCGATATTGGGTCATCTGGGGTCAAAAACTAGGTCACTAGGTCAAATCAAAGGAAAACCTTGTGAACACATTAGAGGTCACAATTTAGCATAATCTTTATGAAAATTGATCACAATGATCATCTCTATAAAATCTAGGTCAAGGTCGATATTGGGTCATCTGGGATCAAAAACTAGGTCACTAGGTCAAATCAAAGGAAAACCTTGTGAACACATTAGAGGTCACAATTTGAGCCTAATCTTTATGAAACTTGATCACAATGATCATCTCTGTAAAATCTAGGTCAAGTTCGATATTGGGTCATCTGGGGTCAAAAACTAGGTCACTAGGTCAAATCAAAGGAAAACCTTGTGAACACATTAGAGGTCACAATTTGAGCCTAATCTTTATGAAAATTGATCACAATGATCATCATTATAAAATCTAGGTCAAGTTCGATATTGGGTCATCCGGGGTCAAAAACTAGGTCACTAGGCCAAATCAAAGGAAAACCTTGTGAACTCACTAGAGGTCACAAATTTAGCCTGATCATTATGAAACTTGATCACAATGATCATCTCCATAAAATCTAGGCCAAGTTCGATATTGGGTCATCTGGGGTCAAAAACTAGGTCACTAGGTCAAATCAAAGGAAAACCTTGTGAACACATTAGAGGTCACAATTTGAGCCTAATCTTTATGAAACTTGATCACAATGATCATCTCTGTAAAATCTAGGTCAAGTTCGATATTGGGTCATCTGGGGTCAAAAACTAGGTCAAGAGGCCAAATCATTGAAAAACCTTGTGAACACATTAGAGGTCACAATTTGTGACTAATCTTTATGAAAATTGATCACAATGATCATCTCTATAAAATCTAGGTCAAGTTCGATATTGGGTCATCTGGGGTCAAAAACTAGGTCACAAGGCCAAATCATTGAAAAAGCTTGTGAACACACTAGAGGTCACAATTTGAGACTAATCTTTATGAAAATTGATCACAATGATCATCTCTATAAAATCTACGTCAAGTTCGATATTGGGTCATCCGGGGTCAAAAACTAGGTCACAAGCCTTTGAAGGCCAAATCATTGAAAAAGCTTGTGAACACACTAGAGGTCACAATTTTGACCTTATCTTTATGAAACTTGATCACAATGATCATCATTATAAAATTTAGGTCAAGTTCGATATTGGGTCATATGGGGTCAAAAACTAGGTCACGAGGCCAAATCATTGAAAAATCTTGTGAACATACTAGAGGTCACAATTTTGACTCTATCTTTATGAAACTTGGTCACAATGTTTATCTCTATAAAATCTAGGTCAAGTTAGATACTGTGTCATTTGGGCCAAAATCTAGGTCACTAGGCCAAACAGGTGAGCGACCCAGGGCCCTTTGGACCCTCTTGTTAGCTTACCTGACCACATAGTGGTCATGGTGAGGTTTTGTCATACCGATATGTCCGTCGTCGTCGTCGTGCGTCCGTCAACAATTTCTTCAAACGACTTCTCCTCCTAAACCGCTTTGCAAAATTTGATAAAACTTATCAGGAATGTTCCTTGGGTGGACCTCTACCAAAGTTGTTAAAAAAATTCCGGTCTGTCGCATAACTAGGTCACACAGGCTAAAAATAGATTTTCAAAAAGGAAACTTCAAAAATCTTCTTCTCTAAAACCACAAGGCCTAGAGCTTTCATATTTGGTATGTAGCATCACCTTGGGGTCCTCTACGAAGATTGTTAAAATTATGTCCCTGGGGTCAAAATTGGCCCGCCCCGGGGGCCCTTAGTTTTACATAGAGTTATATAGGGAAAACCTTAAAAAATCTTCTTCGGCTAAACCGCTAGGCCCAGGGCTTTCATATTTGATATGTAGACTCAGCTAGAGGTCCTCTACAAAGATTGTTCAAATTGGCCCAATCCTGGGGTCACCATTTTACTTAGACTTATATAGGGAAAACATATAAAAATCTTCTTGTCTAAAGGTACAATGCCTAGAGCTTTGATATTTGGTATGTAACATCATCTAGTGGTCCCCTACCAAGATTGTGCACATTATGCCCCTGGGGTCAAAACTGGCCCAGCCCCGGGGGTCACCGTTTTACATAGACTTATATAGGGAAAACATACAAAAATCTTCTTGTCTAAAACTACACTGCATAGAGCTTTGATATTTGGTATGTAGCATCATCTAGTGGTCCTCTACCAAGATTTTTCAAAGTGTGCCCCTGGGCACTGTTTTATCAAAGCATTTACGCTAGCGTAAACCTAAGATTTCCTAAAATATTGCGTTCGTCGATAATATTTGCGTAAATGCATTTTACAAAGATATTTTAGTTCACATTCTGTCGTAAGTTTTAGCTTATTTCTACGCCAAGGCTGGGCAACCCTAAATGGCAAATATGAACGTAAGTGAAGAGTTTTTAACACGCACTGATGATTTTTGACCGTCGCATGTTATTTTAGACCGCCGTATGTTGTTTTAGACCGTCACTTGTTGTTTTAGGAGTGATTAATCATCAAATCTTGACGCATATTTATTCCTTCTGGTACCCGTTAAATTTGTTATATTGGTTATATTGTGTCCCGAATTACGTTCAATCTTCAATATTTTTTGCGTAAATGTAAGCAAGTACTTGCGATCGTTTAGTAAAACACACTAACGAGTTTGCGTAAGGTAGATACCTATGCGTAAATATACGCGACATTTACGCATTGTTAGTAAAACAGTGCCATGGGGTCGAAATTGGCCCCATTCGAGGGTCACCGTTTTACATAGACTTATAAAGGGAAAACATATTAAAATCTTCTTGTCTAAATCTACACTGAGTTTTGATAATTGGTATGTAGCATCATCTTGTGGTTTTCTACCAAGATGTTCAAATTATTCCTTTGGGTGAAAACTGTGCAGGGTTTCATGTATAATCAGGTGAGCGATATTGGGCCATCATGGCCCTCTCGTTTTCAGTTATTTCCAACGGGTGACTGCCTGACTGGACTCATTAGTTAGAACTAGAATAACATTTTATCTTAAATTCAGACTTTGATTTAAGCAAAGTTTCCCCTGATGTGAAATTTATTCATAAGATACTTTCCGAGATTGGTGCCAGTGACACTAATGACACAACTTTTTTTTATAAAAACATTCTAAAGTTTTAAATTTTTGCAGATTTTTATGGAAAACGGTCTGCAACATATATTAGCAGCATTTTCTTAATTATTCCTTTATTTGTGCCTGGGTATTATTTACTGCTGTGTCAATGTGGCGTTTTTAGCTCACCTGTCACAAAGTGACAGAGTGAGCTTTTGTGATCACTCTTCGTCCGTCGTCCGTCCGTCCGTCCGTCCGTCTGTCAACAATTGGGTTGTGTCCTCTCTAGCGGTCACAATTTTGGCCTAATCTTTATGAAACTTGGTCACAATGATCATCTTAACAAAATCTAGGTCAAGTTCGATATTGGGTCATCTGAGGTCAAAAATTAGGCTACTAGGTCAAGTAATAGAAAAACCTTGTTTTTCATTCTATCAAAGGGAGTGTACTCTGTAATTATACTGGTTGTGATCATGTAAGAGTTGTCTCTCTTACTATACTTTAGTTGTAGAACTACGAAATGTGTACTTGTTAGCAGCTTTGAGGCTTTAATTTAAATTAAATGCAGAATGTGGATATAAGGGTTATCATCGTTTACAGTGATTGTATGTTTACAAACTATTAAACAATTATTAAGCTGTAATTATAGTCTTATGCAACCTTACTAATCGTTTTACATAGACTTATATAGGGAAAACATATAAAAATCTTCTTCTCTAAAACTACAATGCCTAGAGCTTTGATATTTGGTATGTAGCATCATCTAGTGGTCCCCTACCAAGATTGTTCAAATTATGGCTCTGGGGTCAAAATTGGCCCCGCCCCGGGGGTCACCGTTTTACATAGACTTATATAGGGAAAACATATAAAAATCTTCTCCTCTAAAACTACAATGCCTACAGCTTTGATATTTGGTATGTAGCATCATCTAGTGGTCCCCTACCAAGATTGCTCAAATTATGGCCCTGGGGTCAAAATTGGCCCCGGCCCGGGGGTCACCGTTTTACATAGACTTATATAGGGAAAACATATAAAAATCTTCTTCTCTAAAACTACAATGCCTACAGCTTTGATATTTAGTATGTAGCATCATCTAGTGGTCCCCTACCAAGATTGTTCAAATTATGCCCCTGGGGTCACAATTGGCCCCGCCCCGGGGGTCACCGTTTTACATAGACTTATATAGGGAAAACATATAAAAATCTACTTCTCTAAAACTACAATGCCTAGAGCTTTGATATTTGATATGTAGCATCATCTAGTGGTCCCCTACCAAGATTGTTCATATTATGCCCCTGGGGTCAAAATTGGCCCCGCCCCGGGGGTCACCGTTTTACATAGACTTATATAGGGAAAACATATAAAAATCTTCTACTCTAAAACTACAATGCCTAGAGCTTTGATATTTGGTATGTAGCATCATCTAGTGGTCCCCTACCAAGATTGTTCATATTATGCCCCTGAGGTCAAAATTGGCCCCGCCCCGGGGGTTACCGTTTTACATAGACTTATATAGGGAAAACATATAAAAATATTCTTCTCTAAAACTACAATGCCTAGAGCTTTGATATTTGGTATGTAGCATCATCTAGTGGTCCCCTACAAAGATTGTTCATATTATGCCCCTGAGGTCAAAATTGGCCCCGCCCCGGGGGTCACCGTTTTACATAGACTTATATAGGGAAAACATATATAAATCTTCTTCTCTATAACTACAATGCCTAGAGCTTTGATATATGGTATGTAGCATCATCTAGTGGTCCCCTACCAAGATTGTTCAAATTACGCCCCTGAGGTCAAAATTGACCCCCCCCGGGGGTCACCAGTTTCTATATTTACGCATTACCTTTGTTAGTCTAAATTGTGCAGGGCTTCATTATAATCAGGTGAGCGATATAGGGCCATCATGGCCCTCTTGTCTGTAATATTCAATTTTCTCGACTGATAAAAACCCTGATTTACATTTCAGCTTTTATACAAATGTTAGAACATCCCCATACAGCCAATCAGTGGTTGAGTGATGCTGAGACGGCCCCTCTACTCGTACAAGTATCTAGAATATATCACGCTGAAAAACATTCAGAACAACAACAGAAACATGAAGAACTACTACGACAACAAAAACAACAAAGATGATAGTACCCATGTGTTCAAATATAGAAACATTATACAAATTGTAGTGATGTCTTATCCACATACTGTGCAACAAGTTTTTTTCCAAAATTCAACTTTTAGCTCAATTTTTTGAAGAAAAAAGTTTAGCTATTGTCCAATCCCATTAAAATCAGATAATAACATTTACTGTTAGTTAGATCTGTCTACGCTACATAAGAGGTCACGTTCAAATGACCTCTCTAGTGCATGTTGTATTATGTTAGTTAATTCAAGGGAAAAAAAGAAGAGTATTCAAGGGACATAACTACACCGAATTCTCTTTTAATGTGAAGAGTGTTCAAGGGACATAATTACCCACAAAATGTCTTTAAAAAAAGAAGAATATTCAAGGGACATAACTACACCAAATTCTCTTTAAACGTGAAGAGTGTTCAAGGGACATAATTACCCACAGAATGTCTTTAAAAAAGAAGAGTATTAAAGGGACATAACTACACCAAATTCTCTTTTAATGTGAAGAGTGTTCAAGGGACATAATTACCCACAAAATGTATTTAAAAAAGAAGAGTATTCAAGGGACATAACTACACCAAATTCTCTTTTAATTTGAAGAGTGTTCAAGGGATATAATTACCCACAAAATGTCTTTAAAAAAAGAAGAGTATTCAAGGGACATAACTACACCAAATTCTCTTTAAAAGTGAAGAGTGTTCAAGAGGCATAATTACATTAATTTTTATAGTTACATTTATGAAAATAACTTGTTGTACAGTATGTTATACCAGTGTCCCGTATATGTTACTCATAAAGGCCTGGTCCTTTATTGATTATAGGAAATTGTTTCCTGTTGTATTTTAGTCAAAGTTTAGACTATATGGAATGTTGGTGTCCATGTGTGAAATTGTGAATGTTATATTAGGGTCATATTTACATTATATTCATCCAAGTAATAGATGCAAGTAAAAAATGGGAGAAAATAAGAACATGTGACACATGTTAAATTCCCACTCAAATGATCCTCTTCTATAAAAATACAAACCTGATTGATAATATTGATACAGCCATTTATTTATGTATTGTGGCTTTATATGCACCATTTGTATCTTACCATCTGATTTTGGGCTTTCGTGCAATGCTTTATTCATAATACTGTTATTTCTCCATATGTTTAATTCAGTGTTAAATATAACATGCCCATATTAGGGAAACTCAAAATATTTCCAGATTTTACATAGTTTAATATAAGTTGTAACATAATAATGTTCATGAAAAGTTCATCTTTAATGACTTCAAACTGGTTTAGCTACAAATTTCTGATAAAAAGTTGTATATACAAGGTCTTGACATGAACTAAGTAATGTGATTTGTAAAAAACTGTTAGTTTTCTAACTCAATCATGACACTTACTTTCTACAGGTTGCTCCTATGTATTATATGCATATTTAGAATTATACATTCAATGTATTTAGTTTGTACAGGTGATATTAATAACCTGCTGAAATAATGTCTCATATTGGAGAATGTACTGCCACTAAACTAAAGTTTAGAAAAAACATGATTATGACACATTTTTAATGAGCTTTGCACATGCTATTCTGTTGGTCAGTCAGTAGATCAAAGTGTTTCAGTTCAATCACTCGATCAAGAACGCTTTGCCCTAGGTTCTTCAAACTTTACATTGAGGTTGGTGAAGACTTTTGATTTTGAGGTCATTGTATCAAAGCCATTGTGACCTTTGTCATTTCTTATTATTGAGCTGCAATTTGGGCATACATGTGTTACAAACATCTCTTGTTTTTTCAGCCCTATAATATGTTTTTAACTTATTTGATTTTTTTAACAATTTACCACATTTATAACAAATATTGTTCGATGTTCTATTTATAAATTTTCATATTGCACATATATACAAAACCTATATTCGCTAACCAGCATTGACAAAAGTTTCAAGATTTAAAGTTTGAGTTGGTTGGTGTATAACCATACCTGCTAAGTACTCTTATTACAGTGGAGGTACTTCTATTTTCTTGTTAATTTCTGGTTTCCAAGTTCAGCTAACTTTGAACAAAGGTACATTTGATTCATTTTATGATCTTCTGTCCAATATTTATTACCAATATAATTATTAGATTCCTTGTTTATGCATCTGAATCACATTTAAGTTCATCTTGGGACATGTTTTGCTTTACACTCCTAGTTTTGATGAAATAGCTTGGCTGGTATGTAATTTAAGTAAGTAAATAGTTTATTAACGTGACATGTGTATAACATATATTTACAAGTAATTATAATATAAAACATCCGGCCCAATGGACCTATATGTCACCGGATTTGTGACTTTTTTTGAGATCGTGATACCAAAGACCTAAATTACAATTTAGGTCTCTGATGATACATAGTATTGTACATATATACAGATATTGCTTATAAGTTCAAATATACAATGAGCTGAAACATATTAAGTATTCATTTGGAAAGAAATTATTGAATACATACATTTAAAGGCACAATTAATGTCTATCAACTCAGTGAAATACACTATGAGCTAATGATAATAATAATTATGGTTATTATTCATTTGGACAATATTGAATACATACAATTAAAGGCGCAATTAATGTCTATAGAGTTTTGATCGCCTCTTTAAATAACTTTTGACTAGAAACTTAGCCACTTTTCTTGCAACGATGTTCATCAAAAAGTTAATCAAGTCATTGTCACTCAGATATGTGATATGTGTATAACCATTTTCTCGAAACAGCCTGACACTACTCTGATAAACTAGAACATGTTTGTTGTACATCCAAGCTGACACTACTCTGATAAACTAGAACATGTTTGTGGTACATCCAGCCTGACACTACTCTGATAAACTAGAACATGTTTGTTGTACATCCAGCCTGACACTACTCTGATAACCTAGAACATGTTTGTTGTACATCCAGCCTGACACTACTCTGATAAACTAGAACATGTTTGTGGTACATCCAGCCTGACACTACTCTGATAAACTAGAACATGTTTGTTGTACATCCAGCCTGACACTACTCTGATAAACTAGAACATGTTTGTGGTACATCCAGCCTGACACTACTCTGATAAACTAGAACATGTTTGTGGTACATCCAGCCTGACACTACTCTGATAAACTAGAACATGTTTGTGGTACATCCAGCCTGACACTACTCTGATAAACTAGAACATGTTTGTGGTACATCCAGCCTGACACTACTCTGATAAACTAGAACATGTTTGTGGTACATCCAGCCTGACACTACTCTGATAAACTAGAACATGTTTGCGGTACATCCAGCCTGACACTACTCTGATAAACTAGAACATGTTTGTTGTACATCCAGCCTGACACTACTCTGATAAACTAGAACATGTTTGTTGTACATCCAGCCTGACACTACTCTGATAAACTAGAACATGTTTGTGGTACATCCAGCCTGACACTACTCTGATAAACTAGAACATGTTTGTGGTACATCCAGCCTGACACTACTCTGATAAACTAGAACATGTTTGTTGTACATCCAGCCTGACACTACTCTGATAAACTAGAACTTGTTTGCGGTACATCCAGCCTGACACTACTCTGATAAACTAGAAAATGTTTGCGGTACATCCAGCCTGACACTACTCTGATAAACTAGAACATGTTTGTGGTATATCCAGTCTGACACTACTCTGATAAACTAGAACATGTTTGTGGTACATCCAGCCTGACACTACTCTGATAAACTAGAACATGTTTGTGGTACATCCAGCCTGACACTACTCTGATAAACTAGAACATGTTTGTTGTACATCCAGCCTGACACTACTCTGATAAACTAGAACATGTTTGTGGTACACCCAGTCTGACACTACTCTGATAAACTAGAACATGTTTGTGGTACATCCAGCCTGACACTATTCTGATAAACTAGAACATGTTTGTTGTACATCCAGCCTGACACTACTCTGATAAACTAGAACATGTTTGTGGTACATCCAGCCTGACACTACTCTGATAAACTAGAACATGTTTGTTGTACATCCAGCCTGACACTACTCTGATAAACTAGAACATGTTTGTGGTACATCCAGCCTGACACTACTCTGATAAACTAGAACATGTTTGTGGTACATCCAGCCTGACACTACTCTGATAAACTAGAACATGTTTGTGGTACATCCAGCCTGACACTACTCTGATAAACTAGAACATGTTTGTTGTACATCCAGCCTGACACTACTCTGATAAACTAGAACATGTTTGTTGTACATCCAGCCTGACACTACTCTGATAAACTAGAACATGTTTGCGGTACATCCAGTCTGACACTACTCTGATAAACTAGAACATGTTTGTTGTACATCCAGCCTGACACTACTCTGATAAACTAGAACATGTTTGTTGTACATCCAGCCTGACACTACTCTGATAAACTAGAACATGTTTGTGGTACATCCAGCCTGACACTACTTTGATAAACTAGAACATGTTTGTGGTACATCCAGCCTGACACTACTCTGATAAACTAGAACATGTTTGTTGTACATCCAGTCTGACACTACTCTGATAAACTAGAACATGTTTGTTGTACATCCAGTCTGACACTACTCTGATAAACTAGAACATGTTTGTGGTACATCCAGCCTGACACTACTCTGATAAACTAGAACATGTTTGTGGTACATCGCATGTGCAGCTGTTTCTGCCAAATATTCAAGGTGCTTGTTATTTGCTTGTTAGGTTTTAGAGTTTATTAGGATATAATTTATGCAAATTGTTAAGATTATTTATTGAAGAAAAGACAAATCGGGTGTTTCTATTGACTATTTTAAAGCTGTCTTGTTTGAATAAGTGTTGCACTTTAGTGTGTTATCTTTGACCAAACTGTTTTAATAATTACATACACATATAAATAAAAAACAATAGTACAGCTATTAAATTATGCTAAATTAAGGCAAGGATGGTGTAAAGGGACAATATGCAGTCCTAATATTTACAATATCCAATTCCTTTGTTTTGAAAAGTCAAAAGACATTTTTAGCTCATCTGTCACATAGTGACAAGGTGAGCTTTTGTGATCATCCGTCGTCCGTCCGTTGGTCAACAATTTGCTTGTGTTCACTCTAGAGGCAACAGTTTTGATCCAATCCTCATGAAACTTTGTCAGAATGTTGTTCTCTATAAAATCTAGACCAAGTTCGAAACTGGGTCATGTGGTCTCATAAACTAGGTCACTAGGTCAAATCTTAGAAAAACCTTGTGTTCACTCGAGAGGCAACAGTTTTGATCCAATCTTCATGAAACTTTGTCAGAATGTTGTTCTCTATAAAACCTAGACCAAGTTTGAAACTGGGTAACGTGGGGTCAAAAACTAGGTCACTAGGTCAAATCTTAGAAAAACTAGTGTTCACACCAGAGGTCACAATTTTTACCCAATCTTTATGAAACTTGGTCACATTGTTGTTCTCTATGAAATCTAGACCTAGTTTGAAAGTGGGTCATGTGGGGTCAAAAACGAGGTCTCTAGGTCAAATCTTAGAAAAACATTGTGTTCACTCCAGGGGTCACTGTTTTGATCCAATCGTCATGAAATATGGTCAGAATGTAGGTTGTACTGATACCCAGACCAATGTGCAACAGGTGAGCGACCTAGGGCCTTTCAGGCCCTCTTGTTAAATATAATAGCAGACATTTCGCTGGCTTAGAGTGAGAAGGTCGTATCTACAAAATCAATATTTTGAGAATAGACTGTCTGGCAATCACTCTTTACTTATGGTAAAACAAGCTTTTTCGACTTCAGTTTGGTGAACATAACAAGTTTCGATTTTCATGATAATAGGCTCATAAGAAGCGCTTTATGATGCAGATTTAAATATTCATTAGTTTTCTAAGGTCGTAAGTCACTTTGGCACTTACGACCTTCTCATTCTAAGCCAGCGATTTATACATATGTGATACCTAAAAATATAGCAAAGCCAATCAGACTTGTGTTGATATAAAATATTTAATTAACTGAGTATTTCACTTTAATAAATATAAGAAATTTTGTCATTCAAATGGCCGACAGTCAAGAACTAAGGATTTAAGATAAAGTGTTTGTGGTATTTAAGTATTTTGCTAACCAAGCTATCTCATTGCCATATGTATCATGTGTTTAAGGTGACGTTATCTTATTGTGATAAGATTGAAAGAAAATACCAGATATAGATGCATGTGTTTATTATATTTTTATTGTACTCACTGTATATAAACAAGTCGATTTCCGACAATTGCAAGTAGGCATACACGTTGAATTATACAGTTCGACATGAATTCATACAGTGATCATATTTCACATGTGCTTTCAATAGCAATAAGCGACACAAGTTGAATTTTATAGTAATCTGATAAGTTACATATTGATTTGGTTTGTACGTTGTGGTACTGGCAAACTTGTACATCCACCTGCATTAAGCAAGTCTCGATCATTTTGAGATCTGCATTCTTCTATAAGATGCGACAACACTGTCCAGTGGTTAGTGTGCAGAATCGTAGTCTGGCAGTCCTGATTATACCATGAACATTTGACTGTTGCTTTGGTTCCACTCGTAGAGAGGTTGCTGGTTCATGGTCAAAGGTTATAGTTAGAACTTATTATGATGCTTTCCAAGACAATTACATATAGGGTGAATCTGCACCGGTATATTGGCCTACTTTCCTTAATTGAATTAATTCTGAAAAACTAAATGTAACATTGAACTAAAAATCCACATAGTATCATGTTTTCTCCGATATTAGATCATTTAATATAAATCAAATATTCATTACAAGACCATACATATTATAATGGACTCCTATTCATTCTTTTCCACAAAGCTTTGAACCAATGAAGAAAAAATTCAATCAATTCTTTACTCGTTCCGACATTTGACGGTTGTCATTAGATGGACAGACATTGGCTGTTTGTTGTTGAAGCTGGGTAACGGAGAAACAAACACTGAACTCTTCATTACAGACTTTAATAATAATGACATGATGTACAGTACAGTAAATTATAACATCAAAGTATTAGACTATACATATTTTATTACAAATTAGAATGTCTACTCGTGTGACATCAGTTAACTCGATGATGTTACAACATATAGACCACTATATGTACAATACAATACTCACATAAACACACTCTATGTTGTGCTTGCTTATCACGTTATCATATTTGTGTGATATATTAACCCATTATTCCATGATATCATCCTTTGACAGTATACACCATACTGGATATAACTAAGACTCTTTGTTCAATCAACCCACAGAACCTCGAAGAAATCGGACACCATAGCAACATGACTTGTACCAATAGAACCTCAAAGCAATGGGATTCCATAGCAATATGACTTGTAGCAATAGAACCCACATCAATATTGGATTCCATAGCAACATGACTTGTAACAATAGAACCTACATCAATTGGATTCCATAGCAACACGACTTGTAACAATAGAACCTCGAAGTAATGGGATTCAATAGCAACACGACTTGTAACGGAAGCACATGGAAGCATTTGGATTCCATAGCAACATGACGTGTAACAATAGAACCTCGAAGTAATAAGATTCCATAGCAACGTGACTTGTAACAATAGAACCTCGAAGCAATGGGATTCCATAGCAATATGACTTGTAGCAATAGAACCCACATCAATATTGGATTCCATGGCAACATGACTTGTAGCAATAGAACATCGAAGCAATTTGATTCCATAGCAACACGACTTGTAACGGTAGCACATGGAAGCATTTGGATTCCATAGCAACACGACTTGTAACGGTAGCACATGGAAGCATTTGGATTCCATAGCAACATGACTTGTAACAATAGGACCTCGAAACAATTGGATTCCAAAGCAACATGGTCATGTCTGACTATCCACCATGTTCACATTCTCTAGCCAACTTGTGATGTAAGCATTATAATTATTGCGTTGAAATTGACTGACACACATAGATTTCTATATTATAAATACGGAGTCTATGAATTTCTATATACAAATAGTATACATACATGTATATGTAAATCTCTACCTGACACATATGTTCTGTATACAAATATTCAAACATAACATTCACACAAACACATGCCCTCATTATCTGTAAGGGGAAATGTTTATGAATGGAATCTGCCACAAAATCTAACACCACTAATTGTATTAATTGAAAAACAACTATCTTTAACCAATCTCTTCTTTGGACTTTGCAAAGAAATGTTGTCTTTCTCATCAAATTAATTTTGACAAAATGAATACATAATATTTCCCAAAAGCCGTAGATTAGTATTTGAGCTCAAGTTTTGAATTCTCAATTGATTTTTTTAAAAATTGCCGCCACTTAATTATTTCTAAATTAGTCCCATTCTTTATGTTATGACATAACATAATTAAATCAACCAATCAACATATCATCTAATTATATTCTGATTAAAATTGAGAAGATAACCAGATTATTGAGGTAAAGTCGTGTTTTCTGGATAAACACAATAATTCCTGCATATGAAATTCCCATCACTATGTCACTGTCCAGTACAGGGGAATAATATGCATACAACATAACACTATCCAGCACAATTATTGCACAAAAATGACAAAAAGTACGAGCAAGGGTAAAACACATTCCCTCGTTAAATAATAAGATAAAGGGACACAACTGTATAACTAGTGTGCAAATGACGAACAGTTATATATTATGATGTGTTAATAGAACGAGGTACGATTGATGCACTTTGATAAACATGCATGTGTAAACATTACCTTCCAGCATCAACATTATAAAATTATGATTAATGATGATTTCATATATTGGACCATAATACGACTATAATACATTGTGTTTATAGGTCTATGAACTTAATGAAATACAGGCTAGTTACCAATGGACCAATAATCAACAAAATATTTATATGGTCGTTAGTAACTTCTTCAATAGTTTGCAAAGGAGTGACAGAGTACACTTACTAGTATTATAGCTGGCCATTCATTATCTGAACATGTTGTATAATATACCGGGTATATTAAGCAATACAAGATTCGACCCGCGAAGCATCTTATATCCACGTCATTGCAAGAATCTAGGAAAGTTTGTAGTATACTTCATTGCAAAAGTTTTGGAACTAATTTGTTTAAGTAGGGTGTGCCTTCCAGTCAATTTATAGACAATAACTATACTTAACAACTTTTCTAAGTCCTCATTTTCATTTATCTATAACTTTCTTATTATATACAGCGAAGTGGCAAAATTTCATATGTGAAGTTTGTATAACAAATTCATAATAATCCACGAAACGAATTGGTCGTAAGTCATGTGGTTTGTTTGTCATTAGATTGACGTGCAGTTTATGCTTTTTTGACGCCACGCGTTTATATATCCATAAAGTTTGTTTCAAATACCATCACTTTATGTCCAATGACTCATCGTGTATGAAAAACAGTTTTAAAATGATTTAGTTATAACAGTTATGCGTCAAATGATGTCAGAAAATATTAAGTGACGTCAGTACGTAACATTTTGTGTCGAAAATCAAGAATAATTATCTTAGCATCCACGCCTGATTGCTTTTCAACGTGTAAATGTCTATGGGTGTTTAATTCAAGGTAAACGTATAGTTTGCTTGTCGTATTATGCTGATTGCAAGAGCGTTTAATATTCATTGTTACGTTATTGTTACGTTTTGACGTAAAACCGCTCTACGCCGAATACGAATGCCAACTTTGAGTTCAGACGGTAAAGTTATATGAGTCTCTTCGGTCAGCAATGCTTCTAACTCGCGTCCTTGACTGTCTATAGAAACGTCCGACTACATGGTGGTCATCCAACATATTACAATCTCTATTTGCAAACTTTACTTTCTTTTGTTCTTATGTTATCTGGTGTTCATGCCATACATTTTAATCAAACTCGACTTTTTGTTGTTCAATTCTACAAGCCTATAACACGCGCGAGTTATTTCCAAATTTCATTTGACTATAAGCAAGTTTGAAAAAGTTATCTTCAACAATATAAGTGTGGACTTAGAAAAGTTGCTAAGTATACATATACTGTAACATTTATGGTTATATGCTTCCAATCTATACATAAATATGTAAATATCAACATATATGGTGTGAAAATGTGAAATTCAATCGTAGAAAAACACAAACATAAATATTATATTTACAAAGAACGAACTTATGTAGAAAACTTAAATCACAGATATACGATAGCCAGGCCCCAATTTTCACAAAAATAACTTCACTTTAAAACTTCTGGCATCATACTTATTTCTTAGTAAGTTATAAAACTACTATATTTCCTAAGTAAATAAATCATGTATATTTTATGCTGCTTGTTTTCGTACAAGGTCTTTAGACAATAACATGCATGAATATATTAATCTTGATAAAGTAACTAGTGAATTTGTGCACCCAAACTTTTGACTTAGTATTTTTGTGAAAACGGGGCCGAGTCTCAAGACATTGCATAAACATGAAAATTGTCAATAACATTTAATCTAAACTAAATATGTGTAGTTCCTAAACAAAATGTGATACATGCATAACATACACGGCTATCAGGAGAAAATAGATTTCAAACTCCAAAAGCAAGTCATTCTCAGATTTGAAATCAATAGTCCATATTTTGGCTAGACTACGTGGAATAAATAGCACACCACTGTTAAACACAAAATAGTAGCCCTAACTTTTCTAATGTTTTCGAGGATATGATAATAACCCTCACCAAGTTTCTTTACTGATTCAGACCACAATCTAATCGAAAACACGAGTTACATATGACCTAAATGTTGAAAGAAAACAGTAATGTATCAATATAGTTACATCAAGTCAATCCATCTAATAATTTAACATGTACACAACATTTATCTGACTACTACAGTATGTTGCATGTTTAAGTGTAACAATTAAGCCTTGGTCTAACTAAAGAAATGCTCATCGGTGACATAGAAGTAGATAGCAGTAATTTGTGAACAATCATTGTTTCTATAGCAACATTCGTTTAGCAAACTGTGCCTAAGCTAGAAACAAGCATCAAATTAAATTAAATCTCGGAAACATGAATATTAGCCCATGGTTATGATCAAATAAATTGTCAAGTCAATTGACACGTAAGTACAGACATCTTTAGTAGTTTAAATGCCATTTTGTCCATTAAATTGAAATTCCTGAGGTTTTGTTGTCAATTGTCAATCCAGAATATTCACATTGTTGCATTGTAATATAATTTGTTGAGTTTATCTGTCGATATACAGTACTACACTAAGGTACAAGGAGATCACAAAATGAGTGTCAAGTACGAAATGGCAGCTTAATTATGTTTTGGTGAATCATAGAATAGCAGATTAGGAGCGGGGCTACCACAAAATCTACATCATTCATGAATATTAATGAATTGGTCATTAACGAAAGCTACAGCGAGCGACAGCGTACGCCATGTTACCTTAAAGAAGTCACATTATTTATGAATCTACAGATAATGCTTCGACTGTCTACTCACAAACAAGTCATTATACAGTAACACACACAAACTGTATGTCTACGTCTGACAGCAATATGGAATATAGTGGACAATATTTTGAGTGCAATAAATACAGTTTCTCTAACATGATGATTAACACATTTAGTTTGGACGTGCTGGCACTGATGGCCTGTCTGGAATTCTGGGAGCATTGCCTGGCATTGGAGGAGCACCACCACGTCTGTAAATATATAGAAAAGTAATTAAATACACAGACTTAATGATCAATTATTTACCTATTACAGGGTTCCTTGCCCAGTTCTGCAGTACGAGCTTCACAATCTTGGTAATGTATCATTCTGTAGTTTCAAAGACTACAGGTACCCAGGAGAGCCTTTGAATAAAGACAATTTTTGACTAGCAGCAAATATGGAATAGAACTAAGGAAGTGAAATACTTCTAACTATCAAGCTAAGAAACTCAGATTGGTACAATGTTATTTTATCAAGGAAAATTATACTGTACACAGTAATTATATACTATCTGTATCATAATCTCTTAAAATAGGGTTTCTGCCAAGCAACATCCTTATAATGTATATGGAACATGGTGCAGAGAGAGAGTTTAAGACATGCATATTTATATTAACAGTTACTTAGTATGTTCATAGCAAAATCACTCTATTTTTTCCATATTTCGACCTTTTGGTCTTCTACTAAGTCAACTTTGCAAGAATAGATAAGAGAAAAAGACAGTTAACACAAGACTAGCGCACCAGAATATAAACATAATAGCCCTGCAAATTTGATGAGCTTTAAAGCATGCAACCGATCTCTCTCTGTAAACAGCAGGTTTCATATACCAAAATGTTCATCAAGGACTGTTGCATATGGATTGATATTTCAATTTCCATGAAAGTGCTGTAGATCTGAGAAATCCAAGATAGCGTCCAAGATGGCCGCCAAAATCGTGCAAACATCCAAATATAACACTTTTCATCATTATTCTGTTGTATGTTAACATATTGCAACCAGATTTGTTTCATTTGTACGTAAACTAAAATATCTTCAAACTCAGTTACTTTTTAAAACTTTCAATCGTAAAGGTCAAGGTCAAATCAAAGGTCAAAGATCAAAATTTAGGGAAAATGGCAACTGGCAAGGGTGTATTTGTCTTTTTTGTTCCGAATATTTAATATATCATCGTTTTATTTATGCCAAAGTATGTCACAGGGATTGGTGTTTGTATATACATTACAGTTTTGGAGTAGAAGTTTAATTTTTATGGAAATCCAAGATGGCGTTCAAGACGGCCGCCGAAATCGAGTAAACATCCGAATTAAACACTTTTCATCATTATTCTGTTATTTGCTAATGTATTTCAGCCAAATATGTTTCATTTTAAAGTATACTCAAATATCCTTAAAATCATTCACTTCTGACAACTTAAAATCGTTAAGGTCAAGGTCAGATCAAAGGTCACAATTTAGGGAAAATGGCAGCTGACAAGTCGTTTTCCCCCTTTTCAGCCAAATATTAAATATACCATTGTTTTGTTTTGTCAAAATATACTACAGGGCTTGCTTTTGGCAAATAATAACTAACACTCCTTTTTTGGGGCTTCATAAGGTTGTTTTAATTGATATCATTATACAATATGGTGTATAAAATAGCCATCAATATATATTATATAGTAGAAACAGTTAGTATCCAAATTTGCCATTTATCATCATCTTTGTGTGGACTGTACACATAATTCACATTTTTTGTTTTACAATTAACTAAACTTCGGTACATTCAAAACAATTTGCTTTTAACAAAGAACTTATGTAGAGTGTTCAAGGTCAAATTGAAGGTCAAATGTTTTTATTTAGGACAAGATAAAGTCTGGCAAAGTGCCATTTTATTTGAGATTCTTGATAGTAACATCAGTCTCATATAACAATGACAGTGAAGTGAATCCATTTGAAAAAAGTAACATTGTAATGAATTAACATTCATTAATTAAGTAATTAAACTATTCGTATCAGATCTATAGTTTGATGTATATTGGGCGGAATACAACATTTCAAAGGTATAACAATATTAACAAATCTGTCAACAATTCTGAATAATTGTTACCAGGTGCTAAAATGAGAACAACCAAATTAACAACGTTATTGTGCAACATTCATGTTCAACAATGTTCATGAATACGTGTGATAAAACTTCTATAGCATTTGTCACTTTTTACAACTAGTATCAGGGCGACAAATATACAATGATATACAACATGAACACAACAGTTATAAAAAGCAATGCCATTGCTACAATGTGTCAACCTCGTGTCAAGTTAAACGAGTCTGTCATACCTAAACATTACAAGTATCAGACTGTTATTGCATACCTTTTCATGTGCAACAAATATAAATTGTTCACCCACATACAAAATCATGATTCGTCACTATCTGACGTTTCCAATTCTCGGCCAAAGATGGACGAAACTGTGTATACATTTGTACACACTGTGTCTGCCGTCTCAATGTCTTCGTTACAACAACAGGCCACAGTGCATGGCTGCTTGTGTCTGAAACATGCACATGTTTCAATGCACAGGGAACATTCACAGACCAAGTCATTTAACAATTCCGGAGCGGCTGCAGGCTGGCTCATCATTTGTGGCCGTATTCCTGCTCCACAGTTGTCGTATTCATAGCCGAATTCAGTGAATGGTGGTTGCTAATGGTTTGCTACTGTAGCATTTCGCCACACAAAGCTGTATGACACATCTCGCGGAAGATGAAGCATCAGGCTATTTTCTGTTGGTGGTAGATTTCTAGGTTGAACTGAACCTTTGGCTTTCATGCATCGTAGCTGATGGAGCGAATGTCGGCTGTTTCCACCATATAGGCTGATAATAAACATGTTACAGGCCAATCGTTGCGGTTCAAATAGCTCAAGATCCATACCAACAAACTGCAGTGTTTGGTACTGATATGCATTGTCAACAATCATCTTGAATGCTTTGCGTTTTCCTTTTCCGTAAAACCCACTTGTTGTATCACAGCCTGTTAAACAATAAACTGTCAACATAATATTTAGCTGTTCAGTTGTCAGTTTATGAATAAGCGCATGAATTGGTATCAGTCTTCTGCAGTCAGTATGTGTGATGACTGTTGCAGTGGACATGAAGACATGAGGAGCACCTATGTGTTGATAATGGTGTGTAAGCAGAACAAGTACATCTGTATCTGGTGTGTTAATGGCGAGTGAGCTTGTTCCTGAATCGGCTTCGTATTTAGCATGCAGAATCATTATGGTGTCTGCCTTTTCCTGGTTGATATACAGTTCTGTAATTTCTTCACTGGAATCTGCTGATATTCGTACATAGGGTAGCTGCCTTCCACCATTCACAAATAATGTTTCCTTCGACCTTAGCTCATTGCACGCATTTTCCATCATTTACCGCGTGTAGAACTCTATGAGGCGTTCTTTATTGGAACCACTTCGCAGGAATAACTTCCAGTCGCTTGGTATTTCAAGTTCACTATGGACATGTATATTGCCTGCAGTGTTGTTCTTCAGGTCACCCCGTTCCTGTCTAGTTTGTGTTTTCAGGCTATCTTTATTGCATTTGTCGAATACAATATGAATGTTTTTCACCTCTTGTGAAATTTCACGAGCCTTCCTAAGAGTGTGTGTCTGGAACACGGATGCCATGGTTTTAAATGTGGCATGTTCCGATGGCACGGGTAGTGTCTGAACGAGTGCCAAGCCATCAAATATTACCACCTCAGGATTGATTGACTTCGGTTGTGACTCAGTTAGTAGTTCTTCAAGTTTCTTCATAAAGTCTGATTTCCTGGTTTTTATTATTTGACAATCATCTGTGAACATGTGCATTGGCACGGTGGTGTTTTCGAAAGCAAACGGATCAATCAAAAAGGTTCCCTCAGAGCGTGTCTTTGCTTTCGAAAACACCATCGTGCCAATGAGCATGTTCACAGATGATCAGGTAAATGATAAACACCAGGAAATCAGACTTTATGAAGAAAAAGGAAGGCTCGTAAAATTTCACAAGATGTGAAAAACATTCATATTGTATTCGACAAATACAATGAAGATAGCCTGAAAACACAAACTAGACAGGAACGGGGTGACCTGAAGAACAACACTGCAGGCAATATACATGTCCATAGTGAACTTGAAATACCAAGCGACTGGAAGTTATTCCTGCGAAGTGGTTCCAATAAAGAACGTCTCATAGAGTTCTACACGCGGTACATGATGGAAAATGCGTGCAATGAGCTTAGGTCACAGGAAACATTATTGGAAATGGAGGAAGGCAGCTACCCTGTGTACGAATATTAGCAGATTCCAGTGAAGAAATTACAGAACTGTATACCAACCAGGAAGAGGCAGACACCATAATGATCCTGCATGCTAAATACGAAGCCGATTCAGGAGCAAGCTCACTCGCCATTCACACACCAGATACAGATGTACTTGTTCTGCTTACACACCATTATCAACACATAGGTGCTCCTCATGTCTTCATGTCCACTGCAACAGTCATCACACATACTGACTGCAGAAGACTGATACCAATTCATGCGCTTATTCATAAACTGACAACTGAACAGCTAAATATTATGTTGACAGTTTATTGTTTAACAGGCTGTGATACAACAAGTGGGTTTTACGGAAAAGGAAAACGCAAAGCATTCAAGATGATTGTTGACAATGCATATCAGTACCAAACACTGCAGTTTGTTGGTATGGATCTTGAGCTATTTGAACCGCAACGATTGGCCTGTAACATGTTTATTATCAGCCTATATGGTGGAAACAGCCGACATTCGCTCCATCAGCTACGATGCATGAAAGCCAAAGGTTCAGTTCAACCTAGAAATATACCACCAACAGAAAATAGCCTGATGCTTCATCTTCCGCGAGATGTGTCATACAGCTTTGTGTGGCGAAATGCTACAGTAGCAAACCATTAGCAACCACCATTCACTGAATTCGGCTATGAATACGACAACTGTGGAGCAGGAATACGGCCACAAATGATGAGCCAGCCTGCAGCCACTCCGGAATTGTTAAATGACTTGGTCTGTGAATGTTCCCTGTGCACTGAAACATGTGCATGTTTCAGACACAAGCAGCCATGCACTGTGGCCTGTTGTTGTAACGAAGACATTGAGACGGCAGACACAGTGTGTACAAATGTATACACAGTTTCGTCCATCTTTGGCCGAGAATTGGAAACGTCAGATAGTGACGAATCATGATTTTGTATGTGGGTGAACAATTTATATTTGTTGCACATGAAAAGGTATGCAATAACAGTCTGATACTTGTAATGTTTAGGTATGACAGACTCGTTTAACTTGACACGAGGTTGACACATTGTATCAATGGCATTGCTTTTTATAACTGATGTGTTCATGTTGTATATCATTGTATAATTGTCGCCCTGATACTAGTTGTAAAAAGTGACAAATGCTATAGGAATTGTGTCACACGTATTCATGAACATTGTTGAACATGAATGTTGCACAATAACGTTGTTAATTTGGTTGTTCTCATTTTAGCACCTGGTAACAATTATTCAGAATTGTTGACAGATGTTTTAATATTGTTATACCTTTGAAATGTTGTATTCTGCCCAATATACGTGGGCCCATCAATAATTTCGTGAACTAAGTCCACTGTTTCAAAACGCTTTGACATTGCTTATTGAAATTTTGCATGTTCAAAGATAATTTATTATCAAATTAATACAGCATGAAAAATGATTGCTGACATCACGATTTATGACGTCATAGCAACATTCGAACGTCATGTCATGGGCGTTCGTAATAGAAATGACGTCGCCTAGTACGAGCGAGTTACGTTTTGTGTCAAAGATTTATACATTACTCATGAATTATGGCTTCTACATTCAGAAAAATTTTCATGTAGTTTATATGGACTCATGACAATTGAATAGTGCATTTTCATTGTTGAAGAATTGTTTTAAGGACAATAGAGGAGCAAGCAAAGACGATAAGCATATTCGCCGGCCATTGGCCGTTAAAATTGGCGGCCGGTAAAGTGTATTGGCCATACTATTTTGCGACATACAATTAATAACTTGTAATTATTGTGTTTATTCGAAAGTCTATAGTAATTAGAAACTTTTGCAGCAATAATTAAATTTCTGTTGCTTTCGGCTATGAAAATAAAGAGCATACAACTTCAAATGTATGACATTCTGTCATATCATGATAATTCGAAAATCCACAGCAGCAGCGTTGTTTCGGACAAAATCTTGGACATGGATATATAACTGTTACCTCACCCATTATATAGCCTAGAATAGTCCATTAGCTACTTCTGGCCATTTCCAAAATTAAAAAATGGCCTGCATGGTTAGAAATACAAGCCACGGGAGGAGTTGGGTGCGTCGTAAACGGAAATTTGCGGGAGATGTCACGTGACGGCCTGAAGCACGTGATCCGGGTATGGGCCGAACAATGGAATCAATGCAAACTGTGCACGGGATGTTACTTTCAAAAGGACTAGAGGTCAATAGTGTGTTAGTCTATTTATAATCGCAACATAAAATTAGTTCACGAAATTATTGATGGGCCCTCGTACATCAAACTATAGATCTGATACGAATAGTTTAATTACTTAATTAATGAATGTTAATTCATTACAATGTTACTTTTTTCAAATGGATTCACTTCACTGTCATTGTTATATGAGACTGATGTTACTATCAAGAATCTCAAATAAAATGGCACTTTGCCAGACTTTATCTTGTCCTAAATAAAAACATTTGACCTTCAACTTGACCTTGAAAACTCTACATAAGTTCTTTGTTAAAAGCAAATTGTTTTGATTGTACCGAAGTTTAGTTAACTGTAAAACAAAAAATGTGAATTATGTGTACAGTCCACACAAAGATGATGATAAATGGCAATTTTGGATACTAACTGTTTCTACTATATACTATACATTGATGGCTATTTTATACACCATATTGTATGATGATATCAATTGAAACAACCCTATGAAGCCCCAAAAAAGGAGTATTAGTTATTATTTGCCAAAAGCAAGCCCTATAGTATATTTTGACATAACAAAACAATGGTTAATTTAATATTTGGATGAAAAGGGGGAAAACGACTTGTCAGCTGCCATTTCCCCTAAATTTTGACCTTTGATCTGACCTTGACCTGTACGATTTAAAGTTGTCAGAAGTGAATGATTTTAAGGATATTTGAGTATACTTTAAAATGAAACACATTGGGCTGAAATACATTAGCAAATAACAGAATAATGATGAAAAGTGTTAAATTCGGATGTTTACTCGATTTCGACGGCCATCTTGAATGCCATCTTGGATTTCCATAAAAATTAAACTTCTACTCCAAAACTGTAATGTATATACAAACACCAATCCCTGTGACATACTTTGGCATAAATAAAACGATGATATATTAAATATCGGGAACAAAAAAGACAAATACACCCTTGTCAGTTGCCATTTTCCCTAAATTTTGACCTTTGACTTTTGATTTGACCTTGACCTTTACGATTGAAAGTTTTAAAAAGTAACTGAGTTGGAAGGTATTTCAGTTTACATAAAAATGAAACAAATTTGGTTGCAATATGTTAACAAACAGCGGAATAATGATGAAAATGTTATATTTGGATGTTTGCATGATTTTGGTGGCCATCTTGGACGCCATCTTGGATTTCTATGATCTACAGCACTTTCGTGGAAATTGAAATATCATTTCATATGCAACAGTCCTTGACGAACATTTTGATATATGAAACCTGCTGTTTACAGAGAGAGATCGGTTACTCATCTAAATAAGCGAGCTATTGGAGCAGATTTGCAGGGCTATAAAACAATATTACAACTGTGTATAAGAATATGATAACTTGCTGTACATATAAATAGAAAAGATAGTTTTACTGAAAAGAGATAATTTTTATTTTTTGTCCATGCAGCAGTACAACCTCCAAGATTCAAGAAAATATTGTTAAAGATAAAAACAGTACACTCCATGGTACTGTTTTACTAACAATTAATGCGTAAATGTCGCGTATATTTACGCATAGATATCTACCTTACGCAAACTCGTAGGTGTGTTTTACTAAACGATCGCAAGTACTTGTATACATTTATGCAAAAATTATTGAAGATTGAACGTAATTCGGGACACAATATAACCAATGTAACAAATATAACGGGTACCAGAATGAATAAATATGCGTCAAGATTTGATGATTAATCATGCCTAAAACAACAAGTGACGGTCCACAACAAACGACGGTCTAAAATCACATGCGACGGTCAAAAACCATAAGTGCGTGTTAAAAACTCTCCACTTACGTTCATATTTGCCATTTAGGGTTGCCTAGCATTGTCGTAGAAATAAGCTAAAACTTACGACAGAATGTAAACTAAAATATCTTTGTAGAACGCATTTTCGCAAATATTATCGATGTACGCAATATTTTAGGAAATCTTAGGCTTACGCTAGCGTAAATGCTTTGATAAAACAGTGCCCAGAACCAGATAAAGCAGTGACATACATTTTCAATAATAAATAAAAATGTGTTTCAATAAAATGGAGGGATATTCCATAATAATCCGGATTTCGTGCACTGGAAAGAATGACCTTTTATGGTTTATTGGATGAGATAGTTAAAAGAATTGACAAAGTTATGGTGATGTAAAATTTTGTAAGCTTAATATCAACATACAACCATGTTTGAACTGAGTTTTTGTGTAGGAATGTGAATAAATGCCATCCAACCTTGAGGCTGATCAAATGTAACTTGTCTGGTTTTTTTTGGTTTTGTTTTTGAAAAGAGTAGTTTAAATATCTGTGAATGTGTTGTCCTTTTATATAGCATAGAGAAAGTATTATCCAAGTACAAAATAACATTACACAATAAAAATTAAATCCAAGCAACCTTTAATTACAGAAAATACAATGTCCTCAAAGAAAAACTATGTTTTGAGCCAAAGCAAAAGCAACAACCAAAACTCTACTCTTAATAAAATTTTGTTAGCAAAGTCACGCCATTTTCATGTATAATAGTTCTTTACATAATTCATATAAGATGACATTCATAACAATCCTCATTTTATTACAGGGTAACATTTTCATACAATTAACAACATAATGGGATCTCCAAAAGTAGGCAAGTCGGAGGGATAAATTAAAGTAATCAAAGAAGTATCTTGCAATATAAAGGTGTCCATCAGTTCCATCCTGTTTAAACTACAGTAGTACTTGGATGCCTCACACTGCATTACCTCAAACAACATAGAAATCTCATTTAGGTGCAACCAAATGATGTTGTACAAGGTTGCGTTTCAAAAGTTCCAGGAAAGTGCCCTATAATGTTAACAGTATGTTCAAATTACTTCAAACTTTAGCATTTATAATAAAGAGAACACTTATTCATATTGTACCATGAATCAAATGCATGAAGGTGTGCCGTACAAAATGGCACTGCTGCATAATGTATTATGAATTGTTCTATTTATATGGAAATTTTGAAGAAAGTTGAACATATGATAAACATATAAAGCTAGTGAGAACATGTTGTATAAAGGTAGACGGCTAAAACTACCTGCATATTCCCAGTCCGAAGGCAGTTTTAGGCATCAAAGTTCTACTGAGAATGTAATTACACACACTGTATATTTAGTATAAGAAACATCTAGACTAAGTATAACATGCACATTCCAAGATCTGGTTATAGTGAAAGAAACACCACCACACACATCAGCCCCTATCACCATTGTGTCAGAGCAGAAAAATAGCTACCTTATATAATATATCTGCTTCTTTTTCTGTTTCAATAATCTTAATACACCTCCTCCCCAAAGAAAAGAGCTATCCCAAAAATGGCCCCTTGTTCCCTTAATATCATTCTCCCGAAAAGCGAACACAAAGAAAAGATTTCATGAAATGTATAAGGGATCAGAATCAATCAAATCTGCAGTCAAATTTTGGAGTAAGTCCCCCCACCTAAAAAGTATGCTTTTGTCTTAGGATATATCTCTGGCTTTTTTTCTATTTACTATTTAAGTAAAGAGCAATTGTCCGACAGTTTTTCTTGTTTTCTCAAATATTGATTTTCTAGTTACGACCTTCTCATTCTATGCCAGCGATATAAGGCCCTGCTGATCCAGATTTATAAATACATTTTAAAATATGTATACTGACAACACAAACATAATAAGAACAATGACAAAGAAGCAGAAATATTTCTCAGGTAGACTAAAACAGAAGAGTAGGATCACACTAAGACAATACCTTCCAACAGAACCAAACTTTGAGGCAGTGTTCATCATCGACATCCTAGTATATACAACAATAATAACAACATTCAATCATGCAATCACACTAACTCAATCAGCTATTTATCGATAAAATTAGGTCTACCAATTCTATACAAAACATTGTTGATATCAGCATTGAAATGTCTATCATTGATGTCTTATTTTCATAAAATTAATATCATGTGGCTTAGTGACTAAAGCATTGCACCAGTTTTTTTCCCGTTTTTCCGTTCTTTGTAAAGTACCAATAGAAGGTACTTTTCCCAATCAGAAGTAATGATCATTTATTCCCAATTTAGAAGAAAAAAAATCACAAAAACAGAGAAAATTAACTGCAAAGCTACCATATCTACCACATTTTTTGGTTCCTTTTTCAACAATACATGTTTAATCTATTTTGTCATAAAATAGTTATTAAGACATTTAAAGCTATTATTTTAATCAGTAAAAAATTATCAAACAGACCCAAAAAGCCCAATTTCATGATTTCACCTACAAAAATTCCCAGTTCCAGGATTTTTGACTCAAATACCCAATCTCAGGATTTTACACGCAAAAATTCCCAATCTCAGGATTTTACATGCAAATACCCAATCTCAGGATTTTACACGCAAAAATACCCAATTTCAGGATTTTACATGTAAAAATACCCAATTTCAGGATTTTACACGCAAAAATACCCAATTTCAGGATTTTACATGTAAAAATTCCCAATTTCAGGATTTTACACGCAAAAATAACCAATTTCAGGATTTTACATGTAAAAATTCCCAATTTCAGGTTTTACATGCAAAGATCACAAACTAGAACTGGCACCTGGTAAAAATGCTGCACTGGTTTTCAGTGCCTTTTTCTCAAATTAAGATGATTAAACCGATTACAATTAAATAAAATCTTATGGTATTACAATGTTTGTACATGAGTGACAGACCTGATTAAACAGACTATAAATAACATAACATGTGAGGGTGATCAAACACATGCTTCATACATGTTTATATAAACAACATAGCAACTGATAACTCTCCAGTGGAATGAAATGCAATGCTAAAGCCTGGGTCCCACTGAGCATTTTTTGTCTGGGCGATGTACTCCCGATTTAAATTAATTAGCGTCGGGAGGCATCAGGAACAGGGATTTCACAAATTTCTAATGACTTCCACAAAGTTTCACCTAGACCATTTGGTCCCTTTAACCTATGCCAAATGAAATCGAGAGTAAATTGCCAAAGCAAAAACGCTCAGTGTGACCTAAGCATAAACACTTAGGCCAGTCTATGAGTATTTTGCTGATGAGATGAG
This sequence comes from Spisula subtruncata, assembly GCA_963678985.1. Classification (NCBI taxonomy): domain Eukaryota; kingdom Metazoa; phylum Mollusca; class Bivalvia; order Venerida; family Mactridae; genus Spisula; species Spisula subtruncata. The sequence goes on along the minus strand of OY787673.1, from coordinate 35,342,852 downwards.
GAAATGGATATTTTTTAAAAAGCAACAGGACTTAGAGGTCCTTTGGTGGCCCTAGGTCGCTAATCACACAGCTGTAATACTTCCATTCCATTCCCTCGTCCAGTATTTCAGTCATATGGAAACTATCCAGTCATATTATCTTGAAGCAAAGAGTTAAGTGTATCTTCTAGGCAACAAAGTCTCTAGCATGTTTTCTACCCTGAAAATTACCCGTATAATCACCCCCCCCCCCACCTTGCTTGTCTCATATTAAAACTCCTTAAAATCACAAAAATCCCCCCATTCTTAAACCAGGTAATCCCTACTTCATCACCTTCAATTATGGATTCCCAAATTACCATATATCTACTCCAAAACCCCGTAAACCATCACCCCAATATCTTAACCTCACCCCAGTATTTTAACATAATAACACCCCATACAGAGATCAATGACATATCAATTCAACTCTATTTATTAATTAATTATCAATTAAATTCTACAGATAAATGTATATTAATTTACATCTATCATGCATTCAAACAAGCCTTGTTCACAACAGCCATACAAATTTTGGTTGCACAACTTCTTTCTCTAAAAAATGTTCTATTATTACTGTCATGCATAAACAAAAATTGAACTTATGGCAAGGCTGCATTATGATGCTCGCCTTAGCATACATCAACATTGTATAGCAATCTAAAGAGTGGTTCATAATATTTATTGTCTAATGCTCTACATGGGGTACTTACGAAGGTATTGCTGGCCCGGGTGCTGTGGGAGCTGGACGCGAGGGCACACCAGGGGCCGGTCTGTTGGGTATGGATGGCATACTAGGTTGAGCACCTGGTCCTCCCGGTCTGTTTGGTAGGGGTGGTGGTGGGGCTCGTCCAGGTTTAGGTGATGATGGTCGCCTGTAAACAACATATTTTATTTATTCAACATATAAACATTGTTACTATGTTCAAACTTTCTACATTACTTTAAATAATTTAAAGGTGCTGACTTAAGTTGAAGATGGTCGATCACCAGTAAATAACCTATTTCACAGTAAAATTACACCTCAAGACCACTCAACGATGGAGGTACACCTTAATATAAAGACAAGCCCTACAATGAGACCATTGTACAAGGATCCAATGAGTGGTCTTATAATTGAAATTTTACTGTACATATCGATGTGCGTATAAACATACATAATGGTTACCATGAAAAATTATTTTTTAAGGATTTTTTTCACTTACTAAAACACTGAAACTGCTACAAAAACCTCTTACCCTACATATGATCCATTTGCTTGTCCAGTACTCGGTTCTAACCATTCATTGTCTACCGGAGGGGGAACCGGCGTGGATACCGTAGATACCGACACATCTCCGATAATCTGTAACGCATCTTTAGTACAATGATACATACGTAGTAGTTCCTCACGTCGGACAGTCTCCTCCGCTGACTCTTCCATCATAGTACTCTGGTCACAGCTTGAATATAGATGTGCTAACAACTCCGCACCAATAAACTCCTTTACCTGTAGTCAACACAAGATGTTTGTATAACATTTGTTTGAATTTATTTTCACACACACTGTAAAATCATTTAACTTCGTGGTTTTAATAAAAATGACCATTCGGTGGGACGTTTATTCGTATATTTTGCATTTCAGGTAATTAATACAAGGGTAAACATTATTGTTCAATGGAATTTAATTTCCGGTTTTAAAGGCGAGCCAAGAAATCCACGAATTTAGTCTATTACGAAAATAAATTATTTTACAATATGTCATTCAGCCAAAAGATGCAAGCCAACACCAATAAACAATTCATCTCCCAATTAAAAATTCATAAATTAATTAAAAAGTAATTCCATTAAATACCTGATCCAAACATATACAGAGCAGTTCATATCAAGGCTCATCCAGCAATGCCATGTTCTAGCTAGGTTATTCAAGGGTTTATTATTTCTATATTCGTTCTGTTTAAACCACAAGTTAAAGCCAGAGAGCCAAACAGTTTGAGAAGTTATGTATATTATAAGCACTCTTGGAAATTTAAAATAATGTTCAAGTTTTGATACTGTACATTTCTTTTACAATTACTAATTGTGTTCAATGGATCTGCATAACTAATTACAATTCAGTTAATGGCATCGTACATACTATATTGGTTCCCAAATTGCAGTTTTTGATAATATTAAAAGAAATTAATTTGGGCACAAGTTTGGGGAACTTGGTTGGGTCTTGGCCGTGTTTCATTCAGTCTCATGGCAATAACCACTATTCTATAATTTCTTTGTGAAATTGGGTCATTCTGCATTTTTTCGGCAGGGACTTTGGGACCTTTTTCTTTGGCTTATGCTTTGGCATTGCTCAGGGTTGTTGTGTTGTTGTGTTTCTGATTTCTGTGTTTGGCTGGTTAGGTTGAATGCTACCTTCCCTGTCTGATTTTCTCATACTTTTTTTCAGACTTCTGTAGGTACTTTCAAATTAATAAAACTGTACTAAGTTACATATTAATTTGATTGGAAGATGAGATCAACTTCTAATCTAATAACACTGGAGATTATACTCACGAAGTTTACAACAATGTGCATAATGGTTTTGGGTACAAGATCTCTTTGTGTTTTGCCAACAATTTTTGAGTATGAGTCAACGAGGTTACGTATTGTCTCCACTTGTCGTTCTAACTGAGGATCCATGGAACCGAGGTCATCCTTGCCCTGAAATATGTAATTCATATAAACATGTTTAGTGTCTGAAACTGACATTACACAAGTTGTAAATCAATACCCTATAAATCAATTTTAACAGTCAATTATAACCACATGGTCCAACGGATTAACTTGAAAACCTTAGCCAAGGAGCCTTCAACAAACAACCAGGAGCGATCTCTGCTCTGGCATAATGTCAATTGTGCGAATAAATTATGCATGTCTTAGACCTTTCTACTAGCAAATATAATGCAACAGCTTATTTCTTGAATGTTCAAGAAAAATGTAATAAATTAAATGCTTTTTATTACTGAAAAAAATCCATTATTTTTAAAATGATCGACAGAAATGCCAGCAAAAATGTAGTATAAGTTTTTTAAATGTGTTTTTGGAAAAGGCTTATGCCGAAACTTTAAATAAATATGAGTATAAACCACATTAGTGCTTTTTTAAAGTCAAGCAAAATGTAACAATGGTTTTTATTGGTCATGATAAAAAATAAATAGTTTTGTCTGTCTAAAAAATGTATCAGTGGTTTTGACTGGTCAAGAAAACTGTCAAATTGATTGGATTAGTTGGAAAAATGTATCAACGAATGGTTTTGATTGGTTAAAAATTGGTGCGGAATATGTAACAATAATTTTTGATTGGTGGAGATAATTGTAAGAATGGTTTTGATTGGTCGAGAGATATGTAACAACTATGATTTTTATTGGTTAAGAATATGTAACAATGATGTTGGTAAATGTGAGTGTAGGTAAATGTAAGAATGGTTTTGATTGGTTGAGATAATGTAACAACGGTTGTAATTGGTCAAGAAAAATATAATGACTGTTGTGATTGGTCGAGATGAATGTAAGAATGGTTTTGATTGGTTGATATGAACTTACTGAACTCTCATCTTTATCCTGAGATCTATCTGGGTATACACCAGCACGTAGGAACGAAGCTTTCCAACTGTCCACTTCCTCCTGACTGTCAGCAGATAATTCTAACTGCTTATAATCTTTGTATACATTTCTGTAATATGTAAATCATTTATTATCAATAGGTGAAATGCATTGAGTTTTTATAACACAGGGTTTTCAATAAGTTTTAATCTAGCAGACCAAAACGCTTAACCAACAGGCCTGATAACGTCCTTAGTGCAACTTAATTGGTATAAATTTCACATTTTCAGCTGGCCCAAAATGGTTTTTAAGCAGTCAATTTGGCCTGCAGCCTGCTGTAATTGAGAACCCCGATAACATTACTGTAACACTGTAGGCATCAAACCATTAAATGTTAACAGGTCTTACAATACATTGATGTTGGAATAATTACATAAGTATGTTAAATGTAACAATTGATAATAATTTTATTTTAAATCATTATTTAATTCTTCATTTCATTTAAAACCTACTTTTTGTAAATTTTTAATTAATACTAGAATACAGACATAGTTTTATGGCATGAATACATTGTGTTGCTATAAAATCAACTATAACATCATTAATATGCAGTAAAAAATAGAATAAAAATGCTATAAGATAAAATCACTTGTTTTTTACATCTTTATGAATATTTCAACATATTTCTGACATTTAAGCTGCAAAACATAGAAGCAAATACATACAATTAATGACAATTATATACTATATATATAACAATTCATCACTCACTACATTATAATAAATTAATAGTAAAATACTTTATGAAAATGTTACCGGATTTTATTCAAAAATATACATCTCTCTATATAAGGCTGAAACTTACATTTACACTTTATTTTTTTATTCTTTTGTATTGAACCAGTATTAGCCGACTTGAATGGAGTTTTATCCACAATTCGTAACCAAAACAATACATTTTAAAAGCAGAACAAAATGGTAATATTTTGAAGTGTGAGTTTCAATCTCAAAATATTTGTGAATAAGGCGATTTCATGAGACAAAGGTAAAGTAACACAGAAGACAACTTGCATTGATTGAGTATAGATATAATGATACACAAGAAAGAATTTATATAATTATGGTGAAAAATATTCATTAGTTAATGTAACATGTAGTCATGCATTCAAGTAAATATGTATAATATAACAACCACCAGGGTATGATAATGATGATAAATAAACAGCAAAAAGACAAGAACTGTAGAAAAGTTTCAGCATAAAAACTTATGTCTCCCAAAAACACCGTATATCTGGCAATGTTCATCCAACCTATAACTCCTTACAATATGCAAAACTAGGCTTGGTAACGACTATTCATGTGAAGTTTCATTGAAATCCAAAGTGATCATTAAATAGAACATTCATACATTCATAATATAATACACATCTAACCTTGTTAATTGTGAAGGTTTGAGATAACATTTTAATTTAATTAATATCAAACAAGTAAATGATTTATACATTAAAATGTTGGAAATACAATGAGTAAGAAATGAAATGTTTGATAGGGATATATAGCAGAAAATGAAGTTTTGATGAAGATCTGTATCAATATATATAAACAATGCTGTATATTGTAAACATCATACAAGAACTACACAGTTATAGTTCAATTTTGAACCCTGAGCCATGACCTTTTAGACGAGTCTATTTGTTCGGGTAACTCGTGATTTATTTATTTCAATAGTCATGATTTAAAGATATGCTACTTACTAATGTGTGTTAAAATAAATACATATATCTGAATAGTCAATCCCACGCCAATCTTTATCGGTGAATGGATTAAACTTTGAAAGTGCAGTCACAGCTCAATGCTCGAAATCTAACTATACAACTAGCCATTTAAACACTTGGTGTAAGTCTATATGTTTCTTTGGATACATTATAATAACAAGACTGCATTCAATGAATGCTTATGCCCTGATGGAAGCCCTGTCCATAATAACTAGCTAATTCAATAAGCCATTTTCTGTAGAAATGACGGATAGTATTATAATGGCATTGACAATGAAAAGTTTTATGAAGTTTGAAGACATTGCCTTGATGGACTTATAAAATATGTCAGTGTCAAAAACTTAAATGTTTTTATCAACCTATTCAATAGGATGGACAAACAGATGGACAGGACCATCACTATATGCCTCTCGAATCAGATGCCAGGGCATATAAAAACAAGAGGGCCCAAAGGGCCCTAGGTCGCTCACCTGTTGCACATTGGTCTAGGTATCAGTACAACCTACATGCTGACCATATTTCATGAAGATGGGATCAAAACAGTGACCCCTGACGTGAACACAATGTTTTTCTAAGATTTGACCTAGTGACCTTGTTTTTGACCCCACATGACCAAGTTTCAAACTTGGCCTAGATTTCATAGAGAACAACATTCTGATCAAGTTTAATGATAATTGGATGAAAACCACGACCTCTGGTGTGAACAGTAGGTTTTTCTAAGATTTGACCTAGTGACCTAGTTTTTGACCCAACATGACCCAGTTTCAAAGTTGGCCTAGATTTCATAGAGAACAACATTCTGATCAAGTGTCATGATGATTGGATCAAAACGGTGACCTCTGGAGTGAACACAAGGTTTTTGTAAGATATGACCTAGTGACCTAGTTTTTGACCCCACATAACCTAGTTTCGAACTTGGTCTAGATTTTATAGAGAACAACATTCTGACCAAGTTTCATGAAGATTGGTTCAAAACTGTTGCCTCTAGAGTGAACACAAGCCAATTGTTGACGAACGACGGACGAAGAGTGATCACAAAAGCTCACCTTGTCACTATGTGAGCTGACAATATAAATATACACAGAAGCACAAGCAATAGATTTTCAGAACACCATCCAAATATGACCTTAACTCTTATAACACCCAGCAAATCATTACTTCACCAGGAAGAGTGTTTACCCAGTAAGCGCTTTGATTCATAGATTACATGGACTTTTTACTGGACTTTCTCAAGACCAGTAACTTTGAATAGTTTTCTATTTTTTGAAAATAAAAATCATCTGAATAAGAAACAAGAGCTGTCTCCATAGGACGACACATGCCCCCGTGCATGCTTTGATAGTAACGTAACGTTAAGATATCAGCACCGTCACAGATGTGTCATAATATATTGGGCAAATGTGATATTGACATATTTTTCTTTGTGTAAAGGGCCATAACTCTTAAGCGTGTAGGTCAATTTGAAATCTTGTTATCTAACATGACCTAGATCTTATGGCCGTACACCTTTTCATGTTTCAAAAGGTTTGGTGAAGATCCAATGACAAATGCTTAAGTTATTGAGCGGAAACCAAAAAAAACGCCATTTTTCTATGTGTCAAGGGCCGTAACTCTAAAACGGCTAGGTCAATTTGACTGGTTATCGAACTTGACCTAGATCTCGTAGCCTTTCACATTTTCATGAGGTTTGGTGAAGATCCAATGACAAATGCTTAAGTTATTGAGCGGAAACCAAAAAAAACGCCATTTTTCTATGTGTCAAGGGCGGTAACTCTAAAACGGCTAGGTCAATTTGACTGGTTATCGAACTTGACCTAGATCTCGTAGCCTTACACATTTTCATGAGGTTTGGTGAAGATCCAAAGACAAATGCTTGAGTTATTGAGCGGAAACCAAAAAAAACGCCATTTTTCTATGTGTCAAGGGCCGTAACTCTAAAACGGCTAGGTCAATTTGACTGGTTATCGAACTTGACCTAGATCTCGTAGCCTTACACATTTTCATGAGGTTTGGTGAAGATCCGATGACAAATGCTTAAGTTATTGAGCGGAAACCAAAAAAAACGCCATTTTTCTATGTGTCAAGGGCCGTAACTCTAAAACGGCTAGGTCAATTTGACTGGTTATCGAACTTGACCTAGATCTCGTAGCCTTTCACATTTTCATGAGGTTTGGTGAAGATCCAATGACAAATGCTTGAGTTATTGAGCGGAAACCAAAAAAAACGCCATTTTTCTATGTGTCAAGGGCCGTAACTCTGAAGCGGCTAGGTCAATTTGACTGTTTATCGAACTTGACCTAGATCTCATGGCCTTACACATTTTCATGAAGTTTGGTGAAGATCGGATAAACACTGCTTGAATTATTGAGCGGAAACGAATCCGGACGGACGGACAGACGGACAGACGGACTGACAGACGGACGGACTGACGGACGGACTGACGGACGGTGCGATTTTAATATGCCCCCGAACCATCGGTTCCGGGGGCATAAAAAATGTTTTTTAATATTTTTTATTACAGCCTTGAGCTCAGCACTATTATTTTGCAATGAAATAATTGACAACACAGCTACTTTTACAACATGATTCACAATAATGCAATAAAGTTAAAATGAAGGGTTTACAAGTATAATTGTCTACAAGGTAAAATAGTGACATTGGCTGTGGTAACAGATTTGACATAAATTTCTGATGAAAATGAGTTTTCAAAGGTGTTTCAATTCAATTGTAAAATATTGCACAACTTCGCATAGTCCAAAGGGTTCACTACAATAATGTGAACACCCAACAAAAAAACCATTAAGATTATAAAACTTGTGATTAAACAACGAGTTAATATTCAGTCCACACAGACACCATAATATAATTAATGTGTACAAAAACACTCAAAACAAGCAATGATGTAAAACATACATATTATGCCCTAATAGCAGCCAACTGTGTACAAGTTCCCAGTAACCTTGACCTTATGACCTCAAAATCAATAGGGGTCATCTACTGTTGCTGAACATCCTTCATGGATGGTTTGAAGATGACCAAAGGCATAGCTTTCTTTATTGGGTTAATGGCCGGAAGGCATTAGATCTATCGACTACATTACCAACCAACAGACTGACCGTCATGTGCGAAGCATTATTTTCCCTAATCAAAGTTGGGTTGGGAGGGGCATATAATAGTGTCAAAGATTAAAGAATGTTAGTTAAATACTGTCACACTATCTATCTTCTATGTTATCATACACAGCAGTAACAGCATCCAGAAGTAATGCTTTGTATAATTCTATATAAAATCTCACTGAGTAAGCCAAGAAGTTCATAATAAATAAATAAATCATATAAAATGGAAAATCAATTAACCTGCTACGCATATTACAAATGCTTATGGTCAATCATCAACAAGAAACTTAAGCTGTAGTCTCCTACCAGTGTTTCTATATGACATCACAACACATAATATAGTCTGTATAATATAATTTATGTATAGAATGCGTATTGCAACCTTTGCCAAAAAAGTCTGACCTTGACCCCAGCTGAGGTATGGTAGAGTACAGCACAAATAATCATACCACAATTGTAACCGATTTTCCATTTTACACAAGAACGCTAGTTAGGCCATTGCAAATGAAATACCAGATTTATCATTTTTCAAAATGTCCTAATTAATGGGTTAAATACCGGTAAGGAGGGGGGTATCTTTTCATTAATAAGTTATTAATAAGTTGATAATCCATTTACACTTTTAGGATCAACAAATGTTTTGATTGTTGCAAAAGATTTTGAAACTTAATTTTAAGTATAATTTTAATAAGTAAATAAACATGCATTCTCATTCAACCAGCATGTTTTTCATCTGAAATATCTATATGGAGACTTGACAAACCACTGCTTAATGAGGATGGTAATAACAGGGGTGCCAACAGAGCAAAATTCGCAATCAGGAAAATCAAACACGGTTAGGCATTTTCGACAAACAATAGGCCTGCAACCGCATTGTTTCCATACTTTAATCAAGTTTTTTAAAGTAATTCTTACAAAACAGATTCAATTGACCATACCTTTGCCAATTCTCTAGATACTTTCATCAAATAACTTTTATTTTGGTCAGAAATCATAGCTCTTTCAGGATATGTAAATCCGAAATTCGAGATTATTCCCAAAAATTGACACTCCTGTATAATAATAATGATAATCTGAGATTTAATTTGTTCCGACCTTGTAACGGTTGAGATTTAAAAACACATTAAAAGTCCCTGCTTACACCAAGTGCTTCCAACCTCCTTACCTTGTGTCCGGATTGAATAAAAAGAATTTGTAGTTCTTAGAGAACAAGCCACTGGAATCGCCGTCACATAATTTTAATCCATCCAATGGTAACATGAATCGTTTTTCTTTTTCCTGTTATGGACACCGAATTGGGTAAACAAAAAATTGAGTGACAATTCGAAAATCCAAACGGGAAACTCTATAATCTCAATAACTTCTAACGTCAAGCATACCTTTAGTCAAGTCAAAGTTCTAGAGCAAGACATGACAAGATGTCTCATGGTTAAAGAACAGAAAAGGAAAATAAATTTCAAAAACTCTCTAAATTTGAATAAAATTTTGATTTTTTCAAATTTGAAATATTGTTCAAATTGAATCCGGTAGTTCAAATAATACATTTTGGATGATCAAGACCACACATTCAAATGATATTATGGCAAGAATTCGAAAACAGCCAACAAAATAACTATTAAAAGGTATTTTCTAGGTTAAGGACTTTGACTATAATGTTTTGACTAAAAGTATGCCAGAACACTAACTTACCTGTACCTGGTTAGCAAGAAGTATTACATCATCATACAAGATGTCGATGATGAAATGAAGACAAAGGTGAAGAAGAATGAACAGTCACATACAAATAAAGAAAGATAGAAAGAAGGATAAAGAGAAAGGAAATTAATGCGGAGAGCAATAATAAAGATAGGACCAATACCCCACCCAATACTGATTTGTCATCGTATAACACAGTTAATAGACAATCTAAGATTCAAAGCTACCTGGAGTCGGCTATTTTGAAATAATTCCAGAAGAGAAGTTAAACTCCTTCTAGGCCAGGATGGACAAAGTTTAACATGGAAACTGAGTCACACACACCCACACATCTTTTCATGAGCATGAGGATTAATCTTATAGTAATTTCTTCAGGGCAAAAGTTTTCTACAACTGTAACAGACAGATCGACCTCGAGGTGAAACTTAGACAATAATACATCCCTTTGTATGTTGGAAGGAGCATTAAAAGGTAGAGAATGATTTCAGAACAAGAGATGTTCTTGGTTTCAGGGCTTGACACTTACTATTTGGGTCACAAGTCTGACAGAAAAAAAGTATAAAATTTGTTAACAAAATAGGAAACAGTTACATCGAGTCATCCTTCATGACTTTCACTGGTCCTTCTTGATTTTGACTGGCATCGAGCCAGCGGACCAACGTTAGTGTCAAGCCCTGGATGTTCTATAAATTACCAACAAAAGCAGTTTAACTTCATACAAACATTCATGGCAAACATAGAGAAAGATGACAGTAACAGTGATGCTGAGAACACAGGTGATCCCTGGAAAACTTAATACAACATAACAACATAACAACATCTAAAATGTGTAACATGTAACAACAGACAACAACTAAGCAAAATAATACAATTTTATATAACAACAACAATAACATAATACAACTAATCAACAGTGTAGGACGACTTATGTCAGGGAGGAGGGGGACATATTTGTATATAATATTATGGATATATACAAACACATTGGTGAATGTAAAATCCCCTAAGGGGCCCACCTTGAATCGGGGTTGAAAAGAGCAAAACATTTTTTCTGCTTAATGAAGCCTGAATCTTGTAAATCTCGTAGACTTATATTATCCAATGGGAGCATGTACTTCTTGTCCTTTTCCTAATGATAGAAGAGACATACATGATGTTATTTGATGACAATGACTGTTAAATGTATTGGTTAGTACTTTAGTACCGTCCCAAAATTGTCAGACCAGATGACAATGACATTTTACATTTATTGGTTAGCACTTTAAGACCATCCCAAAATTGTCAGACCGGATGACAATGACATTTGACATTGTATTGGTTAGCACTTTAAGACCATCCCAAAATTGTCAGACCGGATGACAATGACATTTTACATTGTATTGGCTAGCACTTTAGTACCATCCCAAAATTGTCAAACCTTTACAGAGCAGCAATCTACAAAGTAACAGAATGCTTATCGATGCAGGTATCTTTGTCACACTCTGGTTTGACACATGTGTTAGTGTTTGGTTAGGGAGGGGTGTATATAGTTATAGGGAAGGTAAAGAATGAAAGTTGCAAGGCAGAATGTTAGTGTATAAGCTTTGATAGAATGGACTTATAATCTCCGAGATGAAGGGTTAGCAATGGTTGGGAAAGAGGGGTTAAAACTGACGGTAACAGTCAGAGTCTTTGCGCTCCTCGTGGAACAACAAAGTTGAAGCACATGTCAAACTTGGGTTGATGGCATATTCCCAGCACTATTCTGTACCTTACCACAATTACCAGACGAAATTGTAGTTAGATAATCAACATACAAATTGAGGCCAGAGTTTAGGGATGCACAAGTCCTAATACATACTTTTGTAAGCATTTAGCAAGGTAGCTGTAACCCTGTACCAAAAGATGTCAAGCTTAAAGGTAGGAATATACCCTATAATGCATGAAAACATACTACCTGACTAGTGGGTAGTTTAATATTGTAGTATATCTAACAGCTAAACCTTGACAAGGATATTTATTTATTTTACCATGGCATTTAATGTAACTATTATATTAAGCTTTAATTTGAATGCTGCTGTCTACATAGTGCAATACTAGCGATCGAGTATTCCCTTAGCTTGCCTGGCAACTAGATGGGACATTATGTATGATGGAACCCCATATATATGCTGAAATATTTTCCTTCTAACGGATAAAATGTACTTTAATTAAGCAAAATAAAAATAATATAAAAGTGTAACATTGACAGTAATACTTCATCAACTAAAAATCAAGCGAGACAACCACCAACTTTTAATACATCCTAGGGTAATCATGCAACTATCAGAATCATATGTTAATGTTCAATATTCCATGTACGGTGTGTGTATAAACATGTCACCTATATTCCATGCAAAATAATGTATGCAAGAACCACAACCAATGAACATGATAGATGATTTAATGGTCACATGATTTATTCCAAATAAGTCACATGACCTCTCAAAATAGGTCACATGACTTCTTCAAATAGGTCACATGACCTCTCAAAATAGGTCACATGACTTCTTCAAATAGGTCACATGACCTCTCAAAATAGGTCACAGGACTTCTTCAAATAGGTTAATATATGACTTCTCCAAATATGTCACATGACTTCTCCAAATAGGTCACATGACTTCTTCAAATAGATCACATGACTACTGCAAATAGGTCACATGACCTCTTCAAATAGGTCACATGACTTCTAGAATAGTCAAGACTACTGTACACAAAAACACACTGAAAATCTGCATTTACCGTAAAACTTCTTTCTTTATTTTAAAAAAATAAAATTTGAGAGATTCTCAGTCAGGATTTTATCTGGAACTGACAAACATGCATTTTAAAAATAAGTAACACACAGGAAGTATAGTAATAAATAATCATGTGACCACTAACTCGGGAAGATCATGCAGTCAGCACCATGGATACAAGAGTTACCTATTGTCGGTATTGAAGACGGCAAAAATTGGATGTCGAGAAAAGAAACCCGACTCAACATCCCGTATAGCAAGACCGTCCAATGTTAAAAGGTACTTCTTGTCCTTCTCCTGGAAGAGTTACGCTAGTTGTTGTTGTTTTATCGCAATGCAAGGGGCGGACATTTAGTTAGTACACATGAACATTGTTTTCTCGCAAAGGGAGAAGCGGCAGTCATTCAGTTAGTAGACATAAACAATGTCACTCAAATTGAAACTACTATGGGGATGAATGGTATGGAAAGACACTAAAGAGTCTAATGTTTTACCAATACATTCATCATTAAGTTCATAGCAAAACAAGTTCCCTAATTTGTAAACTCAATACATTAGCAAATGCAACCTAAACCCTGAGAGGAAGAACAGTCATACTATGAACAAATGTAAACATCATAATGCAATGGTTAGTAAAAAGAGTTGTCAATACTTTGGTCACACACCCAATTAGTGACCTGTCAAATCATAATATCAGATATCGGACATTGTATTTTAGCCTGTTTGGGCCTGACAAACATCATTTGGTTATCAGGTGGTGGCCGTAGTAAATGCATCTTTTGAAATATGCATTGTTACTCATCGACTGGCCTTAGCACAATGCCTTAATGACATTGGCGTCCATGTGATTTGTGACTAAGGTATTAAGCAGGGGGTTTCACCACAACTATAGGGGCTAAATCTAGAATGTCGTTTTGATAATATTCTTATTTCCAAAATACTATTGTAATACAAATATTCAAATACGAATTGGCCCTTAAAGTCTAAAGCAGTAAAGGGTCTAAATGAGTTCTAGGGACCAGGCAGTCATTTAAAGGATCAAGTGAAACCCCTTTAAAGATACATAAGAATATATCAAGAGTTAACAACAAGTCACGATACACTGCCCATACAGGAAACCCTTGAAGTTTCAAAGCATGGCAAACATAATGCTTGATAATGTAATAAAGATGATATCACACAAGAGTACAAAGTTCATAAAGAAGCTGAATCACGACGCATTCAGAGTCAAATTCAAAAAATTTTCATTGCACCATAGACTTCAAGCCCATACATAATTTCAAGTAGTCACTATATACATGCACACAGAGTCTGTTCCAATATAATTATGATGAGAAAATTGATTGATATTGATTGAATAATTGAGATATAGTTCATGAATAGAATGGACTATAACCCTGGCCAAGCAATGTGCAAACCAATCTCTTTATCATAGATTAAAAATATTCTAATATGCAAGAAATACCTAAAAGTATGCATGCTTTTTCATTCACCTCTTAGCAAGTTCAAGGTCAAAGCAAAGGTCACTCAACTAACAGAGGTCATTTGATGGTGTATGGTATTTAACACAAGGGTCAAGGTTATTAGTGTTTGAAAGACAGTTAATGAAAGGATCACTACATTATATACAGTATTCTGCAGACACTACAGTAACTGTATAAGTCTATATTTCTGTAAGTCAAAAATGTCTTTGAATTCCAGTTCCAGACATTTGACATACAAATGTATTAGCCCTGTTTATTTTAATTAGGAATCTTTATTAAACTAAGTTCAATGTTATAACACAAAATGAGTAATGATAACTATAGACTATAGTGAAAGACAAAATTTACATGCCCCATTTTGTATGTCTAAATATTTGCATAAATTTATTACCCAAAATACATTGACATAAATAATTGTGAATCCCAGGACAAACATGTATCATAAGAGACTTGAGACCAGGGAGATAGCATAAGAAAAAGCACAACAAAAAAGCAGAAGTCTCTGCTTTACAACAACCACCTAAAGACTTTATCAGCAAGCTCTTCGGCAATGAGTGTGCTCTTTATCATATGACTAAATCTAGTTTCTAGAATCCAGGTTTTAAATTGAATGTTCTTAAGTGAATGTATATAAGTGTGAAGCGCAATAGAATATGATTTCATAATTTTTGCGCTATACAAATGTCATGTATAAATTTGTATTTGTATTTGTAACGCTCCCCTGACTTAACTACATGCCAAACAACAATTATGCCGTGACATCAATCTTAGGCATCTAGACATGACAACTTTTTACTCACTCAAGTATAACTGAGAAAGTTAATAATTCATTCGCCAGCAGCATCAAATCATGTGTTCCGCAGTGGTGGATAAGGGGGCGGGATCGTAGAGGGGACGGGATCATAGAAGAGGGGGGATCATTGATGGTGCAGGATCATAAATGAGGCGGGATCATAGAGGGGGCAGGGACTTTGAGGGGGGGGGGGCAGGATCATGTCTCTGTGCATACAGGATTTGTTTGTAGATTAATCAGGAAACAAGGAAAGAGAATAAAGTTTCCATTTTATGCAGCATACAGTAACAACTATGACCAAAGACTGTTCATTTAATTCTCTAATAATTTAAAAGTAGTTCCAACGAGAACAAAAAATCATGAACATGCCTTAATAATAGGCTATAAGATATACGTTTAAATCTCCATGTATATGTACAGTCAGATGATTCTCACTTAGTAAAAGTAACTTTTAAGGAACAGATTATTCTAATATTGCAGGGCCCCTGTCACAACCAAACTTAGCCTGATCTCCTGAAGAATCTCAAGCAGAAATCAGGCCCCAATCTCCTGAAACATCCGAAGTAGAAATCTCATCTCAAATTGAGATTTTGTAAAAATCAGTATCTGCATTTGAGATTTATCTTAAGTTCAAACGCTTTATATTTTGCTGAAATAAATTCAAAATATTGTTTTCTGTTGTGTGATGCAAGTTTGTGAAACAGTCTCCCTTTGGAAATTAACAAAAAGACACATGCCGATATTTGTGATGAGATTTAACTGAGAATGAGATGTTTCGGGAGACGCCCTACTGATCCCAAATCGAGATTTTTCTCGAGTCTAATTTTGAGATAAATCAGAAGTTCCAGCTCTTTAAACCTCACTGCAATAAACTAAGAATAGTGCTTTCTGTTTTGTGTTGCAAATTTTGAGTTCAGTCACAAAAGGAAATTATCTCTGGCAAAATTTGAGATGAAATTTATCTCTGATTGCGTTGCTTAGGATGATCTGGCCCGGTGATTATAAACATTTCTCATTCTCATACTCAAACTCCATACTCCATGATCACACTTGAAAAACAGCTTTTTTAGATTTTTTTTCATCAATACTGACACCGACTTGTAGCAAATTATCTAACTAAGAAAATGAACCCCCATTTCATATGTTTCCATTCAGTAATAAAGAATTTATAGCAGTTTTCGTAACTAAGAAATGCTCCAATTGGAGTACGGAGTATGAGTTGGAGCATGGAGTATGTTCTCCAATGTTTATAATCACCGGGTCAGGGCCTAATGTTGGTTTAATAGAACAATGCCTCATTAGAGATGTGCACACCTAGACCTATATGGATATCTGTAAATTTTAAGCGTTAAAACCCGAGGCATTGTCTCAAATGAATTTGGATATAATATAAACAGACAAATTAAATCATGTGTATTAACGGTAAATCAATCCATTGTATTGGTAGTAGTCATACATACCTTTGAGAAAACCCCTAGTGCATTTACAGTTGAAAGATATAGAACCTCATATCTGTCAAGGTATGCACATCTCTATTACCCCGATACATTCACATTAATTACATTGATTGTCAATAAAAATAACCAAGTTGATCCTACCTCTTCATCCTTAAACCAAGCTAAACTTTCTGCAGTAAGAACAAACCAGAATTCCTTCGAACCCCCTTTCATAAAACTTATGTTATGTAGAGTAAGCCAGCCTTTACGGATAACCTGTAATACAAAATATAGGAATTCATTACTGATGAGAAGTTGACAAAACATGTAAACATGCCCCCATGCATGGCAGTGAAATATTCATATCTGTTAAAGGTCACAATGGCCTTAATATTTGACTGTAATTGTGAATTTAATTGTATTCACCTATACTGGTAACATGACTATCACTATACTTTGCTATTACTATATAAATCACTACGAAATGCAAATATAATGTTATCGATGGCACCATGAAAAAATACTGAACATGCAATTGGTTAACTGTAAAAGCTTTTGCAGCTCCGGCATTTTCATTTCGCTCTTGAGCAGTGGGATTTTTTACAGTTAACCAATGAATGTTCGGTATTTTTTCATGTGACTGTTTTGGCAATTTCCTCTTGGCTAGTAAGTCCGGTATTAGCAGGAAGGCGGCAAACTGAAAACTGTTTATTATAGGACGAAAATCCCGAAGTGGCAAAAATGGTAGGTTCGGCATTTTTCAACGTTGCCATTGATATGTTTTTTGTGTTTCCTGAAAAAGTACAAAATTGTAGGTTCGGCATTTTTAAACGGTGCCATCGTTATGTAGGTTGTCGCATATATATCTAACAAACTGCAAGCTTTGAATAAACAACCTGAGGCATAATACCCAATCTCGAAAACAATACAAGTCTTGTTACTGCTGCCATTTGCACACAACACACTGCTAAATCAAGTCTCACTTCAAATATTGAAATTTGAAATGAGCAAAATATTGTCAATTTTTTTATCAAATAACTTAATTTTCCTCTGTGAAGCCAGATTTCCGGAAGGATTTCTGATCTATGGCTCACTCAACATATTTCCGGCAGAAGCTGATTGTACGAATCAGTAACTTCTTGAGTCCGACACAAGTGTATTTTGCAGACAGTACCAAATCTAAGGGAAATAACTCTTGATTAACATTTTAATTTGTTGTTTTAATCAACTAATAGAATATATGTAACCCAAGAAATTATTCACCTTAATTATGCTTGTGGTGTTCATGAGTGGTAGAAATTCGATAAAGTACTCAAAACATTAACATGGCCATCGTTAGAGAGACTTTAAAATATGAAAAATTTGCAATCGAGAATATGCCCACGATTGGCAAAACGCAAAAGTTGGTATTCAGTAAAGTAAATTGATTTACAGAACACATGATGTAAATGCAAACTGGGCATTTAATATACACTAATAACACAGAGATTTCCCAAGGGCATTTTAATGTCTGGGTCCAGTGCGTTTGGATTCCAAAATCCAGTTTGCCAGTGCGCTTAATTTGAATTGCGCTTAAAAAGTCATACCTGAGGAATAAAATATGTCTTACAAACAATGCATCACATTCAAGAATGTGTTAATTGGTTTTTTTATTTCAAGTGGAAAAGTTGGTATCTGATGAATTTTGTTGTATCTGTGATATGGCTCATATAACCTTCCAAATTTAAACCATTCCATCCCCCAAATTTGATTTTTTTCAAAATATGGGACGGGACACCCCTACCGTTCCCACCCTTATTGCCTTTGAAAAAAATTCTGGGGAAATCCCTGTAACAGCTTCTTGAGTTGAACAATCACAGAAGGTAACATTTGATAACATTCTCAACTATAAAACTCAATTCAACATAATCAGGGCTTTTCATCATATAATAGGAGCCTTTATAAGGTAGCCAGCCGGTTTCATTAAAATCATGCAAATATCCCACTCACCCGTCCCTGCCAAAAAAGACCTGTACAAAATCAGATCCAAAATTGTAACCTAAATTTAGTTGTTGTTTTTTTCTAAAATAGACAGCTATGTTCATATATCCACAAAATCATATTATACACATAAAGGCCTGATGATGTTATTAACATAAAAATGAAACTCAGTAACATCAATAGATGATACCCCAACTACAGTCTGTGCTGCTACTCTTCTTAAGGCTCGCCACTATATATCATTTATGAAAAGAGAGACTTTATATTAAAGTGAATGATTATACATCTTAAATTAAAGTCATATTACTGTTTAAAGTGACCATCATTGTTTTGTAAAACACAATAAACAATGATTTCTAATCATTGAAAAAGTATCATTTTTTCAGTTATAACTAAATAAAACAATTGTATATAACAGTTCTATTCCTACATAGTTGCAAAACAATAATATCTTTTTGACCTGCTGGTCAAAAATTAATTTAATGTTAAATTTCCAATAAGTTTTGTATGATATGGTCTTGTATACCCGAAGGAAAACAGTTGTACAATACAATGTACAAACATTTTTCTTGTTAAAGTGTATAGAGCTATATCGGAAGATATTTTTAAAAAAGTTTCAAAAACTGAAAAACAATTATGCTTTCATATCCATTGGACCATTTTTCGCTTCAGTTTTAACAGAAACTCTCTCTGTGATTTATTTGACATGCAAACTGTCCGTTTTCATAGGAAAGTGTTCTAGAACACCCTATGAAACTATAAGAATTGTCTATTTTTCGACAATTTAATCAAAGAACACGGAACCCATCCAAAGTTTTAATTTGCAATTAAGGTAGTCTAGTATCATACTAAAAACGATGCACGTAATTATTATGACATTGAATGAAAGTTAAAATATAGCTCTATACACTTTATCACAACTTTTCTTGACTGTTAATTTTTTATTAAGTAAAACAGTATTATAACTTTAAATGAAATGATCCAAACATCAGCAAGTAGCTTATCAATATTCTTTCCACAAATATTAACATTTCAACCTTTAAATATTTGCATTTGCCACAACACGAGCCCGCATTATCAAAAACATAACAAATTTCTTGTAACTCATTTGCCATCAACTTCGACTGCTTTTTCAGACATAGGGACTGAATGTATAAAATATATATTAAACAGTTCTAAAGGTGGTCTAAGTAAACATAGGTCACGGTATCTTTGGCTTGGCATAGGAGGGGTGTTTCTAGTCCAAATACTAGCCTAAGGCTATATGCTGGACAGGTCCCTTATGCAATATTACACAGGGAACTGATCTTAAACTTCATTTTTAGGGGAAAATGCATGATTTTAAAGAAATATTTCCAGTAGAAAGAAGCTGTCTGATAAAAACACCTTTTGCATGGGAACAAAATATCCCTGGCATAGAATGAGAAAGTCATCAGTACTTCATGCAACCTTATAAGATTGATACATATTTAACAAGGGCCCATTTTCATGAAAATCGAAACTTGTCATATAGACAAAACTGAAGCTGAAACAACTTGTTTTACCATATGTAAATATTAATTTTCGGACAGTTTTTCCTTATTTTCTAAAAATATCCATTTTGTAGTTACGACCTTCTCATTCGAAACCAGCAGTATGCATATCAAGGGGTGTTGATGTATAGAGGTTAAGTAAAATATATGGGTAATATAAACAACATAGTTACCTGGTTACCAACTTTTCTTTTTGTTGTATTATCTGATTTTTGCTGTGCACTGTAACATAAACAAAATATGATTGCAAGATAATCAAAACATGTTTGTTAATGCTTATTTATTTTATGCATAATTAATATTTAACATGCATGGAAAACAAGACTTTGTTCAGTAAACTCATAATTATGCCATAATTCAGGGGCCATAATTCTGTTGAAATGCTTAATGCTACATTGCTTTGATAATGCAATGTGTTTATGATGGTTAATAAGTATGTCAAGTTTGAAAGCAATGCATTTATGGACTTCAAAAATATTTCAGTTTCAACATTTTGTAACAGACAAACAGAAAAATGGACAGGTGCTATATGCATAGATCTGCATCAGTAAGCATCTGCATCAGTAGATGCCGGGGCATTAAGACTTCCAATTTCTTAATAGAATTGTACGAAAGGTACTCCTGGACCCTATAAATATTACTCTGAAAAAGGGAAAATAAATAATTTTTATCATCTATGCTTAAATAACAAGAGCAAAGGGCCATAACTATGTCAAAATGCTTTTCCTTCATGTTAATCTACATGTTGAGGTTCTTGGTGTGTCAAAGTTTGAAGAAAATCCTGCACGAGAAGTTGCATCAACAAGAATCTTTGCAACATACATTTTGCGGGGGGTTTGAAATTTCAAGCAATTGTAGAAGGTACCAATGAATGTACTTACTTGGCAAAACCAATAAAATCTTCATGATTTGTGTTCATATAAGCAAGTTGTATATCCACTAACATCATAAGTTGATCTTTACATTTAGCTTCCCTCTCACGAGTGCATGAGTTAACAATCCTTTCTGTCTCTTCACGTAAACGTGGATAACGATTCATCTAAACAAATATTAAGAAGGCTATGAAAATTACAAACAAAAAAGCAGGGCCTTTTCATAAAGTAGAGACCATTAAAGTTCATATTAAGGCCATTTAAGACAAGTTCCCTCAATAAAATCATACCATTTGCTAATGAATTAGACTTAAGTTTTTCGATATAAGCCCATATAACCAATATTGTTAAAGTAAAACTTTGTTATAAAGAGCATCAATATCACAAGCACCCAGTCTATCTCAAGCAAATTTAAAAGAGTATTCATTTGTATTATCAATACATGCTCTTTGGTTATTTCGAGCATCCTGTTTATATCAAGCATTTCACCAGTCCCGATTACTCCTCGAGATAACAAAGTTTGACTGCATTTGTTTTTCCAGTCCTCAAATTATAGGGGTAGAAAAATCCATTCAAGAAATTTTACAAAATACTGTAAGTTAAATATTTGTCAAAGTGGTTAAATTTTCGTTGATTTCATGGTTTATTTCAACTTCAACCATGAAATATAATCCCCAGTAATAAACTACTTCGCAAATACAGACTTTGTTTTCCCCAATCAATATTTTCCACCTAAAGAATTACAAATCCCACCAAAATGGCATTTTACACAAAGCCACGATAAGTAAATGCCCACAAATTGAAATTAAGTGATTTTACCGTACATTGTATTTACCTTTTCAGTACATCTACGTATAACACCAGTTAGTTCAGAGACCACCATATCTATACATTTAAGAGATGGTGTGCGTAATTTTTCAATCTGTTTTTTCACGATAGCTTCAAACGCCATATCTGGTGTGAACAGACCCGTCCTGATACCGTGTATATTTTTAATGGCGTAACTTATCTCACGTCGTAATTCTTTTTCATCAAATTCCATCTGCAATACAAACAAGAAATGTCATTTACAGTTCTTTCAATGTCAAATAAGAAGGGTTTGTCAACAAGCATTAGCTCATCCATCAGGTAAACTATACATATCTAGGTTTAACTGGGTATACCTGAGTTAACGGTAATCCCCGCTATTCTTTCAAATGGAATAGTTCCCTCATTAGTATTACTTATTGAATCAACTATACTGTAATACTTGTATTTGTTTTTTAAATATCTTTTCTAGGCCTTTTGATCGCAATTAATTATGTATGTTAGGAGACTTTAACGTGATCCCTGACCTTCTAATAGCATAATTTACAACTGATCCTGTCTATATTGATAACCCTCTTTATATGTCTTTATAAGCAGGGACTATCACAAAGATGCTAAAGGTGTAAAACAAACATAGACCTATATTGGAGGGTTCATAATTATATTCAACACATAAACCTCGTATTTCAAGCATTAAGGACTTTAATGGTTAGGATCAAGTGAATATCTCCGTACAAGAACTGAATGATGGACATAGCTAATGACAACAAGTAGTTATATACAAAAGTCCTCTGTCTGGTTTTCAGTGTTCCTGTTGCCATGGCAACCACAATATTTGTTTGAATCAAAAAAAGAATAGACAGGTATGATCTCCTTTTATATGGGTTCCTATAGACATAGTTTACCAAGTTTAATTCATGAACCTAGCAGGATCCAGATTTTATTGAGACGGACCGGTCCAAAACTGTTAGGGAACAAACAAGGACCTAGAGATTCCCACCGCTGGTATAAATCAAAGCACTAGAAGCACTGTGTTATATGTAAAAATAATTACCAACAGGTCATTGATTCTACACAAATGCCTGACTTGGCCTTTTACTTGTCACTCTTGGTAAATGTTATTTAGGGGTCACATTTGATGGGGAAAACAATACAAGTTAATATTAGTAGGGATGAAAGTTCTATGAAAAATCATAAGTAAGCCCTTATTTATAGTGGATGACATATTGGACTATAAGTTGAAAAGAAACATGTTTACCTTTACTAATTCAAATGGAAATCTTTCATAGAAAATTCTGTTGATTTTGGCTCCACCAGATAATTCCTTCATGCTTATAGATGCTCCAGATCCTTCAATATTCTTCTCAAAATCTGAACCAAAATTCTGTACCATTCTATAGAAACAAGAACGTTAACGTGAAAATTCCAAGAAACATATCGTTACCTTACTAGATATATGTGTCCATCGATACAGTGCCCCAATTGGGGTATAAAAAAAAGTAACAAAGGGCCTTTACTCAGGTAAAAGGTATTGCAGAAAAAAAACATCCTTTACAGTCAACTAAACAGTAAAGTTGTTAATCTGTGAAAGTTTGAAGAAATTCTGCCCAACGGTTTGTGAGGAGTTCAACACACAGGATTTGCATAACATACACACGGACAGACAAAATCATTGCCATATGCCCCCCACACTTATAAATGAGTGAGGGGGGGGGGGCACAATGATAATAACAAGCCGGTATAATGCTAGTGGTTTTACACTGAGCTCTAAATATGGAGGAAAATTGGACAGGGAAGACAGCACTGAACTGAAATTCAAATTGCTCAAATCTTGAGCTCAGCATCTGTAAGGGCTACATTGAGTAAAGGGTTAAATCATACCGATATATAATCATCAAGCAACCAACAACATATTCAAGACCCGCCTACAGGAGTAGATGTCAGTGCTGTAGATATAGTTTAAATCAGTGTTTAACTACTTTAAATATTTGACACTGTACACCGTCACTTTGCTCATATAATTTGCTACATATGCCAATCAAGAAGAAGAACAACAACAACAAGAAGAACAACAACAAGAAGAACAAGAACACTTACTGCATCATAGCTTTTGTTTTTCTCGCTGGATCATCCGGTCGGAAGTTTTTAAATTCATCAACATCTTTCTCTAGAGATAGAAGCTGACCTTGTAGTTTGTTACGTAGACCCGGTAATGTATCTCGAATATGATTGGTCAATTGTTGATTTAAAACTCGCTGAAATCAGAATCAATTTGCATTTAGTAAAATAAATTAATATCTAGATAAAGTACACTTCTAAACATGCATTGATTTCATTAAGCAGGATTATACCTTTGCTTCCCAGAGTTACATGTTGGCCGTTTAAACCCTTCATGACAGGTACCCTATCAAGCACCTCAACTGATTTTGAATATTTTATTTCGATTTTACAGTGCGCCAGGGATAATGTGAAAGGTGGTAAAATTTGGAATGATCCACAATCATGGTGGATTACTCGAGCGAGCATGAGTTATCAGTGTTATTTTAGTACGAAACTGACCATATGTGTTTACCTAAGCAACCGATTTTTCAACAGTACTGTAGGCTAAACCAGCCTATGTTGATAAACATCACATTATCCTGGGTGCACTATAACAGTCACTGTGTTACTTTGCAAGAGTATCTTGTTTACGTTACTTGTTTTCCTTTGTTACGTCATAAAAATGATGTGATGTAACTTCCATATTATATCTGCTAATATTCCACACTATGATTTGTTTTGTGTCTATACATGTAAAATCGCTGGTCATGTTAGAACTGGTTGACTAACATGAGGTTCTGTAAAATTATTTAATTTTGATGAGACGAAATTTTTGTGGTTTGGTAAAAAAGACCATATCGATGGGACATTAATTCGTGGATTTTGCGTTTCAGGTAATAAATACAAGGGTTAAAATTATTGTTTGGTGGTATATAATTTTGTGGTTAAACGCGATCCACGAAATTAAATCCTCCACGAAAATTAATGATTTTACATTATAAGTGTGAACTGAGGTATGGAGTGTGGAGTTAAAACATCATAGAATCAATGAAAACACAAGAGTTAAGTTTTACCTGTAGGAATGGAGTACCCATTCTGTCTGCCATATGTCGGTACGATGGATGACTGAGAAAATATTTACGTTCACCAGCCAGAGCCATGCGTATATCTTTTTTACCTTCAATATCCTTTTGGCTTCTGTTCACTACACCGATATAACCTGAAAACGACAACAAGAACTGCATGTATTACTGAACATCATTGTGCAACAAACCAGGAAAACTCAATTTTTCTCACTAACGTTTAATGTCTTACTGTCATGTTTTTAATATGTACTCGGAAATTGACTTGACTGTCGGTCATCCTGACTAGTAAATAATTGGTAGTTTTTAAAGTTACATGTACCTTCAACCATTTAATTATGTAAGAGAAATACTTTGATATAAAATTTATCTGAAAAAGATTTTTCAGTTGAGAAAAAGCCAACAATGTGGCCAATGGCAGGAGAAGTATAATAGATCACACAATTCTTTAAATAGTCAACCTACATCCATGTTGGGAATCTTGTGATTATAATAATAGCATAAATATAATAGAATATAATATAAATATTCCCAAAATCTTAATTATTTTGATAGTTTTACCAATCTTGATGTTATAAGACTTAGTACTCCTTGAATAGTTTTACTATAGTTCTAAAGTGTAGGCTATGCTCATTCTTAAATTCTAGTTTCAGAGATATGTTCAAGCAGACAAACTCGAGGGATATTCTGTCAAAATGTCTGATCCCTGAAATGAAATTCAGCCCCTAAATACCCCCCCCAGATATGTAAGAATGTGTTACCTCTACGTAAGGGAAGTAGGCGATTCTCCAGTACATCTCTAGCATCAGTTCCATCATCCATCAAGTCTAGTTTGGTTATAACACCAATAGTACGCAAACCTACAATGCACAAATGCCACATCATACTTGTATAACCTCTGCGGAGCAACATTGCAAAACATTAAGTTTCGTTTTTGTACAGATCTATGTTATTGCTCTGGTGAGATAAAATAATAGTAAAGTGTTGTCTGTAGCTGATGAAGTGAAAGTTACTGTAGAGAGGTTGCACTCTTACTGTGTGCAATATTACAGTCCTTTCAAAGTCAAATGAGAACGGTTAGTAAACATTAGCTCGTCCGTGAGGTAAACTATGTTTATAAATCTAGTTTCGACAGTGCATACCTGAGTTAACGGTACTCCCCAATATTCTTTCGAATTGGATAGTTTCCTCATAAGAATTACTTATTGAATCGACAAGAATACTGTAATGGAGGTGTTGTTTTTATATAATATTTGTCGTATTCAATTTTGAACCTAAACAATAGCGTACATCATAAATCAAAGATGTTTGAAAAATTGTTTCATAATTATATAGTAATCAATGATGATTCCTTCTGTACGATTTTATTACCTTGCGGGTCTACTTCTTTGGCAAGTTTGAGAGCATCAGAGTTAGCCAGATCAGCATTAGCGGGACTGACAGCCAGGATCAGACAACTTTCCTTGGTGATAAACTCCATCAACATACCACGTATCTGTGCTTCTATATCCGCTGGTTGATCACCTACTGGTACCTTCGTCATACCAGGTAAATCTATCAACGTTAGATTTAATACTGAAAATATAAATCAATGTCCAATTTAATACTTAAAACAGATATCAATGTCAGATTTAATACTTAAAACAGATATCAATGTCAGATTTAAAACTGAAAACAGATATCAATGTCAGATTTAATAAGAAATCAGATATCAACATCAGATTTAATACTGAAATCAGATATCAGCATCAGATTTAATACTTAAAACAGATATCAATGTCAGATTTAAAACTGAAAACAGATATCAACATCAGATTTGATACTGAAATCAGATATCAAGATCAGATTTAATACTGAAATCAGATATCAAGATCAGATTTAATACTGAAATCAGATATCAACATCAGATTTATTACTGAATATAGTAGCATAAGAAAGCGCTCGGTAGCGCACTAAGCAAAGTGTTGGTAGCAAATCATTGCATAGACTTAGTAAAGCGCCATTAATAAGCGCTCAATAGGCTCCTGGCTTTAACTTAGATCATCAGGGTTAGAAATCCAGCACACTAACGGCTATGTAGGTGACAGATAGACTTACCATGTGGAGAATATACCCGAAGGTTAATTGGAATGTTTGAGATATTTTTGTTGCCCCCGGTAACACGATCAGTCTCCGCCTCAATTTCTTTACGTACTTGATCAAAGTCGACATACTTCTTTCCCTTCTGATGCAAGAACTCTGCATGCTCTGAAAATATAAATACATAGCATATTGACGATCAACAATCAAGATGCCGTTTTTTATCGTTTTCCTGCCCTTAATATATATATGTGCTTTTCTGGTGTTAATCAGCCAATGGGAAACCCTCAAATCATCACGAAATGAAAATGGCGAATTTCTGTTTGTTTTCGGCTTTTGTTCGTTTTCATTTGGCGGGAAGAAGAAAAACGAACATCATCAGTTCCATCAATTTATGTATTATTCCATTCCTATTCAAGAAGATATTTTGCACATGAAATAAATTATATACTTGTAAATTCAATGATTTCTAAAGGAATTTAAGTTTTCATAAAAGACAGGTCTCTCCTGAAAAGGTGTTTTTATCATACAGTATTTTCAAATGGCATCGTCAATATAGACATACTAATAAGTCTATACTTAAAATCAATGCCTCAATGGCAATCTCATTCCTTTACATTGTTTGTTAGATCTGACTTCACTACAAAAGAGGTCTCTATTCACCTGTATATATACTGTGCTGAACCAAAACATCGTAACTCAATTTTGGCGCGAAAACTTCTTTTGCAGCATCCGCATCTGCTAGACGTCCTGCGCATTTCTGCCTTGTCGGGATATACGTAACGCGATTGGCTATTTAAATGGTGACAAGACAAAACTGCTTGGCACGTCTAGTAGATGCGGATGCTACAAACAAAGTTTTCGCGCCAAAATTGAGTTACGGGGTTTTGGTTGGGCACCGTCGATATATAGAGTGTACTTAAGTCAGTCTACACTTAACTCTTTATGTATAAACAAACTCCCTCACTGCAAACTAGGTAGAATAAAGCAGAGATTCTCTGCACTTTTAGATTTGTGAAAGAAGCGATTTGATTGGCTGAAGTAAAGTTCCACATGACCCCATACAGACTGTCATCAGATCATATACATGTATCAGGCAGAGTGAAAGACGTGTGGCGCATCATATGCACGACATGGGTCTGATTTGAATGAGATTTCCTCAATGGCTGAGTAGTAAGGGTGAGGATGAAGATTCAGATTTGGAAAGGGTTTGTTCTCTCGGTCAAATGCTAGCTAATTACTGTAAAATCATAAATTTTCGTGGAGGATTAAATTTCATGGATTTTATGCTCCTTCAACCATGAAATCCAATCCAATTGATACCTGGAATACAAAACCCACAAATTTTTATCCCATCGAAATTAAATGATTTTACAGTAACTAACTGTTACTGAATGCCTAATTGCCTGATAAATTATGGCATTGAAGGATAGAAAGTGAGTGATCAGAAAATACAGGTCTAATTATATAAGCCGAATTGGCTGACCGTTTCAAGTGGGGTGGCACTGTAACAATAAACAAATGGCCAATGAAAACTATGTTTTTGCAAACAATCACAAATAATCATTTATTAAATAATTAATTTTAAATTCTTATCAACTGGGACAAATAATAACAGTGATTTTTATACCATAATCAAATCAGTTTATCCAATCAGCTAAGAGGCTACTGAGTGCCATAAAAGGTTATGAACACACTGGGGACCCACAAAGTACAATTAGGAATTGCAATATAATTAATGTACCATGTTATGGGTGCATTTGGCTCAGCACAATAATGCCAATTATTTTGTCCTTCAAAATAATCGAGTTTATTTGTTTACCATTTTCTGTACTTTTGTTTTGATTGTTTTTTTTTCATGGCTTGCTAATTTCACGGCCAAATAATGTCAGACAAAGCTGTCACTTTCGTTTTTTGCCTTGCTAAATTGGCTGCTTGCTAAAAAATTGTGCTTGTTGAATTTTGCTCTAGAGTCGACTTAAGGTTGACTTTCGGTTGCCTGCTGTCTGAGTGCTGTTTTAAGGCCAAAGTATTCCAAACTTTCTTCGATTTCAATATCTATAGTGATGTTGCTGAATGCTAAGTGATTTATTATTTAAAGTACCCGGTATGCGTTTTGACTGAAGCTGAATATTTGTTTGGTTTCTACCTAAATGGTACATTATCAAACAATGCAATGTTACAGCAACACTATGTTATATTAGACACTACAGTATAGTCACTGGTTTAGCAAAGTCTTTGCTTTAAGCCAGGAGATTATTACACACAGTAGCTCAGTTTTTAGCTATTTATCACTTTTGAAATTTACTGTAATGTTGCACTCACTGTACACACGTACCATTGTTTGTTAAAAAGTCCCGGACAAGATATACTACTAAATAAAACTGATCTATCAATCATACTAACATAACGACATCACCACATTTAATCTACCGTTATTACGGTCTAAAAGTTTTACACTATTGATTCAAAGAGTTGAAAACTGATCAGAACATGTTGTCAATGCTTGGTTGTGTATGGTTTTTTTTTCAGGCATATAGGACGTACAGTTGACCAGACACACAGAATGGATGTCCCCATGTACGCCTCCTTATGTGGTCTTTCCACTGTCCAATATCGAGGAAATGACCACTTAATGAACAAAAGAGTTAACTGAAGCTCGAAGTGAACACAGAATTAATTCAATAGATTTCTATTGTGTTTGCAGGGATCATAAATTTTCTAAATATTAAGTTAATAGTGGAGTTGAACATTTGCCCAAGTCTCGATCCAAACTCGATACCTAAATTCATGTTATTACTTTATTATATTTATATCATCGGAAATTTTATATGCTTTCTAATGGTGTAAATTTTTCTGAGTATTAATAAGGAACATGATAAAAACAAGTTTGCAGTCTAATTACTATTGATTTTCATCAATATATTCTTATGGCATTATCAGTTCATTTGGAGTTGCTAAGTAAACCTTGCTTTAGTCTACATTAAAACTTACCTGTATTAGCATTGATCAGTTGAAGAACGAGAGGTCTTCTAGTCACAATACCATTTCCTCTAGGCAGAAAATCTCTGAAATTATAAAACATATAATAATTAAAAATGATAATACAAGTTCACCAATGCAATCAAATCAACATCTGGTTATCAGATGTCATACTTTTGTCAAATCACAGGCAGGACAGACATCAGTTAGTCATTGGGTGGCACTCAGAGTAATTCAAGCCTCGTATATAATAAGCAGCATTGTCAAAATTCGGAGGCAGCCCTCTACCTAAAAAGAATGTTTTCTCCTCTCATCCCCCCCCACAAAAATTCACTTTATTTGTTTTTTAATTTCCTCAATCTGGTTACAGAGAACGAGATAACCACAAACTTAAAACCATCTCAGTTGATCACAAACAAACATTAAATTGATGAGGACAAGAGACCACTAATAGTGCACTACAGTAGAACCCCACCTTACGACCACCCCGAAATTACGACCACCCCGCTAATACGGGCATTTTTTGAAAGAACAGATTTTTCCCTTCTTTGTCTAATGGTCGTTAGTCCCGAAATTACGACCACCCCGCTATTCCGTAATGCGACCACTTTTTGCCAACCAAACTGTCAACACCTCGTATATTACCCAAAAAATGACATCATTGTATTATCACCACCTTTGTCAGTACATTAGGGCAATACTTATCCAATAAGGGGATAATTAAAGTCTATAAGATGTTGTGATAATCTTTAAATTGCCGTAATACAGAACTTTTAATTGTTTATTTGTACATGTCGGCCATTGGCAAGGGCTTATTATTTACGACTCCTCCAATTAGATTAAAATGAAACAAAATGATGGGTGAAGAAAATGAATGAAACTTTTAATTCAGCGTGCTTGAGGGTTAATTCTAGGTGATTTGATCATCAAATTGTTTAATATATTCACCTGAAGTAAGCTACGAGTATAAAAGTCATTTAGCCATTGTAGAAGAAGTGTGGATCAAATCAAGTTGAGTAGTAATCGGATAGCACTAATTTCGAATATTATTTATATTGACTCTTTTTGTCTCTTTTAGTATAACATGTTGATTTCAATTAGCATCCATCCAAGTGGTATTAGTGAAATTATTTATTCACACATGTCATGGTTTATCATATAGTTTATATCTTTATTATTTTAAGTTTTAAACATCAAAATATTAAGAAAACAAAAGACTTAAAACAACACACTTATACTTTATTACAAAGATGAATATTATGATTTACAGACAGAAATATCCAACTGATAAATACTCTGAGTGGTCTATCCCGCTAATGAGACCACCCCGCTATTGAGACCACTTTTAAAAAGAACGGACAGTGGTCTTATTAGCCGGGTTCAACTGTATATATTTTTCTGGCTTAGAATGAGAATGCCGTAAGTGCCACACTGTGCCACACACAACCTTTTAAGACAATGCATATTTGAAATCTACATCATAAGACGCTTCTTATGAACCTATTTTCATGAAAATCGGAACTTGTCATGTTGACCAAACTGGAGTTGAAAAAGCTTGTTTTACCACAAATAAAGAGTGACTGGCAGACATACAGTTTTTCTTGTTCACTCAAAATATTGATTTTGTAGTTATGACCTTCATATTCTAAGCCTGCAATATACTGACTTAAAACAATGTATTTATATTAATCAATTATCTATATAGTATATAATAAGTCAATTGTAAACAAATTGAAAGACCCTTAAATAATTGAAACACTAATTACAAGCACTTCCTTATGACTTAGCACACACAGTATTGTGAAAGACAAGTGGTTTTGTATACTGTAAAATCATTAAATTTCGATGGGAACGAAATTTTGTGGTTTTGGTATAAAAAACTATTTCAATAGATGTTAATTCATGGATTTTGCATTTCAGGTTCAATAAATACAAGGACCAAAGTTAATAATTTGATGGGATTAAATTTTGTGGTTCGGCTGAACAACAAAATCCACGAAATTTAATCCCCCCACAAAAATTAATGATTTTACAGTACTTCAAGGATCATTGTCAATTATAATATTCAATGAATTTAATAATGTTACTTGTATCTCTTAATAACAATGATCTATTGTCGATTCAAACAATAAGTAATATTTATAAGTCAGAGAGCTATGATCCCGTTTGACTGTTTTATCAGCAAACGTACACCGTAATATTTGGAACTACAGTCAACATATAGAAATGAGTAATTAAGAATTATAAGCAATACAGAAGGCCCCTTCCGGACTGAAGCCCGGGTGACCCTTGTGTTTTATTATTATATACAGTAACCAGGTCAGTCTGAGCTTTTGTCTGAATCGAAATTGTGCATGCATTATCTCCTTATTGCCACCTTAACCCACTAACAAAGTTTTATGAACCTAACTTGGAAACTGAAGAGTTATGACAGGATCCAGGTTTCAGGACGGAAGGACAGACTGACTGACTACAAAAACATGTTGTTAGGCTGTTAGGAGTTAAAGCCAGGCAACTCTTTTTTCAAATCATCATGCATGTAATATTTCGGAGTTCCCAAAAGTTCAATAATGCTAAAAAATGATGAATCACGTTTAAAGGCATTAAGGTATTTGCAATATGATACTGATCTTGAATGTGATCTTCGTTTTTCTTTCAAATTATGCAAATATATACACAAGACTAATGCATGCTTGTATTGGCAGATTACTGTGGCAAAATTCTATGAAAAAGATCATTATAACAATTAACTAGCTGAACATTCGGAGCAGGGTGTAATATCGGAAGAAAGCAGAGATCTGTTCATATTGAGAGAAGCCTACAGTAAATTACTATAGGAGGAACTCTAGACGAATCAATAGACACACAAACTATGACTCTGTGTTTACAAGAACTAAGCACAGAAATGTTAAAAGAAGACTCGGTGATCAATATTATTGGAGAATCTGAGAGTGGGATAGATTTTGTTGGCCGATTCTGTTCCGTACTACCAGGTTACATACAGCATGGCCCAGCACTATATATAATTTATACTACCAAAATCAATCACTTATAGTCTTTGATTGTTTTCAATGTCAGGCGAATCCCAAATGGGCCATTTAGTACAATGGTATAAATAAATAGGACAGGGGAATGTTACATTAATCCCAATACCATACTATAGTTGATTCTTGTTGATTTTTGTCGTATATATGATGTTTGTTGGCCTGATTTATTCAGGTATTCTTGGAAGATGGACCCGCAGTGAAATTGAGATTTTTTCACCAACATAGACTCAGTGTGTTGGTGATGTTGCTTCAATAGTATTGTATTTTTATGGCTTATATGTAAGTTATAAATTAAATGAATCAATGCAATTCGAAGATCTAGCCAAGCAAATTTTTAATTTTGCTGGAAACTAAAATTGCATC
Source organism: Spisula subtruncata (assembly GCA_963678985.1). NCBI lineage: Eukaryota > Metazoa > Mollusca > Bivalvia > Venerida > Mactridae > Spisula > Spisula subtruncata. Next base: position 35,309,438 of record OY787673.1, on the reverse strand, counting down.
GAGAACATTTCATACCAATTGAAGCACTACATGATTTTTTTACATATAACCAGACGAAAACATTGTTAAACATCAAGTAGAATATGTTCAATAAATTAATCACCTTTATTGGTCATATCATCACTTTTTTGACATGTCAAGTTTGATTTTTGTACTGAAATTGACTGTACTTTGTGTAATTGGGAATTTGAATATTTGATTGAATAAATAAAGGCAAATTTTAATGGTAGCTAAAAACCTCTGTGAAGTAGTTCCATAAATTGCAACTTCGAGTTTCTCAGCAGTCTGATTTTTCCCAGAATACGAGTGTATTGATATTAGAATCAATGTCTCAATCTATGGCTCTAACTACACAGTGATTTATGATATGATAGTTGTATTCGGATTTCCTAGTCGCAGGCCAGAGTTGTTGTTTCACAGTTTGTAAGAGTCACTGACCATTCATGTCCTCTTTTAGAAGTCAGAATACTGACACCAGATTTGTAGGGATTCAAACCAGGGGTGTCAACGGAGCCAAATTTAAAATCAGGAAAATCTGAGGTGGGCAACTCGTCTATTTTAGAAAAAACATTGTTTCCATTAAAAATTCCTTCAAACCAGATTCAATTGACCATAACTTTGCCATTTCTCAAGATAAATATTTTCGTCAAATAACTTAATATATGGTCAGAAATCAAGACTTTTTAGACTTTCAGAATTCCGGATTAATCCGGAAAATTGACACTACTGTTTAAAAACCTAACCACTGATGTATGACTAAATTATTTTTCCATGTGATTTGATTTCATTATAGAAGGTAAACCATAAAATCCACAAAATATAACCCACCGCAAAATTAATGATTTTACAGTATGGGATAACATGTTCTGGTCAATATTTCTGTGTCAATATTCTTTTTGACCCTGTTGTACTGAATGTAAAATATTGTCAGATTTGGTTGTAACTGTCATTTCTCTCCCACACAAGCGTGTAATGTTTTCTAGTGTGCAAGCATTTCTTATAATGTTTCACATAAAAATGCCAGTGTTCACATGAGTTTATCAGCAGTCATTTTTGGCTATCGTAAGCAAAATAACCTCCATTTTCCCCCAAAATCCATCTTTTTTCGCCCAAAAAGATGCTATTAAAAAAAATGTAGTATACATTCCCCTTCGGCTCTCGATGGCATAAAACCAACGTTTTGATATGACTATTAGAAAATTGAAGTCAAAACAATAGATTTTAAGTATGGCTTAAAACAGACTTTTAACAATCTTCAATTTGGTGTTTTGTCATGCTAACTTTTCTCAATTTCAAAGGCTTTTTTCAAGAACAATCACTGAACAGCCAAGATTACCAAGGAGATTTGATTAAATGCATCTTGCAAACCACCTGCTTATAACAAGAGCACCCCCTTGCGGGTGCACACACTCATCTGACATCTGTCACTGTCAAAAGGCAGACAACCTTAGCATGAAGTAGGACAGAGTTATGTGTCCTGCTTTACAGACTGAGAGTAAGGTATTGTTGATGAATAAGTAATGAATAGAAGAATTTCTAAGTCCAAAAAGGGGCAATAACTCTTGCAAAATACAGATCAGAGTTATGGTTCTTGCTTGACATGGTCAGGTGTTGATGGTGAACAAGTGCAGTAGCCCACATAGTGTATGTGAAAAGTGTACCTAAACACAAAACTTAACAAAGAAATTTACTAAGTCCAAAAAGGGGCAATAACTCACGTAAAATGCAGATCAGTGTTATGGGACTTGCTTTACAGGCTCAGGTATTGATGGTAAACAAGTGTTGCAAGTTTCAAAGCAATAGCTTTGATAGTTTATGGAAAAAGTTTACCTAAACACAAAACTTAAACATGCAACGCCGAAGCCAATCAAGTGATAACAATAACTCATCTTCTTTTTCAAAAATCAGATGAGCTAAAAATGAATCATTTTATTAAATTACACAAGAGATGTTTAGAGGGATGTTTGAAGTTTGATTTAGCAAGGAAGGACAGCTGAGATCATGCAGGTTACCATGGAAACCAAGATTGCATCATAATTTTCCATTATTCTTTTAGCACACACCCCATCTTTATAGTAGAATGAGATTGTTGGCGATGCCTTTGAATGTAGTCGCAGTTCAAGTATATGTAACATGTTATGGTCAATAACTAATATACAGTGTTAAGATATATATACAGTATACAAATATCTGCATGCATTTATTTAACTTCTTGATGGATTAAAATACTACTTAGTTCTACCTTCTTTTTTCTAAATGATATATCAATGTAGCAAAAATATATGACATTCGAAATTGACATTATAATATTGATTTTAGTCACTACTAACAGTAAAATAATATTAAACTTATCATGTGACAGTGCGACTACCTAAAGTCACCTTATTGAACACATGTGTCTACATATAAAACTGTGATCATTAAGTTCCCTTATCGAGAATAAACAAAACAAATTCGTTATTGATCACTGATCAATAACGAATTTGTTTCGTTTATTCTCGATAAGGGAACTTACCTACACGGGCACTTACAACTCATTAATTTTCAATTAAAATGACTGTCTGGCGGCTTCTTAAATCGACGGGACAAACACATCGTCTAAAAATCCTACTTTAAAATGATTGTCTGGCGGTTCTTCTAATCCTTTAACCAGTGGTTTTAGACCGACATGCTGTGTGTCACAAACAACACATACAATTAATCACCAATTATATAACACCTTCCGTAGAAAATTTACAGCCTGACAATCTGGATAAAGTCCTGCCTTTGTTTACATCACCTACGATGATCTTGGGATTTTACTTTAAATTCTATTCAAGCCACGCCTACTGCCGATTATGATTGGTCGTTTATTTCTACCATCTGACTGTCGTGGATTACATTATGCATACGAGTACCATCTAAGCGTTCAGCGATTGTGATTAGCATGTGTCCAGTGATTGTTTACACGCCAAAATTTACAGTTTTATGACAGGAAACGGGCGATAATATAATGGACAGACAAAGGAAAAATCTCCAGAGTGACGCCCAGACTTGAAATACGCCAGGTTTTTTCTGGGTCTTTTGAAAATCTCCCGGGTCTGGACACGGGTCCTCAGGTACATTGAAATCCCTGCTTGAGTATAACTTTTTTCATAGTAAAAGTCTGGTACGGTACGGAATTTTAACACTGCGTTGAAGAGTATTCAGAATGTACCGAAAACATGGCGATGCCCATAAGAACGATTGTTTTTTAGTTTAAACACCAAAACGGCACGATATGAGGTAAACTTTGATCGTCAGCACCGCCAAAACTAGCGGACATTGGTCCGAGAAAAACAATTTCAACCGTTGGAACGCACTTAAAATCCCCAAAAGAACTCTCTGACGGTGATCCGCTATGTCTGCACTTGGCGTGAAAGAACCAGGGATTCATATTGCCGAAATAGTCTCGCTCATGAATTGAAGTGACATGCTAGTGTAAGATCATGTATATTTTGAAGTTGTCACAACTATTATAGGCTCTACAACATAATAACTAGGCTCTACAACATAATAAGTGTATTCATAAAACTTTTTACATCTATGAAGAGCTTATAGAACCTAATAGAACAGCAATGTACATGTTTTGCTCAACACACCCCACCCACAAATTTATTATGTAAATACAAAAAACGCCCCCTTCAAAATGACACTGGTTTAACCCAGGAAACGTTACAGTCAACTGGAATCACGAATAAGTATCACTCATATCCGTGGCTAAATACTCTAATCATATGAAACGAAAGAAGGTAAACGTAAATGCACAAATATGAAAAACATACCTGCCAACAAAATTTTCCAACACCGAACTTTTCCCAGCACTTTGACTTCCGACCACAGCGATCTGGGGAAGATCCAGGGAGATTGGCACACCAAGTGAAGCAAAGGCATCTTGCAGCTTATTCACAATAGGAATAAGCTGCTCCATGCCAAGATTTCCAGACATTTTGAAGCGTTATTCGTTGAAACTATCCAATGTTTAATTTCATGGCCGAAATACTTCCGTGATATATCGCTTACATCGTTGAGGAAATTTATAATTGTTGTTTTAAAATCCCAATATCTGAGCTGAAGTCAACATCATAATACTTCAAAGTATTAATTTACTAAAATTTTAATATTGTTTTTTGGTTAGAACAGCTTATCTATGAATAAGAAATTAGCTAAAGTTGATTTTTTTCACTTACGTAAGCGATTGAAAAAAAACGTCATAATCATCATATGCAAATTAGGTCATATCAATTTACCTAGTCCCAGGCATTACAAAATTTGAGTATGACTAACGAATAACTTCAATGATTAACTGGCATAATCATGTTGGGGTATGATAATTTATTGTGTCTTCCTTATATGGTAAAAATCTAGAATGATATTTAAAAACAATAAGGATAGAAGTTTGAACCTACGAGGAACTCAAAAAGTTCGCGGGGAGCAAACAGTTGGCAACTTCGGGGTAAACACTTTTTTTTGCTCGCTTCGCTCGTAAAGTAAATACATTATTTCAAAATATGTCTACACCCATTGTCTGCAGAAAATACTCTCGTGTCATAAATTGTACTCTTAAAACAAACCCCGACCCTCCCATATCTATTATAATAACTCGGCAGGGGTGTACTATATTTAGGTGGGGGGCTAGGGGGCTTCTAAAGGCCCCAGCTGGCTGGCCAGATACGATTTCATAAAAATGAGCCCCCTAAATTTTCAAACTTATCCACTATAATAGGTACATTTCCTGTTCACTAGCTCCCCAATAAACAGCTATGATCAGTGTGATTTAGGCTCATCATTTAGCCCCCAGGCATAAACCTCTGACAGGATTATACTAGTCTAGATAAACTACATGCTTCATTGATTGCTAATTTCATTAGTTAAATGGTTCTCCTTTAGCCAATCACACCATCTGATTGGCTAAAGGAGAACCATTTAAGTAATGAAATTCCCTGAAACAGTTGCCACAGGCATAAAAATTTATATTTCAAAATATATACTGAGTTCCAAAAGTTCTGCATCTTAATTCAAAATTCTTTTTTTTTGGAAAAGTTAACTTAAAGGAACTTTTAAGGAACACTGTCCGTTTGCGTACCCTTAGTGTTTATGTTGAACCTATTTCCGTTGGATTTCGTCACGCTTGAATGATCACACAATCACAAATGGTAAAAACGTCTATTCAAGCACACATAATTTGGGTTCTTCATTTTTTACTTTAATTTCACTTCCAATTTACTTGCATCGTGTCTGTGTTACGAAAAAACACAATAAGTTAGTCAAATAAGTTAGAAATGTACGCTTAATTTGATTGCAAAAAATGATAATTGTGAACGACTCGTGTATATAAGACGCTAGAAGCTGGTGTTTCACTAAAAATACATTGTGTCGAATTAAATTGACATGTCTCTATCATAATAAGACTGTTGTATTATCTCCATCCGAAAAAAACAGTATATGACGTACCACGTGACAACATGTCAAGGGCCAATGCCGCTGACATAGACCGGTAATGCTGCTATATTTTTGCACCAAGAACAACGGCATTGTTGTAGCTTAATTGTAGTCAAGCCAACATTAAAATGATGGGAAACTTGCTTTATTGTTGCGTTTTTTATGTCAAAGCGGATGTTTCTTAAAAGCTGGCCTGTTGTACATACTCTTTTGCAACATCATTACTTGTCTGTGGTCAAAGAGAGATAACTTTCGGTATTTATTACCTCCCTTCCACTACAAAATAGTAGTTTATCGTTGTGTGTACTTTGGAATCGTGGGGTGGTGTCACATGTGGTTTTATTATGGATCGATACATATCTTCAACTCGATAACTGTCATGGATTTATATCAAGTACACATCGCTCTACACATGCGCATTTGAATTATCATAAATAAGTTGGAGATTCTAGTAAAAAAGACACATCATATATTGGATGCGGAACTTTTGGAACTCAGTATATGTGCACAAATTATTTTTTCTGTCTTTTACTGAAAGTAATGAGATTTAGACACTAAGAATTTTGTGATGTAATTTCTACTGTAAAAAGTATGTGGTTTACTCTAATTGATGGTGATTTCTTAAATTTATAAAATTTACAATTTGCTTTTTTATTAACACATTTACTATTTTTATTAACAAATACATGGCTCTAAATTATATTTCTTTGACAACAAAAATATTTTTTCTGTGACAAATTGTCACAGACAGTTTGAGAGAGACAGAGAGTCGGGTCTCGATCGCTAAAAACCCTCCGCACATGACTCAAATTGTCGAAGTTTGTACGTTGAAACACTGCACATTACTTTGTGGTTATTCAGTTTTGTATTGCATGCTCAATCGTGATAACATAGAAGGAAATCGCACCAATTCAATTTGTCAGTTTGAAAATTTTCGACCACGGGAGCCCTACCGACCGGAACCCTTCCAGAGTTAAGCCCTCCCCTGAAGACAAAGTTGTTGAAATCTGTAGTGTTCGCAGATTTTTTAAAAGTCTGTTCGCAAAAAACAGGACTGACAAGGATAAGGGTAGATAAATAGATTTTCCACTACAAGAATGGTACAACCCTATATGTTAGTCCACATCCTTAAAATTGTCTTGATGAACCTAAGTTTTATGAAAATGTGACCAAATTCTAACTTCTTGAGTTTTATGCATTTAACGTTCATGCATTTAATCATTTTCAATAAATTTGTTGTTTTTAATGTTTTAAGTATTGTATGTTCATTCATCAAGCATAATGATGACTAGATAACTGGAAATTGCACCAATTCAGTGAGCCCTTTGGAAAAAAAACCGACCACGGGAGGGGACACCCATCCAGTTACTAACTGGAAGCATATCAGTTCAAGTATACGGTAGAATAATAGACTAATACATTTTATAATTTTGAAATATAGTTAAACCGCACTGATGGACATTTTAAAAGTAGTGTGTCTAGAACACGTATGGATGAGTGACGAGAAATATTTAACGATGTTTGGGCCATCAGGGTCATATCATCATCTACTGTGCCATGCACTGCAGGGTTGTCTACTCGTAGTTGAAGGTATGTTTTCGGGCTAGGTGTTTCTCACCATGAGGGTTGGTTGTTTAGATCAGAAAGGCTTAAGCTTATCTGTATAGTGCTTTAGACTGTGATTGGTTCGCATATGTGTATTACAAAATATTTGAAGGTCAAGGTAAGCATATTGAATACATATTGAATGAGCAATAACGTTAAGAAAGAGAAAAATTGTTCCGCCGTTTGACGTTCTAATTTTGACGTCAAGTGCTGTGCACCGCACTTGCAAACCATGAGTAAATTAGTATTTTAAACTGAACTTTTATTTAATGATACATTTTCATGAAATTCTAGGTACCTTCCAAGAACACATTTATTAATCATCAGTGAAAATTTGAAACGAATGTTTTGAATATTTTTACACGATTTTCTGGGACAACCCTCGTACATGCAAACAGGTGCATACATAGTTTTAACAGGAACACAACCTTTGTATGCATTCATACGAGAACTCACCTCATGGACCTTAGATCAAATTATTTTTTTCATTCCTGAACATAATAATTGCCATTGTCAGAGTATTACCCCTTTGTCCATGTGGGTAACCACAGTATGTAGGGTTAACGCATGCTTTTTGTGCTATTACATCTGCAGATTCCCGAGGGACGGTTGGTGCCCAAGCCCGCCAGGGCAAGGGCACTAACACCCCCGAGGAACTCTGCAGATGTAATAGCACAAAAAAAGCATGCGTAAACGCTATTATAGCATAAAAACAACACTTTATTAGTATGTTTTTCAAAATTATGATATTTTGGCGGGACATTTTGGGCGACGTCGGGAACACAAACGCGACGTCGCTTAGCAAACGTTACGTCGCATACAAGTTTTTGTTATGAGCGTCGACTTCCGGTATCGGCAAATACCAAGAAAACATTGACATTGGGGGTTTGTTTACGTTTATCACTTTACTATTATAGAAAATTGATTAGTAGTTACAATTAGAATGTGAATTACAGTTCATATAACGCTATAAATCATTTATTTTCGTCGGCTGGGTCCTGAAATGAACATACTTAAAACTGAACACCAACAGCGCGTGTGCGCGAGAATCTCTAAAATAACGTACCCTTTTCCCCTGTTTAAGTATGAGCAAAAACACCGTTTTATGCTTTAATCGTCATTACAATCCCCGAACAGATCTATATCATTGGTAAATAGCCATCACCAAAACTTTGTCGCTATGCAAAACATCGAAATGTCATACAACCAAAACACCATCAGCACGATTAGCCAATTGATTTTTCATTAATGATAAGCTAGCAATCCATTAGCCGCGGCTGTCACCACTTGTCATTTTATAATTTCAAGGACCATGCCTCAAATATATGCATACTGATATTAACGACAATAGTAGCACAAATGCAGTCGTATCTCTGGCTTAGTAGAATGAGAAGGTATTTTAATGTACAAAACCTATATTTTGAGAAAACAAGAAAAAACGGTCTCTTTACTTAATAATATGGTAAAACAAGCTGTTTCAACTTCAGTTTTTGTCAACGTGACAAGTTACGGTTAGATCATTGCTGATGCCACGGCCCTCCAAGATGACATGGACAAGCTACAAAAGTGGGAGAAAACCTGGTTAATGGAGTTCAATGCTCACAAATGTGAAATTATCCAGTCACTTCCGGCAAAATCGGCCCGATAACAGGGTGCCGTTTATCATTTTCAATAAACCGTCAAGTGGTCATGTGACTTGCAATAAACCGTCACCTCATCACGTGATCTGACGGACTTCTTCTCAAAGCGGAGTCGCCGGCTGAAACTCTGTACCCGAGGATGAGGTTTTCCTATTTAAATGAGCTTGGTCGATCAATGATTGTTCTACGACTTACCTGCATGTGGTGTCACACCGGTGGAAAGTACTTCCGGGTCGTAGTATGCTAAAATAGTCCCTTTCAAAAAATTTTGATATATGCCTGTTGAAGCACTGTTTTAATGTGGAAAATGCTGATTGTTGACCAAATTACACGAATGTAGATCAAATATGACCTGCATGCTAACTTTTAAGAGTGTTTAATTGATATTTTTCTTAATTATCTTTCCCTGGCTGGAGACTGACAATGTATGTGTGCTTCGGTCAAGTCAGCTTTTGAGGCATGGAAAATAGCGTTGTCCTTCCAGAATCCCTGCAATCGTAAAAGCTCGGCCATTTCCGTTTGTCTCCGGTAAATACACCTCGGATTATGAATGGAATTTACGTCTTGTTTATCACATGACGTCATAATGATATTACGTTTATTTGGCGTCAACGTAAAAGTGACGTTGTGCGAACTTTTATTTCGTTGCGTTCTTTCCTAGTTTATACAACTATAATTGTATTCTTGTTATCAATTCTAGTATTTAGCAGCTGCCGTCCTCTTTCTCAACTTTAAAATTTAACATATTTGTTGCCGTATGTACGTGTACATGTTGTATAAGCGTAACTGGGGGAGCTGCCATTTTCGAATCATGTGACTGAAAGTAGTTCAAAATGTCGCCTTGTTATGTCAGAGGTATTTTCCATTGGATAAAAACCGAGGTGATCAGAATGGAATCCCTGCAGTAGCTCGAAAACGAAACTATCGACATGCCATTTTCTCCTGCTTATTTTGGATTGCTTTTGATGGAAACGGCCACAGAAAATCACCCGGAATGTCAGTGAAACGGAGGGAGATATGGGAATTTGGGTCATTTTGCATTAATTTCAATGGCAGAAAATTCACCGGTGTGACACCATGTACATGGCGTTATCAAGATGTCCGACGTTGTTGTTTTGTCGTGACGTCAGTGAACGAACGTGACGTTACGCACAAAAATAATGAAAAGGCAAATAAATAGTCCCGACTTTTATTCCCTTTTTAAAGCAGATGTAATGACCGGATAAATAGAATAATAGGTTAGTGCCGTGGAGTGAGTAAATGTTGATCCGGCTCGGCTGCGGAAATTATCGGATTCGCCTACGGCTCACCCGATAAATTCCTCCGCCTTGCCAGATAAACTTACTCATCCACGGCACTAACCTATTATTCTCTATTTATCCGTTTCAGCAATAAGAAAACCAACATTCAAGAGCCTTATTTCATCCATGGTCAAGAATTGAATGTAACAAAGAAAGACAAGTATATTGGGGGCAACTCTCTCTCTCTCGGACGACCTTTCATGGAATGCCCACTTCAGCATGGCATGTAACAAGACGAACAACACTACCGCCTTCCTCAGCCGAAACCTTTCATCTGGCCCAGAGCATATCAAGGAGGCCAACTGCAAGACTTATACATGTAAGGCCACAAGTGGAATACGTGTCCACAATATGGGACAACACACACCATAGCCAACACCAAGAAAATAGAAGCGGTGCAACGCAGGGCTGCCAGATATGTATCTGGGAATTATCCTTCATGAGCCAGCGTCACCGACATGCTGAATAAGCTTGGCTGGGAACCACTTTAGGCCAGAAGAAAGCGGACCAAGGTTGTTATGATGACTGTACCGGATAGTAAACGACATGGTAGCGATCTCAAGAATTTCCAACCTGCAACCACAAGGAACTACTACAAGGGGCAAATCCACGAAGTTCCTTGTCTCGTTCTGCCGGGCCACCATCATGAAGGAGTCCTTCTTCCTTCCCATCAACCATCCTATTGTGGAACAGACTCCCAGACAGCCTAGTGGCTCCCACCTTGGACACTTTCAAGGCAGGGATCGTCTCAATCAACCCTTACGAAGTCACTGTTTTTATACATTGGATACCCTCCCCACAATTTGTAAATAAGTTTGATTTGGGTGCGAGTATGCTGCGTAGAGCGGCCCTGCATCGTCAACGGAAGTAGAAGAAGCGACATGTGATGCTGATTTTAAATATGTAAGTGAACAGTCTTATAATGTCGTAAAGTCTCATTCTATAGGGATATGAGCTACACCTGTTCACCACTGCTAACATAGTTCACATATCGAATCAAAATATTGAGGTTGACAACTACATGTACACAATGCTGACACATTTTCTTACAATAGTTGAATACTGCTGCTAAAATACGTCAAATTAGTTATGAACGACACAAGTTAAACTGTCTCCTTTCAGACAACACAACAGTTTGGGAGAGACAGAATCGGAACTTTTGCATACTTCAGAACACCAATACTTTTGCAACTTCAACCTGTTGAAACTAGTCTGCGACATGCTATAACCAGAATTGATACTTAATTAATTATCAATGCTGGTATTATTTTACGTCTGATATATATTTACCATTAATCCTTTCTAGTATTTCGATTTCGGAGAAGGCTGGGTATTATGTGGTATAATAAATTAGGTTGCAGTTTGTTATTCATGCATTTGTAAGTACAAATGTACATGTATATTATATGTGATGTTAATCTTTGACGATAGAAACGCTAATAAATATCTGATATGACATTTAAATACATAACTAAAAAGTATCTATAGTTCATGATTGAATATTCATTGTCGTTTCACATAATTGTATATTTCAAATGTATTCGGTTTTGCTTTGTTATTTATATTATATTGTTGTACATAAATGTATATGATTATGTATATATCTATTATGCTCTTCATAATTGGAGGAATAAAAGTTATATGTTTCTAACTTTACTGAGTAGGTTATACAGCGGTTGGCGAATTATTATGTGACTGTGTTCCTTACGATTTTTATTAAACGAGTTGACAAAACGATATGACACGAGTCTCTGCCTATAGGAACGACTTCGATCATATAATCTTAGTAAACGGTAAACATCTTTGAAAATGATGACGTATGCGGCATAGGTTCATTAGGTTTCAATAAAAAATTAAATGGTTCTTGGAGCGTGACGCACGGACTTCGTAGGTCGACCAAGTCATGGATTGGCTAACGTCGTTTCAAGCTAATTTACATATTTAGTAACGGGCTGTTAGTGCATTACGATAGTTCCGGCACTCACACACCGCAGGTTATGTGATAAATGGCAAATCATGCTGGAAAAACTGTTGCCTCTATAATACCAATTACTCTTTTCTTACATACCCACAAGGGGAACAGTGTGCAACATCATTAACAGATTGAAGAATCACAGAGCCAGAGGGAGAGAGTTATAATGAAATACAAAAAATACGAGTATATAATGAGTTTATTGAGCCACAAACAAGTTTTTTAGTATTTATCGGACGTATATTCCATGCATAATAATCGCATACTGTGACCTCTGCACTTTGTAACAGAAGTCTGGTAACAAAGGCCTGGCGGATACTGGTTTTCGCTTGTGATGTTGTGTACCTTTATTGCCGCTAGCAAATATGATTACGCATCTGACCCATGTTGCATTAAACGAATAATGAATGATTAGTTTTTTACTCGGTTGTACAGTGTACTCATGTAAGCACATATGGCGACTAGCCTGCGGTATGAAGGATGCAACATGCGGGACGACCAACATAGTAGGCCTACCATAGTACTAAGTTCTATATAAAACGCATATTGCATAACAACCCTTGTCCTATTACGCTCCGGATTTTGTACTTGGACACAGAAATACTGGTAAGTAAAATAGAATTTTATTTTTATAAAATATTTATTGAACTATTTTTCAGATCGATGTTATGGCACACCATAGTCAAAGTGTATTATAAACCTGGTGAAATACAACACGTTTACCTGTGCAAACAGTTCCTTGTGGAACTGGTATGTAACGCTACTCGAAAAACACCATTTTTAGAGGAATTGATATTACGCCAGAGCAGAGATAGCTCTACCTGACTCTGTCACTTAGGGGCGACGTTTTTAGTATTTCTTGAAACTATAGGTCATTCTGCTTTTTACAGCGTTGACTTGGATTTTTTAATGTGTTATGTGTGGGCATTGCTCATGCAGTGTATTGTGTTATGTTTATTGTTACTGTTTTCTGTGCTCGACTGGTTTATTTGAGTGCTGCCTTCCCTTTCCAATCTGCTCATATCTATTTTTAGATATCGTAAAGATGAAGTTCTTCCTCATTATCGGAATGGTTGCCATGTTTAGCATCGAAACAGTGAACTGCTGCAGTTGCATGGGAACCAGCGAAGATTGGATGTGCTCGGCAAAGTTTGGTATGTTTTTTTGCTGACATTTTTACCGTTTGTTTTCAACCATTTGCTTGTCATGTTTGGTGGATACTTTGCGTTTAATTTACCAGTCCTCTTGTGATTTGTAACAGTAAATACTAATAAGTATTAACTGCATGCTCCACCATTTGAGGTATTTTCTATATAATTAAATCGAACTCGATATCTAAATGATATTCCGGCCTCAGTACTGTGTGGAATATTTAACTGACATCTTTGCGTAGCCAACGTCTGTCAACTATCCAGTTCCTATTCCAACATCTTACCTTTGCTATCAAGAATAAAATATTTGATATGGTAGTGTCAGCAGTTCGTTTCATGTATTAAACTATGCATATTCATAATTAAAGATTATCAGACAACTTCGAATTGTATTACATTTGTACACACATCGAACTTTAGGTTATGTAATTCAAAATAATCACATGACGTATATTAATTTATAAACAGTTGCCAAGGTGCAAGTAGTAGGAGACCAAGTTCAAACTACGAAAGGTGCTTATCAGGCTATCGAAATACTGGAAGTCTACAAGGTAAACACTTATGTCGATACTAGTATAGTGTCGTATCAAGGGGGTCCTTCATTTAAAAAAGGCATTATAAAGCAAAAATAATTACAAATCTAATAATGTACATTTTAGAACCTTTCCGGTGAAAAATATGCTTTCTTTCCAGTTTATGTCACAGGTAACAGTATCGTCGAAAAAGAAATAAAAAAATTGAAATAGAAAAAAAATCTCAAAAATTTAGGCATTATATAATTAGCAAATTTCAAGATTTTTTTTTTAATTTCATTCGTTTTTAATTTCTTTTTCAACGATACTGTTGCCTGTGATTTATGTTAGACATTGAGACGTACGCTTGTGGTCTGTGCAATTTCGTTTTTTATTCCGTTCGTGTTCTCTCTGTTATGGATGATATATTAGCACATAGATTTGCTGCCCACTGAACATGTAAACCCATTTATATCAAAATCGAAATATTTATAACACTACAAGAGCGAATAGAACATTTGATACTGTGACTTTTAGACTTACAATATTTGTTAATTCGACCCCTGAAGTCAGCATTCAGTATTCATTGATTCAGGAATCAGTCAATATATTCAACTCATTACTTTTGCACATGTTTACAGGGTAGAGATGACATTACACGTGCTTACAGTGGTACAAGCGGTCCCGGTGAACCTATAACATCATGTGACGGCTACACGTTAACGAATGGGAATGCTTACGTCATAACTGGTAAATATTCTGTTCGTTCCAACATGTTAACTTTTTTTTATTTTTCAGAAAATTGTGCGGTTTTTTATCTAAATATTTGAACTATTAATCAACACACATGAAATATCGTATCAACGTACATATGTACACATTCATGTTTTAATTCAGGTGACATCAGTACCAGAAGTTGATATTATCAATACAATTATTAATTGGTTATTACGAGCATCCGGTTACCTCGAGATGCGAAAGTTTTAAATGTAGTATATCATTCAGTATATAGTCCAAATAGCATATTCACATTCTGTCCTAGCTGTACACGCAATTTTCAAATATTTATTGCACACTGTTTACTTAGAACTAGTTACAGAGGGAAATAATATGTTCAGCAATGTGTGTTCGAATGATTTAAAAAAACGATTATACCATACCATACTTGCATTTTGTGCCTTTGTCATAAACTCGCGAATTTTCCCGTAGCATTGACCTAGATCTAATTTTAGCGTTGTTTCGAATTGACCTAGATATAAATATAGCGTTTTTTCGAATTGATTTACAAATAAAATAAATATTTTAAGCGATATTTGACTTGATATTTTTAATGAAGCAATTTTAAAAGGTCTCTAGTGAACATTCATATTTCAGCAAGATCAGTATCCATAAGTTTATGCCTCTGACTAAGTACGAAATCGCTCAACGATTCAGTTAGCATTTGCACAAGTTGTGTGTGTGTTTCCGGTAGTTATTATAATGAATGAGAATTCACCAACAACACGTGCACATATTGTTTTTTTTTGTAATTGCTATAAAAGATGTATGTTTTCATGCAATAAATGATTTGTATTGTATTGTATTGTATTGTTTTGTTTTGTTTTGTTTATATTGTTTTAACGTTTCGGCCGAAGCCTTCGTCGGAATAATAATATCAATGGTAAATTCTGATACTATACGTTTATTCCTATTAATGTTTTTTTTTATTTAGGGAGTTACTATGGTAAAGGTGGCGGTACGTCCATCCTATACTCTGGCTGCCAGTTTGTGAGACCTGTGGATCGAGTGACACCGACACAATTCACCTTTCTTAAAAAGTTGACAGATGAAAAATCATGCAAAGGTTGGTTCCTTTATTTTTTCCAACCTATGTTCGAAACAACAAACTCCTCACAGCAATAACACTCATAATCGTATGAATGCGTATATACGCAGTACACAGATACGTTGCTGTGATGAGATTCAGGGTGGATATGTCACGTGACAATTTGCCTATACCGGCAAGTAAAAATATTTCAATCGAAAGTTAATTCTTTGACCGATTCTAACGAGACATTTTTACTTGCCGCCTTAGCCAAAAAGGCACCTGATATGTCCCTGGGATTTTTTCGTTGGTAATTTACACGACTTTGTTTGTTTTAAGACTCAATGCGATCGTTGTTTTTTTATGACAGACTTGAAGTCGCGGATTTGAAAATATGCACATGGTAATCACATTAACGACAACACAACCTAAGACATGCATGGGCTGGTATCAAATAGGCGTTTTTGCCAAATCCTAGTATAGTAAAATGTGGAATAAAATAGACAGAAAAAGCAAATTACCAGATTTACACAGGCACTGCCATTACGGGAGACAAAATGGAATAATCACGTTATTTCGCTCAGTAACAGTTAGCGGTTAGTCGTAAGAGAATCTTTTTTATCAATGATTTAATTATTTATTTTCAGATGGAAGACAACGCCTACAATGTATTCACAAGGATGACCCAAACACGCTAGTTCCATGTTAAATATCAAGTCGGGTATTACCTGGACATTAACAACCACGCATTGAAGTGTTTTGTTTCTTACCGAGCATAATATTACCATAACAAAGGAGTGTAAAATGTTATATAAAACCAGAGGTGTAACCCTTTGCTACAAGTGTGCGTTTTGTTGTTCGTTTATGTTACCCTTTGCTATGAGTATGCGTTTTGTGGTTCCTTTATGTACTCTTTGCTACAAGTATGCGTTTTGTTGTTCGTTTATGTATTCTTTGCTACAAGTGTGCGTTTTGTTGTTCGTTTATGTTACCCTTTGCTACAAGTATGCGTTTTTTCTTCGTTTATGTTACCATTTGCTATAAATATGCGTTTTGTTGTTCGTTATGTTACACTTTGCTACAAGTATGCGTTTTGTTGTTCGTTTATGTTACCCTTTGCTACAAGTATGCGTTTTGTTGTTCGTTTACGTTACCCTTTGCTACAAGTGTGCGTTTTGTTGTTCGTTTACGTTACCCTTTGCTACAAGTGTGCGTTTTGTTGTTCGTTTATGTTACCCTTTGCTACAAGTGTGCGTTTTGTTGTTCGTTTATGTTACTCTTTGCTACAAGTGTGCGTTTTGTTGTTCGTTTACGTTACCCTTTGCTACAAGTGTGCGTTTTGTTGTTCGTTTATGTTACCCTTTGCTACAAGTGTGCGTTTTG
Source organism: Spisula subtruncata (assembly GCA_963678985.1). Classification (NCBI taxonomy): domain Eukaryota; kingdom Metazoa; phylum Mollusca; class Bivalvia; order Venerida; family Mactridae; genus Spisula; species Spisula subtruncata. The sequence continues at coordinate 35,292,610 of OY787673.1, read as the reverse complement.
TTGTTCGTTTATGTTACTCTTTGCTACAAGTGTGCGTTTTGTTGTTCGTTTACGTTACCCTTTGCTACAAGTGTGCGTTTTGTTGTTAGTTTATGTTACCCTTTGCTACAAGTATGCGTTTTGTTGTTCGTTTACGTTACCCTTTGCTACAAGTGTGCGTTTTGTTGTTCGTTTACGTTACCTTTTGCTACAAGTGTGCGTTTTGTTGTTTGTTTATGTTACCCTTTGCTACAAGTATGCGTTTTGTTGTTCGTTTATGTACTCTTGGTACAAGTATGCGTTTTGTGGTTCGTTTATGTACTCTTTGTTACAAGTATGCTTTTTGTGGTTCGTTTATGTACTCTTTGTTACAAGTATGCGTTTTGTTGTTCGTTTATGTACTCTTTGTTACAAGTATGCGTTTTGTTGTTCGTTTATGTACTCTTTGTTACAAGTATGCGTTTTGGTGTTCGTTTATTTTCCACTTGTGCTTATTGTCATTCATTGTCGATAAGTATAGCAAGTTTCATATAAATTTCGTTGAATGTTTCCGTTTTGATTATGATCAACGTTAAAGTATTTGAAGCCGAAAAGAGGTCTAAGTCACAACTTACTAGTATCAAAACTTGATTTGTTTCCACGCACCCTTAGCAATCACAATAAACATGACTAATAGTGTTGAAGTTGTCGGGCGTGTGCCATTTTGACGTTTGTCAGATCATTCATGCAGATATGTACCTGCTTTGCTGATAGAGTCCGTGTACATGTCGCTAGCTTAGAATGAGAAGGTCGTAACTACGAAATCAATAATTTGAGAAAACAAGAAAAACTGTCTGACGATCACCCTTTACCTATGGTAAAACAAGCTTTTACAACTTCAGTTTGGCAACCATGACAAGTTCTGATTTCCATGAAAATAGGCTCATAAGAAGCACCTTATGATATAGATTTTTAATAAGCTTTGGTCTTATAAGGTCGTAAGTGGCACTTACGACCTTCTCATTCTAAGCCAGCGATGTGTCCGTGCTTATCATGGAGACAGACATAAAGCAATTTTGTGTATATACAAAGCTCAATATAAGTTTAGAAAATATGTAATGTGATGCAAATCTCAAACATTGCTACAAAACATTATAACAATTATATACCCATGCCTTGCCGAGTAGTGGTAAACCGCCTATTGGCGTTGTTGTCAATTTGTTGATCGATCGTTGATCCAACTTGTTTTTTACCAGAAAGCTTTTCGATGGTGCATTAGACTGTGATTGTTCGCAGACGTGCTTCATATTTTTTAATATCAACGTAATCATATTGAATACATTGATGAACAAAAATGCTCTCCGCGGTATAACACGCTCTAATCTTAACGTCACTATGTGCCGCACTTGCATATCATGTATATAAGTAATTTAAACTGAACTGTTATTTAATGATACATTTTCATTAAATTCCGGATAACTTCTGAGAACACATTTATTAATCCTTAAAGTTCAAACGAATGTTTTGATTACTTCTATACGATTTGCTCGGACAACCCTCGTACATGCAAACAGGCGCATAAATACTTTTAACAGAAACACAACAATTGTATACATATATACATACGAGTACAGACCTCATAGACCTACATCATTTTATTTCATTCCTGAACCAAATAATGACATTGACAGAGTATTCTCCCCTTGCCCGTGTGGGTAACTACAGTAATATCATGACAAATGTTTCAATTAATATTTTATTCATGATAAATTAGCAATCCATTGAACACAGGCGTCCCCAATAGCATCTGCATTTTTTATGTGCAAATAAAGTCCAGAGCGTTTCTTGTTTATTCGTGTAGAGGGATGTTTGAAGTTTAATGTTAGCGAGGGTGGACAGCTAGCATCATGCAGGTTACCATGGAAACCAAGATGGCGTCCACATTTTCCGCCATTGTTTAGCACACACCCCATCTTTATCTAACCATTCGTACTAGAATGTACACTTGTATACCAATATGAATTTGTACAATAGTTAAAGTACAACTATAGAGCTACAAAATGATATGCTTGTCAAGGTCATTGAACTTTAGGGGTCAAGGTCATTTGAAGGTCAAAAGGCAAAAAATGTGTTAAAATGTGTTATTACCCCAAAAAATTATCTGTAATAGGTACAATTATGATATAAATCATTTTTGGTGTATGTCATCACAATGTGGCAGCACTACGTCGCATAACCAAATTTATTTTATGATCATGAGCTGAAATGATAAAATTGGAAGGAATTCAGTAACCCAACCACAATTGAAAATTTCCATAACTCTGGGTTTATATGTGTAAAAAGCGCATACATGTCCAAGTACGAGCATCCTTATTACAAACTGATGTTTAGGTCACTGTTCAAATTGATTTGTTTACCAATGTCATGAAGGTCAAGGTCATTACAAGGTGAACATTCAAGAAATGGTTCAAGTCACATTTTTACGTTGTAAAAAGAGACATATTTTTAGTTCATTTTGCTTCAGCGAGAACCATGATTCCCTTCTAATATGCAGGTCTTAGTTTATTCGTGTAGATGAGTGTCTAAGGTTGAAATCATGGAGAGAGTGACTTGCTGAAATAAGGTTAGTTACCATGGAATCCAAGATGGCGGCCTATGTTACAGCCATTTTATAAGCTAATTATTAGTTAAAATCTCATGATTGTTACCAATAAGCAGACAATACACATTGTATTAAACAAGTATTGTTATAAATAAACATATGTAGACATCCGACAAGAACTTTTTACCTTGTAATTTGGAACGTCATTAACAACGCTTTGCTTTTAATAATTGTAGTGTTTGGTTTGGCATTATCACACGCTTCTTGATATAATGGTATATTTCTTGATACAATGGTATGTTTTTAACTTGAAAATTTTAACGTCATATTAACCTCGCGTTGCTTTTAATAATTGTAGATTTCTATTGTGTGTTTTCGCATGAACTTGAAATTTGATGTATCATTTACATCGCTTTACTGTATGTCTCTGTATGTGTATTGATTTCTCAATGAACAAGGTATTTAAATACAACTAGATATGAGAACAATCGGACAGGGAGTGCATTATTCAACTTAAACAGCTTAACACAGAAAACAAAACATCGCATACCACAAGTACACTGCACACTGCCAATCATATAACTGAGTGTGAAAATGAATTGCCCAAATCACAGATGTCAAAACACTGAATAGCCTAGTCTCAGCATCCAAACGTAATGAAACGTCAGCTAATGCCTTGGTCCCACTGAGATTATTGTCCTCGGCGATGCTCTCAGATTTAATAAATGGGCATCGGAATGCATCGGTAAACGGGTCCTCGTGGTCTAGGGAAAGCTTCAGGATAATCATTAGAAAATGTGTGATACTATGTTCGCGATGTCTCCCGAAGCAAATTTATTTAAATGAAGAGTACATGTATATCTATGCATGTATTAACACTAAGAGAGGACACAAAACTTAAAACAAAAATGTAGTATAGATTGTCAAATAACTGTGTGATGCGCACAGTGTGTGTGTTTTTTGTTTGTGCTTGTCACTCTCGCTTGCAGCCTCGCCGCTGGATAGCAGCATTGCTGTGAAAAGGAAGCCGAGGGCGTAAGCCTTCACTGCCAGTTATAGCCTCTCATACAGTAAGACATATGTGTCCCATTTGGGATCCTGCTAGAGGTGGCAGTCGGTTAACTGGGTACCTTGCGGCACCAGGCAGAAACACAAGGTGTAGGAGGAGACTAGGCCCCGAAATGCACGGCATGCTAAGCCCATCGGTGTATGGATATGCTCTGATGCCTGCAATTCTAGCCCCTAGCTGTGGGTCAAATAGCTCCACTGCCATGGGGACGACTTTGGAAAGCCAAAGGCTATGGAAGCAAATCAAAAAAGAAAAACCGGGTAGATTGAACTCGTTAACAGGGAAATGCAGTCAGTCTAAGGGAAGGAAACCCCTTTACTCTTTACTCAGCCTGGGGGAATCCGTATGGTGAACTCAGCGGGTCCCAATCACGGATAAAGGAGGAGGGTTGTGCGTGAGGCTAGTTACCTACCACATTAAAAGAATACTTGCTACGGAAACGGAAACAGCTGAGTACGCTACAAATGTTTCGAGCGGGCATATAGAACCCTTGCTTGAGCTAAGTATGACGAGGAATAGTCAAAGCCATCAGGAAGCTATTACACCGAAAACATCTCGTATATTGTCTCCGAAACGAACTTTAAACATAGGATGTTGGAACGTTAGAACCATGTATGAAACGGGAAAACAAGTCAGGCCATTAAGACAATGAAGGATTATAACATCAGTATACTGGATATAAACGAGTGTAGATGGATACAATCTGGAAAAATCACACATAACTCAGGGCATGTTATATGCTATTCTGGAAGATGTGATAACATTCATAGAAGTGGAGTGGCAATCATCATGGACAAACAAGCAAGTAAAGGACTTATTGGGTGGAAACCTATTAACGATAGACTTATGTCTGCCAGACTCAACACAATTTCAGTGACCACACTCTAATGGTAGCAAAATTGAAGCTGAAACTCAGAGCAAACAAAACAAGCAGTGAAAATCGACAGTTCAATGTGGAACAATTGAAAGATCAACAATGGAAAGAAAAATTTAAAAAATTGAACTAAGAAATAACTATGATCTCTTGGAACAAATACCAATTGATGACATGGATGAAAAATCGGAAAAACTGTCCAGTATCTACAAAAACTGTGGCAAAAAAGCTTGGGATATAAGAAAGGGAAAGGAAAGAATGGATGTCAAAAGAAACTTGGGCAAAAGTGGAAGATCGCAGACTTATTAAGGAAAGAATACTAACAGCCAAAGATGATACAAGTACGACAAACCTGAAAGAACGCTATGTTACAATGGATAAAGAAGTGATGAGAGGTGCACGGAATGACAAACAAACATATTTGGAAAACAAGGCTAATGAAGCTGAAGAGGCTGCACGAAGAGGAGAATTAAGGATTTTATACACAATTACCAAACAGCTTGCAGGAAAAATCCAAAACACATCATCCGTTCTCAAGGATAAAGACGGAAATCACGTGATACGTGTGGAAGAACAAACAAAAAGATGGAAAGAATATTTCGAAGAAGTAATAAACAGAGAAGCACATGAAACAGTACTCATTATTCAAGAAGAACACCAAAACATCCTTCCGAACATTAATACGAATGAAATCACAAAACAAGAAATATGCAAGGCAATAAAGAAATTGAAAACAGGGAAAGCACCCGGAATTGACCAAATAACATCTGAAATGTTGAAAGTAGACGAAACGTTTAATGCAGAAATGATGAAAGATGTGCTGAACACCATATGGAGAGAAGAAAAAGTACCATCTGACTAGAAAAAGGGTGTTATTATAAAACTGCCGATGAAAGGGGATCTTTCAGTGCGTAGAAACTGGAGAGATATTACACTTCTGTCTGTCCCAGGTAAGATATTGTGCCGAATACTTCTAGAAAGATTAAAAGACTCTGTTGACGTAAATTTGAGAGAAGAACAAGCTGGGTTTAGAGGAAAAAGATCATGTACTGACCATATATTTACATTACGTAACATAATAGAGCAATCAATGGAATGGAGATCTACCATCTACCTCAACTTTGTTGATTTTGAGGAAGCCTTTGATAGCATGCACTGACGCACACTATGCAAAATCATTCAGTCATATGGAGTATCCACAAAGTTTATCAACATCGTCAAAGACATGTACGATGGCTACTGCTGTACTGTCAGACACGAAGGACAACATTCGGAGTGGTTCTACATTACATCAGGGGTACGACAGGGATTATTCTTTCCCCCTTCCTTTTCCTTATTGCAGTTGATTGGATTATGAAAAGAACAACTCATACAAAACGAGGAATTTAGTGGAATTTAACTTCAACTCTAGAAGATCTAGACTTTGCAGACGACATCTGTCTCTTATCACATACCTACCAACACATGCAAAGTAAAACACTAAACCTGCAAAAGTTGCTAATCTGGGCTTGAAAATCAACCAGAAGAAAACCAAAATAATGACCATCAACCATAAGAACAGTAATCCAATCCTGTTGAATGGAACTCCCCTTGAAAAGACAGACACCTTCTGCTATCTTGGCAGCACACTGGGTGAAAATGGTGATATAGAAACAGAGGTGAAGATCAGGATAGGAAAAGCTGCAACATCTTTCAATAAACTTGGCAACATCTGGAAAGCTAGAAACTAAAGTGAAAATATTATATGGTAGTGAAACATGGAAAACAAACAAAAAGGTGGAATCAAAACTTCGTGGATTTGAAAGAAGATGTCTCAGAAAGATCTTCAGAATACATTGCCCTTAAATTATATCTAACATACTGTAAAATCATTAATTTTCGTGGGGGATTAAATTTCGTGGATTTCGTGGTTCACATAGACCACGAACTTTAATCCCAACGAACATTAATTTTGACCCCTGTTTTAATACCTGATATGCAAACACGTGTGGTGTACATTGTAATGTACAGTAACTAGTATTTTAGAAGAAAAAAAATTTAGTTGTTAATTATTCAATTGTGCTTATTACATGGATTTCATGCATGTGTTTTTAGTATGTACAATGAATTGTTTTCTTACGCATCGGTGTTGAGTTGTAATTTACATTTTACCAAAATTGGAGCAGATCGAAATACACAAATAAATTGCAAGAACACTATTAATAAATTAAAGTTTTTTTTTCAATACTTCAAACTAGACTAACTCATTCAAAGCATCATGTCAGTAACTCACCTCACCTCACCTGAGTCGTTCGTTCTACACTATCACTCCCAGTGTCTGCAATGAATGTTGTGGTCTTCCTCAGATAATCAGCGTATCAATAGAGCTTCTCTGGAAAGGTTGTGTCTGTGGGCCACGTTGCTGATTGCTCCTGGTTGTGTCTTCTACACCTTTGGAGGACATGCTCGACAGTTTGATCTTCTTCCCCGCATGGACAGATCGGAGACTACATTAATTTGTACTTCTAATACATGTGATGGTCCAGTCGGTTATGCCCTGAGCGTAGTCGAACCATTATCACTTGTTCTGACCTGTTAAGGTGATGGTAGGGATCAGCTTCTTGTCTTGGTCGTGTAAAGCTTGATTCTGGTCACTTTCTCTTTAGTTGGTTGTGCTGACTGTGCTCCCCGTTTGGCCAATGTATCTGCTGTTTCATTTCCAAGGACCTCCACAGTGGGCTGGAATCCACTATACGGCTCACTTGCAGTGGGTACTGATGTCCGCTATTGGAATTGTTGTTGTTAAATTACATCGTACACGTGTTTTCGTGCTCTGTGTGGTGGTATTTAATAATTATCTTATTTATTTTGAGCATAAGGATAGCCTATCATATTATTACAGTGTGGGGATTCACGTGATCAAATTATTTGAAATAAATAACGTTCGCATTCAAAACATTGGCGATTTCGTCCGCTAACTGTTTTATTTGCTTGATTATAGCGATCGTGCACTTTATATATGACTATATTATTCAGCCTCACAAAATAAGTATCTCTCGTATATGTAGGAACACTTGACAATTACCAATGTTGCTCTATATTTAGCTGTTGTTAACTGATGCTCGACCAAAGTAGTACACTCGGTTGAAAACTGCATTTGGTCGAGCATCAATTAAAAACAACTAAAGATAGAGCGAAATCGATACTTGCCGGGTCTTCTTACAAATACAGACTATACTTTAGGCTACATAATATAACCATATTAAATGCACGATCGTTATGATCAAGGAAAAACTCACCGTTAGCAAACGAAATCGCAATCGTTTTTAGTGCGAACCGTATTCATTTGATCACGTGATTATAGACACTGTACAAGTACCAAGAGTTTAATATGGCGTTGTCTGATTGGTTGTCCTTAACCTTAAGTCAAGTAAAAGGGTCAATATTTGAAAGCCACCCAGCTGTTCTTCCCTTTGAATATAGTATACTGTGGGCTGCAAGATTTGTAACGACAAATGGACGTGTTTCAGTTGAATGCTGTCTTCCCAGTCCGATATGTCAGTGTCCTTTTTATTTAAGATTTTTTCTCTCAAATAATTGCATAAGGAACTGGCCCCGATCTCCTGAAACATCTCATTTTTTAGACGAATCTCATCTCAAATATTGCCATGTATCGTTTGGATAATTTCTAAGAGAGGATGGAGTCAAAATTAGCAACAAAAACAGCAAATGCTATTCTTTGTTTATTCCAGTAATTTTTAATAAGTTCTAACTTCAGATTTATTAGAATATCAAACTCTGATTTGGGCAAAATCTCAATTTGAGATGAGATTTCTGCTTGAGATGCTTCGGGAGATCGGGAACTGGTTAGTCTGGAATAGCTGGCCCCGATCTCCTGAAACATCTCAAGTAGAAATCTCATCTCATAGTGAGTTTTTACTCAAATCATAGTCTGCATTTAATATTGAGTTAAAGCTCTTGAAATGTTACTGTATAAAACTAATAATAGTGCTTTCTCTTTTGTGATGCAAATTTGGGATTAGAATCCAAAGGGAATTATTTAAATTACATATGTCAAAACTGGATATGAGATTTAGCTCAGATTTAGATGCTTAGGAAGACGGTGACCTGCCCCTTTAAACAACGTGACATATAGTACGTACTATAATAAATGCAGTACATTAAAGAGCTGGTTTGATAAAATAGTACCGAGGGTTGTACTACGAAACACCTAGATTTAAATAGCATTTTCTATCTCATTTGTATACACAAACCTACATGACACAGTTGTTACTATGTATAGCTTGGCCACATTTGCATGAGCCTGACCTTTTGATTACCATAATTTAACAGTCGATATAGTGTCTACGTTTACTACCCCGATTGAATGTTTTCATAATCGGGGAGTATCACGATGACGCTCGAGATGTACTACAAAAACCAAAATCTTAAATGCCGATATTGCAGGCTCTGCTTGCGGAAATTGATATATTCAAAGCAGCTAGAACATTGTAATATATTCTTGCATAAAGGTCAGGCTCAGGTCAAAATAGCCAAGCTGTATAAAGATGAGTACACGCAACGATCACGCTGAGGTCACAATGTTGGTCTCTTATCACAAATAGTATATCAGATGACTTATATCATTAGGCATGTATTTTCAATTGACTAGAAGTGACGTTATTCTCGTAGGCAACACACCAACCACTATAATAATAGTATTTGACGGATAGACGGATGTCATCTCAGGCGTCATGGTCCTCGATAGCCTAGTGATTCGAGCATGAGCGTGGTGCCGAGTGTTCGATAGCAAAACTCGTTACCCTATAGTAAATGTACATACTGGTCGATGTCGTTAAAATGGCACTGGATAACTTGTTTGCCCAAGAGCTCAAATGCACGGTCGATAGATAATAAATCTACATATATCTATATTCAAATCATCGACTAATAGGATAGTTTATTCATAAAATTGCAAATTTGAAGGCTAATATACATGTAGGCTAAGCCTGGTGCCCAATCCAATTTCTTTGGAAATAAAATATATATTAAATAAAACTCGACTGTTGAAACAAACAAATACTATTTAAGCAACTATCCGAATACTAAGAGCCAAATGGACAAACGTTGTGTCTCCACGCTTAAATCTTTAATATTAATACTACCTAAACATTTATCAGAGAAAATTAAAGTACACTGAATGTCATTTTGCTTGAAGAACAGATAACCTAAGCACTGGTGTGAAATAAATTGAAATAAATAAACAGTCCCCCACACACCGATCTTGAATATCGAGCGGCAACTTGGAGAACCAAATATGTGGTGAAACATTAGCCAAATAAATAAAGCTACACTGATAACATGACCCATGATTAAATCACAGAAAACTAGAACAGTCTCACATGGTAAAACAAACAAAATGAAAGATGAGCGAATGAATATAACTCAAAAATAGAAACTATCCGATTATTTGACCTTTCGCGAAATATTTATTTTATAATGCTTATCAGTATAAATTTGAGTCACGAGTGTGCGGAGTGACCTGTAATCGACAAATTCCAAGCTTAAATAACAGTACAAAAATGGCGCCAATTACATAAGACATTTTCAAAAATGCCTATACAGCCATAGGTGAAACGCATAATTGAATAAGAACAAAATTATTTGAAACAAATTCACACATATACGTAGCAACTGAACATTTATGTGAAAAATATATTTTTACCAATGAAATTCATATGGCTGTATATACAAGGAGTATCACTTTAAGCAACAAACTCTAGAAATACTAGCTATGTCTGTATATTTTTCTAACATACTTATAAAAAAATAGTGACTCATTAAATGAAAATAAATCTGTTATGATACGTTTGAGTTGGGGTATGTCACACAATGTTGACCCAAAACTTACTATTATCTTTGTAATGAATAAATCAAAGTATGATAACGTATTGAGAACGTTTTATCATTTATTTAGTGCGAACAAATTATAAGTTGTTCCTCGACCTTTTAATTATGCATTAATCTTGTGCAAGCTTTTAGAGCAGAATACAAATAAATGCATATCATTTTCTTTGCAAAACTTGCAGAAACGGAACTGTTTGTGACAATTCATTATTGTTATAATCCTTGAGGGTTGTTTGCTTTACTCGTGTTTTCCCGGTTCACTTACAGCCGTTTTTTAAATTTCTCTATGCTCAACTATTCGACGGTGTGGTATTTCAAAGATGAAATTTACCGATTTATCACTATTTTGCTGCATAAAGAGTAGTAGAGACCCAGTGTCCTTCCCGGTCTCCAAACATCGGCAATTTACACAGTCGTGATTAATGTACAGAGAAAGCGCTTGTAACATACGCCGTTCGGGTAAAGGACCTATATGAATTGGTTGCTCCACATCTGCTTATTGTAGTAACTACTAAGACGAAAACATCTTACTAATGAGTGCAAAGTGATTCGGAATACTTCCAATAGAAGTTTGTAGATTCACTAAAATTTCTAAATAGTCTATAAATAGCAACAAAATCGGAATCAAATTTATTTCGATTAATACCGGATATTCGGATAGAAGCTTGTAAACCAACCAATGTTACTATATTAAGTAACATTTTCGGCATCGGACTGATTTCGGATCAAACCGACATTCGGAAAGAGACATTACATTAACATTAATTACTACAAATAGTAACTAGTCTGTGATCATATTTATTTCATATTCCAATAGAAGTTTGTAGATTCACTTAAATTTACTATAAATAGCAACAAAATCGGGATCAAATTTATTTCGATTAATACCGGATATTAGGATAGAAGCTTGTAAAACCAACCAATGTTACTATATTAAGTAACATTTTCGGCATCGGATTGATTTCGGATTATACCCGACATTCGGATAGAGACATTACATTAACATTAATTACTACAAATAGTAACAAGTATTGTGATCATATTTATTTCGGACACTATCGATATTCGGATAGAAGTTTGTATTAAATCAAAATACGTTTGGCATAAAATTATATGTATGACTAAGGTTCGACTGTAGTTTATATGATCATATGATTTCAATAATCATGGTGTGAACACGGTCAAAATAATGAATCATGAAACTATTTATCAGCATCTGTCTCGGCTACTAGTATTTCACAATTTAGAAATGTCATTATTTGTACATGTACCACTATATAGGTTCAATAAACAGAAGATGATACTAATATATCAGGGGTCAAGAAAAACTGAATTTGTGTTTCATCTTTTCATATCTAACGGACTACATTTTGTACCCCACTCTATTTTAGGTCAATGGAATGAATCATTCAGCTGTGTTATCATTTTGAATGAGATTATTTTGTTAACATTAGGATGAGTGCTATTTTGTAATACTATTTTAATAATCATGTCATGTCTTAATTTGGAGGGTTATGAAGTGTATGTTTGTTGGTTAGTGGTTCTAAAAATTCAAAATTGATTAGCTATACATTTTTCATACCCCTACCGGTAGCTTCATTTACATTTTAATAGCCTGCAAGATTATATAATTTCATATATACTTGTATGTAAATCTAATTAACCATTGAGTGTAATAGAAAAACAACAATTTTTCTAATTTTATATTGAGCTTTATATCTATCACATATTGCTTCGTTTATGTCTCTATGATAAGCACGACCTATCGCTGGTTTAGAATGAAAAGGTCGTAAAAACAAAATCAATATTTTGAGAAAACAAGAAGAACTGTTTGACAATTACTATTTTACTTATATGGTAAAACAAGCTTTTATAGCGTCATTTTGTTCCGACAACAAGTTCCGACAACTACAATTATAGGAAGAAGTGACATATACACACATTCATATAACAACTAGATGGCCGTTATTTGTGATAAAATGCGACTTTCAATATAAGTATTCCGTCAGTTGAAGATACAATTGTAGTCTATAGTTGGAACGAGCAGAACATTTGTCAGAACAATTTCCATTATTGCTGTTTACGTGTGCCAAATATCATTACAATTCATAGAGGAGTTCTAAAGAACACTGAAATATATCAAAAGGTAGCGTTAGAAGTACCAGTTTTCCTAGAGAACGGCTTGTATAAAATAGTTTCCAAGATATTAAAATGAAACGTTCAATTCTCATTGACAATAATGCCATAACAAGAAGCGCACGCGGAGTATAAAACAAAAACAAAACATATATCTGTAGCAAAGGGTAACAACTCTGGCTTTAATATAACAATATACATGTAGTAAGAGTCCATTTTATAATGATTTGATGCTAGATTCGAAACAAAATATTTATTCATGTGGTTGTTGGTGTCCAGATGAAATCCAACTTGTTAATGAGCATGGAACTATCTAGTTGTGGTTATCCTTCTGCAAACACCGTAATATCTGACGAAATGAAATTGATACTCCATGCCTATTCTTGTTCCTGTTTGATGCGCCTCAGTTTGATGTGGCGTAGTATTAGACTGGGTCTTTCTACTGATAGACTGTTTCTGTCTAACGTTACTGTAAGACGGGTTCTATCTGAAAATAAACAAATTATATCAAAGATAAGCACAAATAAAAAAATATTTAATTCCACGAATTGAAGAAAGTACAAAGTTACAATATTTACGCAAAATAATTTTTACCCAAATCCGCGAAAGTTGATTCCCAAGAAAGTGAATTCAGTTTCAGTAACATTCATACTTTATGGAATCCATGGCCCAGGCAAAGTAATGACACCCTTGTCAATGCTCGCAGTTAAATAGCAAAGTTATATATGGCTGTTTTTGGAGTTTGTTTCGTGTTGCTACTTTCAAACGGGATGAAACAAAAAATAAAGGAACCAACCTTTGCATGATTTTTCCTCTGTCAGTTGTTTGAGAAAGGAGAACTGTTTTGGTGTCACTCGATCCACGGGTCTCACAAACTGACAACCAGAGTATAGAATAGATGTATCCCCACCTTTGCCATAGTAACTTCCTGAAACACACAGAGCAGAACTTGTGAAAAGACAAACATAATAAGTCCTAGATGTACATGGTAGAAATCTATATTTCGCTGGCTTAGAATAAAAATTATGGTCGTAAGTTCAAAATCGATATTTTGAGAATCAAGACAATATTTTAAACATGCATCGCTTTGTTATTGCAAGTCATTGAGTGTCTAGGAACAGTGGGATCATTTGCACTCGCACATGTTACACCAATCTGTATTATAGTAATATTATAGTATAGTATTATAGTAATACAGTAAAACTTTGTTATGACGAGCATCGTTATAACGAACACTCTGCCTATCTCGAACAAGGTTACAAATAGTATTCGTTTGTATCATCAATATGTCCTTTGGTTATTTCGAGCACCCTGTTTATCTCAAGTATTTTACCTGTCCCGATTTCTCCTCGAGACAATGAAGTGTTACTGTAGGCAAAATATTGACTGGTGCATATATCATACAAGCAAAACCTCTTTATCAGGAGGAGTGATCGGGAAATGTTAAATGCTCGAGATAAACCGGATGCTCGTAATAGCCAACGTGTAATTGTATTGGTAATATCAGAAACAATGGCTCAATTTCTGGCACTTGTGTCAATCATACGAATTAAAACATGACTTTGTATGTACGCTGGTACGATATTAAGTGTGTTTATGTGTGGTAGCTAAACTATTTGGACAAAACATTATTTTCTAAAAATAAAAAAATAAAAAGTTCACATGTTGAATGAATAGAATTTTTACCAGTGATGACGTAAGATTCTCCTGTCGTTAATGTGTAGCCGTCGCATGATGTAAAAGGTTCACCAGGCCCGCTTGTACCACTGTATGCACGTGTAATGTCATCTCTACCCTGCAAATATGTGAATATGAATTGTATTGTATATTCTGAAATTCACAATGTTTTACTGCGTTTAATGATATAACTTACAGTTTGTTCGGTCGTGTTAAGAAAGAATAATCATTGGAAATCGTTTGCGGTTCGAGCCTTTTTCGAGTGTGCCTCATATGTCATGACGTTGCGTCAATACTTATTAGTTAAAAAGTTAAGTTACCAATTTTCTAGGGCTCTTTTCAGCTGTTAGGCCGCTCAAGCACCCTTTGACATTTTAACTCCCCTGGTCATTGGGCTACATATGGAAACCTACACTCGTGTCTCCCTGGGGAGACTATTTCTCTCCTGTGGTGTGGCAGCCAACATCGATCTGCGGCGTCCAGGAATAGACACTGCCCTTACAGGTACCATTTTACACTATGGTGGAGTTGAGCTGTGGGTCTTGCTCAGAGATTTTAACCAGTGGTCCAGAGGGGGATCGAACCCGGGACCTCTCGATCCCGAAGCGCGCGCCCTACCTCTAGGCCACCGCTCCTTATAACATGCTCGTAGTGTTGTTACCCATGGTTTATATGAGCAATAAATAAATAATTACAGAAACAAAAGACATTTTATGTTTTCTTTACACTTGAATTACCTTGTAGATTTCCAGTATTTCGATAGCTTGATAAGCACCGTTTGTGGTTTGAACTTGGTCTCCTACTACTTGCACCTTGGCAACTGTTGATAAATAAATATAATATCATGTGATCATTTAGAATTACATTTATTATTTATATATCGACGGTGCCGAACCAAAACCCCGTAACTCAATTTTGGCGCGAAAACTTTTTTTGCAGCATCCGCATGTGCTAGACGTCCCACGCATTTCTGTCTTGTCGTCATCTAAAGAGCCAATCGCGTTACTTACATGTAGATGGCGACAAGACAGAAATGCGTGGGACGTCTAGCAGATGCGGATGCTGCAAAAAAAGTATTTGCGCCAAAATTGAGTTACGGTGTTTTGGTTCGGCGTCGATATGCGACAGTTTGGTTGTATTAAAACCCGTACGTTGCCCAATAATATGTAAAAACAAGGTCTAATTAAGAACTATACTGGCACAACAATTTCGAATATTAGAATATTGATCACTGTGTGACTACTGGATAAGTTGTGTTCTTCCGTTGCTACACGTTTAATTCATTTTACCGGTATTTATAAAGCCTCTTAAGTGAAAACTTAAATATTTTGACTTAAGTTAAAATATTGCGCTGCCCATTTATCAAAAGAAATGACAAATAGCCCATGTTTTCCAGATATTTAATGTAGCTCTTTACATAATGCTTCTAAACAATGTAAAAAATTACTAATTTTTGTTTTCCTGTTTAGCTGATCAATACATGTAAGGAAAATTTGAGATTTTCAGAAAAATCTACGTTTTCATACCGTTTTGAGGCCAGAATATTATTTGATACTATCTTATAAACACATTTCCAAATGTTGGAGCTTGCATGTAATACTAGTATGTGCGGTCCACAGTCGCAGGGATAAGAAGTAGGCAAATAATCCCACTGCAGACGACATGCAAATGGTCGAAAAAACGGTATATAATGTCAGCAAAAATTCATACCGAAGTTTGCCGAGCACATCCAATATTTGTTGGTTCCCATGCAACTGCAGCATTTCACTGTTGCGATGCTAAACATGACAACCATTCCGATAATGAGAAAGAACTTCATATTTACGATATCTAAAAATAGATATGAGGAAATCGGAAAGGGAAAGGGAAGACAGCAATCGACTCCAGCTAAGAACAGAAAACAGCAACAACACAACATAACACAATTACACTGAGCAACGCCCACACATAACTTTACGATTTTTTTTAAAAGTCCAAGTCCAAGATGTGAAAAAGCAGGATGACCTAGTTTCACATAGAAACACTAAAAAACGGTGTCCCTAAGTGACAGGGTCAGGTTTAGCTATCTCTGCACTGGCGTAATGTCAATTCCTCTAGAAATGGTTGTGTTTCTCGAGTAGCGTTACAAACTAGTACAAACGTGTACCACTGCCACAAGGAACTGGTTGAAAAGGTAAACGTTTTGTATTTCACCAGATATATAATACACTATGGTATGCCATAGCATCGATCTGAAAAATATTTCATGAAATATTTTATAAATATAAAATTATTTTTTACTTACCAGTATTTCAGTGTCTAAATGCAAAAATCCTGAGCGTAATAGGACAAGGGATGTTATGCAATATGCGTTTTATATAGAACTATGGTACCAGGTTGGTCGTCCCGTATGTTACACACTTCATACCGCAGGCTAGTCAACACATGTGCTGATATGAACACACTGTACCAATTAGTTAAAAAAACTAATCTTTCATTAGTCGTTTGATGCATCATGTGCCAGTTGCGTAATTATATGTGCTAGCTGCTACACAGCATCACAAACGGACACTTCCCTTTAGGCCTTTGTTACCAGACGTCTGTTACAAAGTACAAATGTCACAATATTAGGTCATTAACTTATTATGCACTGAGTATACGACCGAAAAATACTGAAAAAAACTTTGTTTGTGGTTCAATAACCTAATTATATTATGTTTTATTTTTCATTATAAATCTCTCCCTCCGGCTCTTTGATTCTTCAACCTGTTAATGACGTCACACGCTGTTCCACCTGCGGGTTAATACGGGAAGAGTTGCACATGATAATATTCGCCAACAGCTGTATAACTTGCTCAGTATAGTTAGAAAGGCGGGGACATTTCGAAATATAAAATTTCGATGCTGTCTGTCCCAAACTGTTGTGTCGTCTGAAGGAAGAGTGATGGTGTGAGATAATAATATTCTAGAAACAATATAAAAGCCTAATTAGGAGATTTTAAGTTCTTCATTTGAGATAAAAAGCCTAATTAGGAAATTCTTAGACTGTTTTTGGCACTATGAACTGGTACCGTCTCCTGGATAGCCTAGTGGTAGAGCGTCCGCGGGAGGTGCAGGGATCGATCCCGGATAATTTGCTTTGAATGATCAGTTACTCTAGTTTGAAGTATTTAGAAAAATATTTATGATGTTCTTGCAATTTATTTGTGCACTTTGATCTGCTCCAATTTTGGTAAAATGTTAATCACACCTCAACACCGATGCGTCAGAAAATAATTCCTTTTACCTACTACAGTCCTTTAAAAGTCAAACGAGAACGGTTGTAAATATACTATCGCCCGGCAGGTAAACTTTGTTTATCTAGTCACAAGAACCTGACATTTTTTACATAAAAGACCACACAACACTATCCAAGACCGCGTTACTGACATGAACCCAAAGAGAAAAAAGAAGAAACGAAATTCGCCAGTTCGCCACTCACCTTTCCATTACGAGAAAACTCGTTTTAACAAAGTAGCAACTGAAAATTATTGTCCAGACAATCACTGAGGGTTGAAATCAAATTCATACGACGTTGTTGTTGACGTTTGTCGCATACGCGCTCGTTAATCTTCTTTTTTTTCAAAACTCTGAGAAGCCGTTGCATGTCAGTATTGGGGTCTTGGATAGTGTTTTGTGGTCATTTATATAAAAATATTAGGTTCCTATGATTTAACTGGGTATACTTGAATTATCGGTATTCACCACTATTCTTTCGAATAGGATAATTCACTTATTGGTATGACTTATTGAAAAGACTTTAACGAACACATGTTATCTAAGTGAATGTTTAAGATATAGAGGATCTATCATGAGTTGTCAATTGATTTAAATTAATATTAAACAAGTTTTGGAAATCTTATGAAGCGAGCCTCTGGCGTGCTTAATAATACATGTATTTCCTTAACGAGTTTAATATAAATATATCAATTGACAACGATTGATAGATTCTTTATATCATATGACACTAAAAACGCAAAATACGCATTGATTTATTTAAAAAAATCCAATAGTTTATACTACACGTGATACATATAACTTTATACGCACTGGCTATACTAACCTGGATACAAGGAAAATCATGTGATATATGTCGTTACATATGTAATTACTTGTTGATAAATCGTGTTTGTTTAGACTTGAACTTGGCCTCATTTTAACTCATATTATCTTCGTTTGGAGAAATAGGTTACGAAATATTATCTCTACACGTTGTAACACTTTTATATTCTGTCTGAAACGTGCAAAGAATGTTGTCCGACTACCAGTGAGTTGTGCTGTTCTTTTTTAAAGTGTATAGAGCTATATCGGAAGATATTTTTTTAAAGTTTCAAAACCTGAAAAACAATTATGCTTTCATATCCATTAGATCATTTTTCGCTTCAGTTTTAACAGAAACTCTCTCTGTGATTTATCATGGATTATTAGACATGCTTACTTTCCATTTTCATACGAAAGTGTCCTAGAACACCCTATGAAATTATAAGAATCGTCTATTTTTGGACGATTGAATCAAAGTACACGGAACCCATCTAAAGCTTTAATTTGCAATTAAGATAGTCTAGTATCATACTAAAACAATGCAAGTAATTATTTTGACATTAAATGGCCGTTAGAATATAGCTCTATACACTCTAAGGTCCATACAAAAGCCAAACAAAATTGCGACATCCTCTACCCATATACGCTAGATCTGATTTACAATGCCCATACGTGTTTCTATTCTCCTCCTGAATACTAGTAGCTTCATATTCTATTTGATTGACCGGGTAACAGTGTTATAGCTTGGCTATTTTGACGTGAGCCTGACCTTTGTGCAATACTATATTATAAGGTTCTTGCTTTGATTATATCAATTTTTTCAATTTGTGTTTATATTACAAGTCGAGCGTCTTCGTGATACTCCCCGATTATGAAAACATACAATCGGCGTAATAAACGTAGACACTATTTCGACTGTTAAATTATGCTAACCAATAGGTCAAGCTCATGTCAAAGTGGGCAAGCTATACTAGCGAAGAAATGACAATTAGCTTAAAGCTTACAGAAACAACGAGTAATGAACGTGAACTACATTTTGACTGTATACTGGTTAAGTGCAGTTTTCAACCAGTTCAAAAACGCAATCCATTATCATTATCACAAGCATTTTGAACATGATTCACAGGTGTATAAATTTTTGTACGTTGGGTTCCAAAGTCCGAGCTTTAAGCTGTGTGTAAATAGCGAACACAATGTTGGCGTACAAATGTACTTTATGATAACGAAAGATGACACCATATTCGAAATAAAAAAATAAGAAATATAATCACGACAGTGTGATAAGCGTCATCTGTGCTTATCTGATGAACTACAAAATGTACCCGCTTTTGTTTTATGCCTTGGCCCCACTGAGCATTTTTTGCCTCGGCGATGTAATCCCAATTTAATAAACGAAATTCGAAAGGCGTCGGGGAAAAGGTCATTGATGTCTAGCGAAAGCCTTTGGAAAGTCATTAGGCAATTTGGGAAGTCCCTGTTCCAAATTCTTCCTGAAAGTTATTTATTTCCATCGAGGCAAAAAGAAATTTAGTGGCACCAAGGCATAAGCTCGAATGAATCACCTCTCTTGGTCAGATCGTTACGTTATTTTGTGACAGTTACTGTATGTAACTACAGTAATACTTCGTTAAGAAGAGCATCGATATTACGAGTACCCGGCTTATTTGGAGCGAACGTCCCGGCGAAATGGTTCTATATATGAGAATTATCGATACTAATCACATTGGTATGTCGAGATCATGGCTTATTTCGAGCATTTTTCTGGTCCCGATTAGTCCCCCAGATAACGCGATTTTACTGAAGTTAAATTCTATGACGAGTACGGGATTCGATCTTTTTATATGGCCCCTCTGTCCCCAAGGATATATCTATTCAAAAACACTTCGCATACAATTAACTGCACCCAATACCGACTGCTGATATGTAGATATTTTGAATAGCTTTTGAAATAAATATCATGGCTCTAAGTTCATTCAGTGAAAATTGTGCAATAGATTCTGAATTGAACGACATTTGAAAGACTTGTTGCATATTGTACAAGCATTAATCTAACTAAAACAGCCACGCTATTGTTAATGCATGTCAACCGAACACGTTTTTTTGGCATTAAGTTGTCACTATCAATACGCTCGTTCCTTAATTAATCATTGAACTAACTTTACATATCGATGGCTTAGAATTAGAAGGTCGTAACTACCAAATCTATATGTTGAGAAAACACGGAAAAACTGTCTGACATTTTCTCTTTACTTTTGGTAAAACAAACTTTTACAACTTCAATTTGGTCAACATGACAAGTTCAGATTTTTATGAAAATGGGCTCATAAGAAGCACCTTGTGATGCTTATTCTAAATATGTATGAATCTTAAAAGGTCGTAAGTGGCACTTACGACCTTTTAATTCTAAGACATCGATATTAGGTATATATCTGACACAACACAGAAAATAAACATGAAAAGAAACGAGGCTGTTTCATTAAAAAACCATTAAAAAAAACAAAAAAAAAACAAAGAAACTAAAATAAATAAGAAAACCAAGTACCACACCTAAAGCTATTGAATTACAGGCCATTTAAAGTTAATTGATAGCGGTTGTAAACATTAGCTCGACCGACAGAAATTCTGCTTATCTAGTTTTGTCTGGGTATGTAATTCGCGCCATTCTTTCGAATGTAAGTATTACTTATTTAATCGATAGTACTGTACATAATGTTTCGTGTATTTAAATCGATCTTAAGGTGTTTCACCGCTTTTGAGTTTGGCGGAAGTTTAAAAATCACAGTCACTTAGGTGTATTGTGAGCGTCTGACAACCGAGATCAAATAATACAAAATCCTTAATATTGATTTTTCAGCATCTTCCCATGCCTTAAAATCGCGATTGTAATGAATAGTTAATACGATTATATACTTTTAATGACAATACAGAAACACCCTTGGCTTCATCCATACGGATGATTTATTCCAAATAATGTTAAACACCTGATCTAGCGAATTGGTTAAAACGTATTTAAAACGTAGTTCTATGCGCCCATATAAAACATATTCAATAGTTTTAAACAGTATCCCAAATATTTTAAGGACGGTTCTTTTGCATTTACTCCTGAATAATAATAAACTAATACATGCAAAAGAACCCTAATTAAAACTGTAAGTGCCTTGAATAATGCACTATGTTTTTAAAAATATAATGATCGTGAAACCTGAATACAACGGATGCAAAGCATTGATTAATTTTGTTTCCTCCCCTGTTTTCAGCATTTCTAAAATCGATAAAAGTGCAATCAAAATAAACTAGCCGTGCAATCGTCATGACATTTTATATGAAACTTCAATAAATGACCCTCTACTTGTTGCATGCATGAAAACAGCATGTTGTTCAACGATTCTTCACGTTAAAGTCAGAAACGAAAAATTACACATAAATTTAAAATATTATTTAAAAAATCAAATAACTTGCACAGTATAACATAAAGTTTACTGTTTTATTCCTTATAATAGGAAATTTCATGTATACCAAATTTTATGAGGATTAAAGCAAAACTTTTTCGGCAAATTACAATTATCAGTTTTTAGGGGTTGTCCCCAAAATCCAAGAATATCTTAAAAGCTAGCCGAGCAAAACTGATGGGATTTTCCAGAATGATTGTCGTTAATGTGTTCTTTATAAATATAACAGGTTTTATATACCTTAGTGTATAGAAAAATCCAACACCGGCGAAACACCTTAAATGTCAATACAATTGTACAAAATGTATTCTTTTTGATTGACAAAGTTCCAACTTACAAATTTGCGCTGTATGTATCATTTATTGAACATTTGGGCCATGAATAAATCTACCATAGATTTATAATATTTTAAAATGTCTTTGAAGACAAAGCCATGCTCATGACGGTGTTCATTGGTTGTCATTGTTACTTTGTTGTTTGTTCATGTCTTCTTGAAACGTTGTAGTCCGGCTGCTTCGTTTTTTGACAAACTTAAAATTGAGTTTCACTGCTTGCTGGGTTCTGCTTTTGGGGTTTGTCCTTATTAACTTGTCGTTGGTCCCAGTCCTTTGAAGTGGGCATTTGTCATTTGTCATTACGCAATGTTTACGTCAAATATTATGAGGCGGTTACATTTAAAAAAAAATTGAGTCGCACTGTTATTGTTGAGTTCTTGTTTGCGGATTGCCTTTCGGTAGTTTTACTTGACATTTTGCACATTTGAAATCCAGTTCTGATTTGTGGAATGTCCTAAAGTTTGGTTGCTGCCTGTTTGCTTAATATCAATTTTCTTAATTTAAGGCCAACAACATATGTCTTTTATTATACCTAATTTGTATAACTATTATACGTATATTATTTTATTGATGAGAAGCATTTATGTAAGTCCACAAAATGTATCTTCTGTTGGAATGAATTGCGTTGTTTAGTGTCCTTATACATATGTAGACGTCATTGATCATTTAGCACGAGACATGCATATGTTTACAAAGCTTGCTAGTTTAAGGCTATCATATTTTAGGAAATACTTTGTCATATAAGGGCAAGCATAAAAATGTCAACAAGTTGGGTATATGTGAGTAAACGATATCGTCATACATAGTAACCCGGGATTTCATAATACAAATGTATATCAGTTAATAACACATTCTGACCTTCGGGTACCTTACCGTGTTCAATATAAATAGGTTAGATAACGCCGGTCATCAGTAGTTTTCAGTTTAGCTCTGGCGTTCGTTCAACGTGTTTCGATATTGCGATTTAAATCAGACGCAATTTATCTCAACGTTGGGCACAGTTTATTTCACCAACAAGAGCTATGAAAAATAGGGGCACTTCAGTGTTTCTTGTGTTATGTGTTGCTTCATGTCAACAATGTCTCGCTCAGAATCCTCTAAACCAAATTGCGAACCAAATACAAGACGCACTGAATCAAACCGGTGGCGGAAACGAAACATTCTCACTCGGAAATTTATTGGCCCCGCTGCAGTCTGGGTTAATTAAGGAAATCGCTAAAGAGTTAACTGACGCATTAAATAGAACAGACACTGGAAATGAAACACTTTCCCTTGGAAATTTGCTTGCCCCACTGCAAACTGGATTAATGAATGGAGTCGCGAACGAAATTAAGGATATACTTAACCTCACAGGCTCCGGGAATGAAACGCCATCACTCGGCGCCTTTTTGGCACCGCTCCAGACTGTCCTTATGGATCGTGCTGAGGAAGCACTTGGTGACTTCATTGCCGGAAACGGTACCACTTATGACGTCAGTGAACCATGTTTGAATGACGTCAAGGCATGGTTAGCGGCACTTACTCGACGAGAACGCTGGGCCGTGCGCAGTAAGTTATTGTTTTTTTTCTTTATTTCAAAAGCTTTATATAGTCTCGTAGTAGAAAGTTCACACGAAAGACCGAGGATAGGGTTGTCCCCGACGCCGATATACACGGCATGAATCACCACATACAAAATAACAACCGGCACAACTCGCTGGCTTAGAATGAGAAGGTCGTAAGTACAAAATCGATATTTTGAGAAAACAGGAACAAACTGTCTGAAAATACTATTTACTTATGGTAAACGAGCTGTTTCAACTTCAGTTTGGTCCACATGACAAGATCTGATTTTCTTGAAAGCATGATCATAAGAAGCACCTTATGGTGCAAATTTCAAATAGGAATCCGTGAAACCAATTTCTTCTTGGGTTAGAAGTCCAAAGTCACGTGGTATTTTTTTCTTCGCTGCAGTTGATCATTTTGTTTTGTCTTATGCTTGTTCCAACAGTACTTCACGAGAGTTTGTTTTCTTCACAGTGATAGATGCAATGGGAAAGCCACCAAGCGGTCTACAGGATTTCAACTTGAAATGGCTTGGAAATTGGGGCGAATGTTTAAGTGTAGAAGCGAACGCATTTCAAGATCCAATAAACCAGAATGGTACATTCCGAAAATTTGGAGGTCAATATTGCCAAGCTTCCGTTGAAATCAAAGGAATACCGGTATGTATATAATACTTCATTTCGTCACTGTGTAGTACAATGCATTTACATTAAAGATGGTAATATTCGACGACACCTTCATTTCTATATTCTGTACGGTTGGAATGGACACAGAGGCATCTCATTAAACAAAGTATTCTATTTGCCTTAATATTCATGTAAATGTACAATTCACCCATACAAGGATGTTTTCAGGTCCCAGGAAAAGTGCTCTAAATGTTTAGTTTAGGTTCATGTTGGATCGAAATGGTACAAATTATAGATTTTCGATCAGGATAATAGAAGCTGTAAGAATTGTTCGATATGTAAGTAATGAAGGATTGCTTTCAGAGAAATATATGTTTTATATTGTTGGAATGGACAATTTACATTGTTTGAAACATTAATGAAGAGTATGTGGCTTTGAATGGGTCACATTACACTACTCAATGATTAACACATCAACCGTTTTATTGACTTTCAGGCTGCCGCTACAATGGGACAAAAACCGGCGGTGGTGATTGGTTTTTGTTCACCTGACTCATGTATGAATGACGACACTTCGCACCTGTTTAATTTGTGTAAGTACCTAGCTTCCAATGATATTTGATCATCTTCCTGATTGAATTCATCATCATCATTGCCTTTGTTTGGATTTTACCATATCCAACATGTATTGTTATATCATTTGTGTTATTCATAAGAAATATCACTGCAGTTTGTACGTAAATTTAGGGCTGTGAATACCCCGAGTAACTTGTTTAATGCCGTATCTCGCTAAGTGTTAATTCGAACCTGGGCATTATGTTCGCAAACAATTTACGACAAATCCCCATATTTCTGTGTCGATTTTAAAAAATAAAAATGACAATTACCGTAAATACCCGCATATAAGACACATTATTTCATAAGACGGAATGTTAGTCGTCCTAGAGGTGGGTTTATATGGTATAAAACTACTATGTTAGACAAGGTACAATGGTAAAAATGTAGACTGCAATTTGTGTAAATTTATGTTTCACTCTCAATAAGTTTGCATAAGAGTTTTTAGAGTAACCATAACAGTTCAAGTTGATGTATTTATTTCAGTGATAGATATTATTCCCATGAATTTATCATCAAGTATCAAAACTCCTGTTGGTGTTGTATGTCAAGAGAAAGAACTTGAATATACCACTACAGCCATTGCAGTATTGTAAGTATACCGAACTTAACAATAAGTTGTTGTCTCCCCTAGATTACCTTTTTAGGAATTATCTCCCTTTATGGAATTCTACTTGATGAGAGCTGTCCGGCTAAATTTGAACTTTGAACACAAATGAACTTCTTTTTCGCTGATAATGTCCGAAATGTTCCAAATTTATTGCAACTTTTCTATCTGACAAAGGCAAGACACTCATAAAAAGGGAGGTAATTTCCTATGTGTATAACACTCACTGCATGATTTTACCTCCCTTTGTTAAAAAGAACGATGGTCCATGAGATGATATATTTATTTAAAAAGCGCTGCACAAAGTTATACGATAAGTAACAACACACATCTGTAACGTTTTTTTTTAAATCAACATTGTACGCAGTCATATAATTTTATATGTTTAAATATATTATTGCTGTCCAAAGGATGTATACGAATGTTCACAAAAACGTCATGGTTTGTGAACTTTGTTTAAAACATAAGTACATTATATATAATTCTGTTTACAAGCCAACATACCCTTTGTCTCAGACAACCGACCAACCAACACACAGTAATTTCAAAGCATGCTTAAAACCAGAATTTTATTGACCATTCGACCATTTCGATGCTTACTTACATCCGTCAACAAAGTACACATTTTGACATGCTAAAATATTATGAAAAAAATATTTGATAATATTGTTTAAATTAAACTGTTCATATTGAAATGATATTGCTTTATCTACAGCACAGTGTGTGGAATATTTGCGCTTATCATTTTTGTGGCAACAATCTATGACGTCATTATACAGAAAACACAAACAAAAAAGAACGTATCGTCGGATTATCAATTGAATGTAAGAAAAATAAGGTTTATTCATTGATTAAAACAAGTATATGCCTCATCATGCCCAGTTTGTGGTTGAATAGATCAAAATGGTGTTTGAAACTGTTCATGGCTGGGTTTGTTTCGCGGTAACTATAGTCTGATCTGGTTCGATAATATGTCTGCTGTCTTCAGCCGCCCAAACCTATATCTTCGTTTGAGTAGATTGAAAATGATGCAGTATAAACATTAACAAAAAGCTAGTGATAGTTTAACCACTAAAGGTTTTTTCACGGTCTATTGTTAACTGCGATAACCAAAGTTGCTTAGCGCCAACCCAGCCCTTAAAGGCTTATCAAGACATTTACAGTTTCAATACATGCTGCGTTATGGTACAACACCAACAGACAGTATCCCCATACCGAATAATAATAAATGAACTGTTCACCAGGAGGTCATCAGATAAAAAGTGTTAGCTTATTTGCGTCTTGTATATCACATTTCAGAATGACAATACTGTGAAAGGTTCATACATGAACAAACCAGGTTATCAGTCAAACGGCCACACAACCTTGGAGGGTAAAACGAACGGTGCTTATGTAGTATCTACCGAAGATATTTCACCCGTTGTCAATGGCGACATGGAAAAGGGAAAAGTTCCACCGGCGCCAATAGAATTCTCACAGACAACATATACGCCTGGTATGAGTCAAGTTTCTTCCATCAAGCATACCTTACTCTCTTATTTAGAACTAGTGCCCATATTTTACAGCAAAACGGACAATTGAGTTTTTTACATCGTTTGTTTGTTTGTTTAAGATTTCTTTAACCATTGTCTTTATGTAAGATACAGTATATCGCTAAGAACGCCGTACCTGATACATATTTCTAATCAGCAAAAACAAGGCGCTTCTTATGAGCCTATTTTCATGAAAATCGGAACTTATCATGTTGACTAAACTAAAGTTGAAACCGGTAGTTTTACCATAAGTAACGAGTTATTTTCGGACAGTTTTTTCTTGCTTTCTCCAAACATCGATTTTGTACTTTAGACCTGCTCATTCTATTCCAGCGATATATATACAAGCATCTAGTTGGGGGGTTTTAAATACATTTCTGGTACCACATGGTATCTCATTGATATAAAGTTGAATAAATGTTCCTTCTTTTTGTATATTTAAGGCACGGCAGGGAGGATGTTACTGTCATTTTCTATTTATACAAATGCTCCAAAGCTTTTGAACACGAGACAATCTGCAGGCACATTAACAGCGGTAAATGGAATCCGATTCATCAGCATGACCTGGGTAATGCTGGGACATACATTTGGCTTTGGTTTAACTAGCACAGGTAAGTACGGTACAATATACAAATAATGTATTGCATGAAAACATACATGTTTTAATGCAAATACAAAACAAATGGCATAGAAATAGGGTCATGTTGCATTTTTGGCGGGAATTGGACTTTTAATTGTTTCTTCGGCCTATGTGTGTGTATTGCGCAAGGTAGTTGACTTGTGTTGTGCTGTTTCTGATTTCTGTACTCGGCTGGTAAGGTTGAGTGCTACCTTTCCTGTCTAATTTCCTCATACATATTTCTTGTAAACTGAAGAGCATGTATATATTATGTTAAATGTACAATTTATATGATATAACGACGCAAGGTGAAATAGTCGTAATAATACTACAACTTTAAAATATAATTATTCAATGTAATTGGATAATGGACAGTTATATGTTAATTTCTGGACTTGTTTGCATAGTAAATATATTTAGATAGATCAATAATGATATGTTTTGATGTTAATGACACGAGGCTAGTAAATGTTGGTCATGGAAAGTAGTATCGTTTGTCTTTGGTTTTTCTCTGAAAAAGCAATTGAAAAAAACAACATTATTTTATTTATTTATTTTTCAATGATACTATTACCTGTGGTTTAACTAGCACAAGTCAGTACTATCCCAATAGAGATAAATGCATCTATGTTGATGGCAGCGTATAAACTAATCACTGCATGACTAATCTCGTACATTTGTAATTTAAATAAGAGAATATAAACAACGTAACTGTACTGTCGATTCAATAAGTAATACATGTACTAATGATGGAACTATTCCAATCGAAAGAATATCGGGGATTATAGTTGACTCATATACACCCAGTTAAACCTATATAACATAGTTCACCTGACGGACGAGCTTATGTTAATAACCGTTATTATTTTAATTTACTGTTACAACATGTGTTTTTATGATTACAGACAATATGGCGACGTATGGATTTGATGTTCTGAGAAGAGTTACATTCCAGGCCATCGAAAACGCTACTGTGTCTGTCGACACCTTCTTTGTACTCAGGTAATGCACATAAAGAAATGTTCAAACTTAATACTAGGATAATAAAAAAAAACCAGGGGAGGAACTTATTTACCAACGTTGTAAGATTCAAACTCAGACTTAGACTTAATTTGACAGCATTTAAAATATCTGCCATTTCTTTACAATTAGATTTAGCCATGTGGAAATTTTGTCTGATTATTTTTGGTTACCCATCGAACATGTTTACCCGTTTATAACTCCAATGCGATATTCTGCAATGTCAATATAAACAGAAATCCCTGATCATCACATCGATTTAGGGAGAGCGGAAGTTTATTATACCTGCTCACTTCTATTCACCAAGTAAGTTAAAATAACGGTAAAGCATGGCCCCATTGACATGAACCTGACCGATTAGCATGATTTAACAGTCGATATATTGTCTACCTTTACAACACCAAGTGTATGTTTTCATAATCGGGGAGTATCA
Organism: Spisula subtruncata; assembly: GCA_963678985.1. Lineage (NCBI taxonomy): Eukaryota > Metazoa > Mollusca > Bivalvia > Venerida > Mactridae > Spisula > Spisula subtruncata. Next base: position 35,263,568 of record OY787673.1, on the reverse strand, counting down.
CGGAGACGATCGAGATGTCTACTACAAACACAAATCTGAAATACCGATATTGCACGATTTGCTTGCGGAAATATATTCAAACCTTGTAATATATTCTTGCATAAAGGTCAGACTCACGTCAAAATAGCCAAGCTATACACATTGCAAAGATAATCCCTTTTCCAATATCCTTACGTTGTCATACCTGCTTTGCCTGTTTACTTTAAGTGGCACAAGTCCCAATATCGCGTTAGAGTTATATATCAAGATCGGTACACTTCTATCATCATGAGAGCGAATAGAACATCTGGCAATATAAAGTCTAAATCTGAATTTTAGACTTACAACGTTGGTGAATAAGGCCCCTGTTCACTCTTTGTACTCAGGTTATTACATGTACCCTAAAGCAAATATTCATGCTATGTATCAAAAATTTATTTAGATAATGAAAAGTATACCCTATTCATTCTTTATGTCTAGGAAGTAAATTTCTTCTTCGTATTTAACTAATAAATGTTCATTTGTAGGACTTAAAAAATTTAAAATGTTTAAAAGTCGTTCCCTCAGTCATAAACAAATGTGGCAGTTAACTATCAACCCAAATCAAGACAAAACTTTGGACGCTAATGAATTTGATAAAGTGTTCCTTGTTATGCTTCAGTAATAAGCTAATTATCAATTCCATTGTACAAAGGTGGTCACAATAAACGTTTGTTGTACTTTATTAACGAACACCTTAGTCATATATTCTGTTCACTGCTTTTCTTACAATGGTTCGTTGGTGGCCTATCTATCATTGAATGTTACACTTTCTTACAGTGGTTTGTTGGTGGCTTATCTGTCATTGAATGTTAAACTGTCTTACAGTGGTTTGTTGGTGGCCTATCTGTCATTGAATGTTACACTTTCTTACAATGGTTTGTTGGTGGCCTATCTATCATTGAATGTTACACTTTCTTACAGTGGTTTGTTGGTGGCTTATCTGTCATTGAATGTTACACTTTCTTTCAGTGGTTTGTTGGTGGCTTATCTGTCATTGAATATTACACTTTCTTTCAGTGGTTTGTTGGTGGCCTATCTGTCATTGAATATTACACTTTCTTACAGTGGTTTGTTGGTGGCCTATCTGTCATTGAATGTTACACTTTCTTACAGTGGTTTGTTGGTGGCCTATCTGTCATTGAATGTTACACTTTCTTACAGTGGTTTGTTGGTGGCTTATCCGTCATTGAATGTTACACTTTCTTACAGTTGTTTGTTGGTGGCCTATCTGTCATTGAATGTTACACTTTCTTACAGTGGTTTGTTGGTGGCTTATCTGTCATTGAATGTTACATTTTCTTACAATGGTTTGTTGGTGGCTTATCTGTCATTGAATGTTACACTTTCTTACAATGGTTTGTTGGTGACCTATCTGTCATTGAATGTTACACTTTCTTACAATGGTTTGTTGGTGGCCTATCTGTCATTGAATGTTACACTTTCTTACAATGGTTTGTTGACGGCTTATCTGTCATTGAATGTTACACTTTCTTACAATGGTTTGTTGGTGGCCTATCTGTCATTGAATGTTACACTTTCTTACAATGGTTTGTTGGTGGCCTATCTATCATTGAATGTTACACTTTCTTACAATGGTTTGTTGGTGGCCTATCTGTCATTGAATGTTACACTTTCTTACAGTGGTTTGTTGGTGGCTTATCTATCATTGAATGTTACACTTTCTTACAATGGTTTGTTGGTGGCCTATCTATCATTGAATGTTACACTTTCTTACAGTGGTTTGTTGGTGGCCTATCTGTCATTGAATGTTACACTTTCTTACAGTGGTTTGTTGGTGGCTTATCTGTCATTGAATGTTACACTTTCTTACAATGGTTTGTTGGTGGCCTATATATCATTGAATGTTACACTTTCTTACAGTGGTTTGTTGGTGGCTTATCTATCATTGAATTTTAAACTTCCATACAGTGGTTTGTTGGTGGCCTATATATCATTGAATGTTCAACTGTCCTACAGTGGTTTGTTGGTGGCCTATCTATCATTGAATGTAAAACTTTCTTACAGTGGTTTGTTGGTGGCCTATCTATCTCTGAAGGAGATGAAGAAATGTGGAGGTGCCAAGAATTTTAAATGGGGAATGTTCTATTTCCATCGATACTGGAGGTACGTAATCACATTGTACATATTCATACGCAACATATGACGTCATTCATATTGAAGGTACGTAACATTTCGTGTATACGTTCATACGCAAACATATGACGTCATCGATAATGGCATTACCTAATCTATAATGAGTATTTATTCATGCGCAAACATATGACGTCAGCGATACTGGAGGTACGTTACTCGTTAACGAACCACAAAAGTCAAGTTTGTGGTAAAGTTTGTCCTGTTTAACATCGTTCGGTGGCATTTGATTATCTAGGCGTACGTGTACCCTTCCCCATTTATGTTAAACTCTATATCAAATTATAATAGTTTGCTTAGGCATTGTGGTGTAGGCGAATAGGCCAAACGTTTCTACATGTTAAATTCCCTTAGAATATATGTCCATAAAAGCAGTTTAAGATAAGATACATAAGATAAACTTTATTTATTGTCGATTATGTTTAACATTAGAAACATAAGCTACAAGCTTGTTTTTGACATATTGAGTATTGAAACAACATCCATGTCACCAACTTATGCAATAAAATTCCATTTGTTTTAACCTGGTTTCCTTTTTTCGGCGGAGATTTGGTCGATTAATTGTTTCTTTGGTTAATACATGTATCGGTTTTGCTCAGTGTAGTTGTGTTGTGGTGTTTCTTATTTCTGTGCTCGGCTGGTTGAGTGCTACCTTCCCTGTCTGATTTCCTCATATCTTTTTTATATTTTACAGATTAACTCCGCCGTACATGTTGTTTTTGATGGTTTATGTTGTGACGTTTAAATACTGGGGTGATGGACCAATGTGGCCACAACAAGGAGTGGAATATAAAGATTGCAAGGAGAGTTGGTGGATGAACATGCTGTATATCAATAACTTTTTTGGAATGGAAAAACAGGTACTTAATTAGTAATTAACACTTTTATAAAGATTTGTATCAACCTTGTTTTGAGTTGTTGTCATGCATTTTGATACGTAACTTTCGGATAATTTAATAAAACTGGAAATTTGTCCATATTACAGGAAACGAATACGTACCCCATGGCCATTTGGTAATATCAAAGGCCAGAACGCATATAGTAAACAACAAACAACCAATTTAATGAAATTCAAACTCAGGTTCCAAAATATGCATATTCATTCATGCGATTGATTGTTTCATTTTTTGGTGCGAACTGTATGGAGAATTATTTTTTTACTGAAATTCGAAAGTGTATATAGCTATATTCTAACAGTCATTTAATGTCAAAATAATGACTTGCATCGTTTTAAGTATGATACTAGACTACCTTTATTGCAAATTAAAACTTGGATTGGTTCCGTGTACTTTGATTCAATCGTCGAAAATTGACGATTTCTTATAATTTCATAGGGTGTTCTAGAACACTAGTACAGTTTGTATGTCCAATAAATCACACAAAAAGTTTCTATTAAAACTGAAGCGAAAAATGATCTAATGGATATGAAAGCATAATTGTTTTTCAGTTTTTGAAACTTTTAAAACAAATAACGTCCGATATAGCTCTATACACTTTAAAAGTACATGTATGATGTGAAAATATTTTACAGTGTATGGGATGGAGCTGGTATTTGAACAACGACATGCAGTTTTACGTAATAAGCCCATTGATGCTGATCCCGCTGTTTCAGTAAGTAGATTCATATCTTTGGTTTGACCAATGGTTCTATGAAATCATATGGCAGAACAAAAAAGTATATTTTTCGATGTTGAAGATGTTAGTATATCATTGCCACTTTATTGTTTATCACAAAAGCAAAAGCAAAACCAAATACACTTATATTTTTATTATCATAGCACATTGAATATGTAAAAAATGGTATCTATATACATATATGTGTTGTGTTTGTATTATTAAGTTAGCCATATTATTCTATAAGCGTTTCATACAATGGTTCTTCTTTACGAATATTTTGCTAATGTGACTACAAAAATGAGAACATCATTGTATAATGTTTGTGTCGTTCATTTGTCGAACACATCGAGATTTTGATCCATATATCCAAATCATATTCCAATAACAACAAGTGTGATATCTCGGCGTTACTTGACTCTGATCGTACTGAAATCCTGACCCCAATCATTCAAGTATGATCATTTCAACGATGTTCTAACTAGTTTAATCCGTTCATATTGAGTAGTTGACATTTTCAATGTTGGCGAGTTATATATATATTTTTTTCTAATCTTCTTAATCCATTGTTATAATGCTCGAGTTAGGCGGTGTGCTCGTCTAATCGACGCTCGTCTTAACATAGTTTTAGTTTTACCGTATTAATTTTTAATGTTCTTTCTACACTTCTGATTGTGTTCTTATATTTTCAGTGCCCCAATTCTTGGAGGAATCGTATGTATTGCTCTGATTGTTATCAATTTTGTCAGCGCAGGAATCATTTCATACAACAACGACATGACTGCAAATTTTATGTTAAAGTAAGCAAATATTACACGTGTGGCTGAGTGTTAGCATTAAACATATTCTAGTCTAAAATGTGACACTGGTCATGTCTGGTTTCCCCAGACTCCAAACCCCCCTTTTTCTTTTTGAATACAAAAAATGAAGGAACTGTTTCAAAAAAATGAACAAGCGATAGCTTGACCTTAATTTGACCACTGAAGACTTTTAAGATTTAGTTGTACTATGGTAACTATGGGAACCATGGGAAGTGCCAACATCCAGCCATTATTTGTAACCAATACAATATCAATCACAATAAGACCCGTGGGGTTATCATTAAACATAGGTTTCTCAGTAAGATGTATGTCTTTATTTGCACCCATAGGGTGGTTGGTGTACATACTTTACTAATGCGAAATGATTTACTTGATCTTAGCCCTTTTTCACCCATGCCAAATCCTCTGTCTGCGAAGTGAGCGGAACGATCAAGTAAAATGTTTTATGTTCGTTGCTGACATGTCGCTGGCTTAGATTGAAAAGATCCTAAGACCTGATATTTAAGAAAACAGCATCACAATGCACTTCATGTGAAGCTTTTGGCATGAAAAGTGTTACTTGTCAAGTTGACCAAACTGATGTTGCAAGGCTTGTTTTAACATAAGTAAAGAGTACTTTTCGGACAGTTTTTCTTGTTTTCTCAAATTATCGATTTTCTATTTACGACCTTCTCATTCAAAGCCAGCTACACGTGCCTTCTTGATCTTTGTTAACCACCTTTACATCTTTGACGACATGTGTATTTTTCTTTAATCTTTGATAATCGTCTGTACGATATATTTCAGTCCTGATCAAACTGTAGCGTTCACAGAATACTACTTCAAGCCTTGGTGCCGTATAGGACCTTATGTTGTAGGATACATTGTAGGATATATTCTGTATAAAACTGAATGTAAACCTAAACTCACCAAGGTAACTACTTTAGTATAACATTTCTGAATTCTTTTTTCATCACTTGTTAAACTTCTGTTTAATTATTGATAGATTACCTAATAGTTGTTATTCGCGAGAGATAACGGGCTTACATTGACACACCAACAACAGAGGAAAATCATACTCCATGTATGTGGAACAAATCTGCCCATGCTGGGTAACAAGTGTTTTTTCTCGTTCCGTTTTATGTTGGTTATTATAACGTGTATTAGTGGTTTGTGGGTTTTTGTATTGTGTGTCATTTGGGGGCCTTTCCGTGCTCCACTGTTTCTCTTATGTGTCGGACATTGTGTCGTGTAATTGTGTTATGTGATGGTTTTATGATTATGTTTATGGCCGGTTTTCACAAAGCATCTTAAGTGAAAACTTAAATATTTTGACTTAAGTTAAAAAAATGATCTGGCCATATTTTGCAAGAAACTAAGAATAATTCAATTTTTCTTGGTGATTTTTGTAGAGCTTAACATAATGCTTCATAGCAATGTAAAAATTGATAATCTTGATTTTCTTGTTTAGCTGATACACTTAAGGAAATAGTAAGATTTTGGGGAAATTCTAAGTTTTCACTTAAGTTTCTTTGTGAAAACCAGCTGTTTAAGTGGAGCACTACCATCCCTGTCCGATTTGTTTGTGTTTCAAATTGTTTCTGTCCAATAAAGGTGCGATTGAAGTTGATTTGATATGTTTAAGAGGTTTTACTGAACATAAATCTTTCCTTGTTTTGTTTCAGTTAACAAATGCAGTCGGATGGCTGATTGCCACAGCACTGGCGCTCATGATTTTGTACGGTTTGTACTCATCAGACGGAGCGGAAAAGCTGAGTCATACAACTGCTGCCATATATAACGCCACTCATAGAACTGTATGGGGTGCGTGTGTAGCTTGGGTCATATACGCATGCGCAACCGGATATGGAGGTAGGTTGATTAAGTTATTTTTATCCTTGCCGCCATTCTGTTCGGTCACAAGCCCTCAAATTGTGAAATACGATTATAGTGTACTACTTCGCCATTTTGTGCGTTGATTAATGGTTTGTTTACCCGGGCTAAATTTTAGCGCTTACCGGTCTGTGTTTCAGTTGTCTGCAAGTTTGACCTTGACCTTAAATGAAATAAGTCGCTTATAGTGCGCAAAATAATTGCGTTTCAAAGCATTTAGTAATTGTGCAGTGGCTGTATGATAATATTAATATACAGAGACATGTTTTTGTGCTCATTGTTTAATAAGCCTGAGTGCTTATAATGGTATGAATGCAAATTAGGGATATGACGTCACACAGACGCCATACAGTTACACTATTCTTATGTTTCCAGTTTACTACAGTAACATAATTACATGATCATTAGAAATATCGATCGTAATCTTAGGTATTGTGTGATCATTTCTGAAGTGGAATTTCAGACACATTCTTTAGCGACATAACGTCGTATAAACATCATATGTATAGGTATTTTATTGCTATGCGCTTGATATCATTGGTTACTGTATCATTGATAAAGACTATTTAAAACAAAAAATAAGGTAGATAAAGACAAATATATTTTTTTACATATTAAAAGAAATACCGTATAGCTGGTTATGTCTGCGGGGTGGACATTTCTGCCATTCTGCGGTCCAAAATCAATTCGCAGAATTAAATTTACGCAGAATTTTATCATCCGTAGAAAATTTTCTACAGTATACAGTAAAACTTTCTTATCTCGAGGCCTCATCGGGATACGCCAAAAGCTCGAGATAAGCATGGTGCTCGACATATTTTTTTCGCTATAAATGATACAGTTACCTGTGCTTTAGATGGTCAAAAATATTAAATAAATAGTAACAATACGTTATATTTCTTTAAACAGGTCCAGTAAATGCACTGTTATCTTGGGGAGGTATTGTACCACTGAGTAGATTGACGTATTGCTGTTACCTTGTACATCCGGCCGTGATGTATCTATACTATTCCTCACATAGATCATTGTCCACGTGGTATGATCTGGGAGTGGTAAGTTCATTACAGTGTAAACTTCAACAACCAATTCAAATCCCATAGAAATTAAATTAGTTTACAGTATTAGCTGCAAACAATAAAGTCCCCATCTGTAATGAGGGTATGTTGTTTTGCTCATGCCGGCCGGTCGGCCGCCCGCCCGCCCGCCCGCCCGCCTGCCTGCCTATGTACTAAATGGTTTCCTTTCAATAACCCAAGGATATTTAAACTTTGCCTGAAGGTTGGTCATTAACAGTATGACTCGTATACTATTAAGGTATTTTTTGATCCCTAGAACTCTTCTTACTTAATTACATGCTTTGACTATCTAATTCCGTGTTAATTATGATATTGTCTGACTGATATTTAAGACACTCTCACGTCCCGTTCACCCAAAACCGACATATCTGTTTTTTGATCTAACCGAGTTAGATGTTTGAATAAATAGCGAGTTCTCAATTGTTGCCCATTCACTGAATTAGAATATGAAGGTCATTGTTCTTACTAAAGACCTTATAAGGTTCGCGTATATTTGAAATCTGCATCACAGTAAGCTTCTTGATAGCATATTTTCATCAAAATCTGAAATTGTCATGTTGACCAAAGTGAAGTAAAACAACTTGTTTTTCCATAAAAAAGTAATTTCCAAACAGTGTTTTCTTATTTTCTCTGTCGATTCTGTACTTACGATCTTACATTGTATCATGCAAAAGCAAACAATATAGCGAGTTCTCAATAGTTGCCATTTGTATGAGAGGGAACAAAATACTAGAACGTACAATGTACATGTTGGTAATAATTTCAAGGATATCTGCTTTCATGTCAAGTTATATAACCCAACTAAACATAGGCATGTAAACCAAAATAGAAAGAGTATGCAAAGACATACCTTCAGTATATTTATATTATACAATATACATGCATCTATTTCAGGCATATGAGTTCCTTGGGCATCTATGTATGACGTATGGTATAGCGTTTGTGGTGTCCTTGGCTTTTGAATCACCAATGATGGGATTGGAAAAGGTTTTACTCGGAAAAAAGAAGAAAAGTTAAATTCAAACAAACTAACAACTTTTTATCCTCACTGACGTGTAGAGAAAACTGTTTGAAGACCAATCAAAATTAATTGACACAACGAAAAGTATTATTTGCATAAAGGGTTGTTTCTTTTATTAGCAGGTTCGATGTTATTGAACATTGGCTAAATAAGCCGTCCAATATAGACCTTGTGGAGATAGGCCCCGAAATCCCGAAACATCTCAATTAAGAGATAAATCTCATCTCAAATAATGTCATGTGTCGTTTGGATAGTTTGCAAGGGATGCTGGACTCAAAATTAGCATCAAAAACAGCAAATTCCTTAGTTTATTTCAGTCTTTTAAAAATAACTTAGTTTTAGGTTTATTAGAAATGCAGACTCTGATTTGGACAAAATCTCAATTTAAGATGAGATTTCTGCTTAAGATGCCTCGGGTGTTTGGGAGTAGGTCGTTTATAGCAGATTGTCTTTCAGGTTTCACTGAACACACTTTTTATTTCAAACATGCGTAGCTGATATGCACATACAATCATTATGTAAATATAATCATGTACGAGGAGTAGTAATAAAATGTTTAGGAAATATACTACATTTTGTTTTCAGTTTTGTAACCTCTCGAAGTGTTAATACATGTATAGATATACATGTACTCTTTATTTAAATAAATTAATTTCGGGAGAAATCACGAACATAGTATCACACCTTTTCTAATGATTACCACGAAGCTTTCCCTAGACAACGAAACACTTTTACCGATGCCTTCCGATTCCCATTGATTAAATTTGGAATACATCGCCGAGGGCAAAAAACTCAGTTTGACCAAGGCGTTTCATTACGTTTGGTTGCTGAAACTAGGTCATTCGGGTTTTTGACATTAGTTATTTGGGCATTTCTCGTTTGGTTATGTATTTGCAGTATAGGATGTTTTTCATGTATTCTGTGTTCAGCTGTTTAAGTTGAATAATGCTTTTCATGTCAAATTTTCTCATATATCTTGTTGTATTTAATGACCTTGTTCATTGAGAAGTAAAAATGCATATAGACACCCACCACGAAAAGTTCTAAGAGCTCATATTTTTAAAAACAAAACGATGTTAATGACATGATACTTAAAGCAACACGAGGTTAATATGACGTTACAAATTTCAAGTTAAATAACACACCTTGTATCAAGCAAGATGTGATAATGTGATAACAAACAAACAATACAATTACCAAAATGATGTTCAAAACCTACTGTTGTACCAAGAAGCATGGGATAATGCGATAACAAACAATATACTTATTAAAAGCAAAGCGATGTTTATGAATTTCCAAATCACAAATTAAAAATATACCTTTGTAGTATCAAGAAGCGTGTTATTGTACACATTGTGTAACGAATAACACCCTAATTAACAGTATATAAGAGACAGAAACAAATGAAGAAGTATCAAATGTGAAGCGGTGTAATGACGTGTTATATTTTATGTCTCAAAGTATCAAACTCTATCAGGCATGCTGAGATAATACCATATATTAGGTATTATAATTACACGGAATACGAGAACCTTAAAGAGGTGTTCCATATAACTAGCATATTTTTCTCTACTATCACATTAAATGAGCTAAGAGTACAAATCACCATCAATTATCATAATTTGTCAGAAGAAAGTGTGCACAAATATGTCTCTATAACGTCAAAAATATATTCAAATCACAAATAATAATTTATTGCTTCCAGCGATTTATCATTATGTGGTCAATGGGAAACAACTTGTGACTCTTTTGGCTCGTTGCGGAAATATGTTTTTATTCTTTTCTCGCTAATTGGTGGGAGATTTTAGCGAAATTTTTTGAGTTTAAGCAATAATGATTCTCATTTAATGTAAAATATTCCTGAATCGATTTAAATGATCACAGTTATAGGGAACGCCTCTTTAAACGAGCAAATATCTAATAACACCAGTACATGCCATTGTAATAGTACACTACCTTTTTATTATATGTTTGATATACTAGTATAAGAACACCACTTGGAATATTTCCCCATTCAGTCCGTTATAAAAATGAATGTTATCTCAAAAATACATCACCTGTTCGATGTTTCATTTTGTTTTCGAGTGATGTCCTACACTTTATACATGTAGCTAGTTTTAAAATGAAAACTCACAACTTAACATTATTACTTGCATATCATTGTACAAAAGCACCATACTACATTGTATTTGTAAAAATTACCAGTTCACAAAACAGCCGATTATCAACTTTCGGCCAGGCTCTGAAGTGTATTAAAGTCTTTAATACAATTGTTCAATTTAAAAACTCAATGGAAGTAACAACAACTCACGGTTAGTAAAGTTCATAAAGATCTACAGTCATTTATGTTGAAAGTCTTGTACATTCATAAAATTGTCAAAGCAATTTCAACGTAACGTTATTTTAGCTCCAATGTGACGTCATTATTACTCCAACGTGACGTAATGTTAACCTGGATAACGTAACGTGCGTCCGTTCAACGGACCGATTACGATTATGAGATTGCGGACCGGGCCGATAGGCGATAATTAATCACGTGATGGTCATAATCAGCCTGAATTTTTTTCATTTTTGTTACTATATATAGTAACAAGTGTATTAATAAGAGGTTAATACACGACACAGCCGGGCCGGAAGGCGATAATCGGCCCGGAAAATTAATAATCACCGCGAGGGCTTTAGCCCGAGGGTGATTATTCATGCCGGGCCGATTATCAACTTCCGGCCAGGCTCTGAAGTGTATTAAAGTCTTTAATACAATTGTTCAATTTAAAAACTCAATGGGAGTAACGACAACTCACGTTTAGTGAAGTTCATGGATATCTACAGTCATTTATGATTAAAATCTTGTACATTCATAAAATTGTCGAAGCAATTTCAACGTAACGTCCTTTTAGTTCCAACGTGACGTCATTATGACTCCAACGTGACGTCATGTTAACCTGGATAACGTAACGTGCGTCTGTTTAACGGACCGATTACGATTATGAGATTGCGGACCGGGCCGATAGGCGATAATCAATCACGTGATGTTCATAATCAGCCTGAAATTGGCTCATTTTTGTTACTATATTTAGTAACAAGTGTATTAAAATTATGTTTTCTATTGATTTACATACATTATACATTGGTATATAATATATGTGTGTGTGTGTGTAAAACTCAACAAAATTGTATTTCTCAGGACGCATAACTTCGCATAAATCTCAACCTTCGTTGTGAAATAATCTTATGGTATAAGATATAATTATTACATAGGGAACATGATGAAACGAGTTCCTTTGTTATAATATACGTGTGTGTGTAAAACTCAACAAAATTGTATTTCTCAGGACACATAACTTACAAAACATTTCAACCTTCGTTGTGAAATAATCTTATGATATACTATTATTATTATATAAATATTAATTAACTATATAATAATGCTATAATAAAACAAAGTACCTTGGTGATGTATTCGTCTTCACATATTGTAATCAATACCGTTTTCTTCTTTTATTTCACTCACGTCTAATTAGCCAACTCTGAAAGCCCGTATCCATAGCAATTTTGCCACTACTTACACCATAAGGGTGATATAGATTATATATTTATATAAAAACACAACTAACACTAACTGGCATTCCATACGGTTATTTAAAATAGGTACATTGTAGAACAGTACGTACAACAAGTATTCCTATTGCAATATTGCAAGTTTTGGAGCAATTCATAATCACATATAACATGGTTGAATATTCCTAAACGTGTTTTGATGAAGTGCTACACGGATTCTTATTTCAGCATGGCAAATAATGGAATAATGGAATAATTAATTGTTATATATAATATGGATATATATATTTCTCTAATTGTATAATCTGTCGAAGAGCAACTAGTAAGTGTTAACATTGCAAATTAAATGAACATTATAGGTAAGAAAAGACTGTTAAAAAATAGCTATTGGAATGTGTTTACATTGAAAATGAACATAATCACATATAACCAAAGGCTATTGAAAAGTTAATGAAAACAGGCCGAGCCACTCTTGACATAGCAACATTTAAATAGCATTCCAAATAATCAAAGGCTGTGGAAAAGAGAGCTATTAGTAAGTGTTAACATTCCGAATGAAAATTATGAATAATCAAAGATGGGTGAAAACATTGCATATGAACATTATAAAGCATCATTGACTAATACTGTTGAAAATGGAGCTAACAATCCATGTGTATGTTACAAACGGACATTTATTATAATTATTCACTAATTCAGACTATTGTAATTGAAGAGGGGTCAGCATGCATAATAGCAGTGACGTTACTTTATACTATCTGAGTGATTGTGGTCCAAGTTACTACACATCATGTCTAGTGGCTTACTGGTTTTGGAGAACTGTACCGGTGTGTTTACTACTTGTAGGGACTACTGGGAATATACTGAACATAACGATTATCTCCCGATCCAATCTTAGACATCGATCAACGTGTGTCTTTCTGTTGTTCTTGGCGGTGTCAGACTTAATTGTCTTATGGTCAGACTTGGTTCCAGATGTTATACACAGTATAACCAATTACCAAGCGGCAGATATTTCGGAGTTTATGTGCAGGTTACGATTATTTATACCTTACACAAGTGGAGGCTTTTCAATATGGATATTAGTGCTAATGACCATCGAGCGAACGTTGCTGGTAAAAGCAAGTATGAGTTACGCACGACGCATAACAGCAAAGAAGGCAACCATTGTTTCAATAACAACAGTAACAATTATCGCCGTCATAAATTTACATATGCTTCTTGGCTTTACAGTGGTCTCTGATGACGACGCAGTGGCAACAGCAAATGGAACGGACCCGACAAAGCATGAATGTGCACATGTTTCACTAGCATACAGGGAGTTTGACAGAACTCAATGGACCATTATACAGTTATTCTTATACGCGTTGTTACCTGCATCCTTGTTGATCATCGGTAATACGTATATCGTTGTCACGCTCCATAAACAATCTAGACGTGTACACAATTCAGCAATACAACGGTCTAACAGTGTGTTCGCGGGCGTAAGACGTAAACGCAATCTTGCTGCAACGAAACTCCTTACAGCTTTATGTTTATTTTTTCTTGCAACCTTATTACCATTTGCTGTTTATATATGTGAACGAGGGGACATTTCAGAAATGGACGGTCGTACTATGGCAATGTGGCAACTTTTCAGGGTCGTTGTTAACAGCTTGTTATGGAGCAATTATGCGTTTAATTTCTTCTTCTATTTCGTTACTAGCTCTCTGTTTAAACGAGGCTGGGATCGCTTTATCAATGAGTTTGGTGCTAGTCTTAGGCAAATCCGTTTACGACGAAACCCGGCTATATGAGCGTTACCTAACATGACGGAAATGACACTATAAATGAATAGAGCATTTAGCATCATTAATATGTTTGTTAGCACTGTTATTTTAACGCGGCTGTCTGTTTTATACAACTGTTTATTTATTAAGTTTATTTGTTTGAGGCTAACTGGTTAGACACTGATTTCTATTTTTGAAATAAACAATATACCGGAAACCTCCATTCTCCACTGGGTATACATGTATTTGATATTTACATTTTATATTTATACCGATTTGAAAAACAATTGTACATATTCACCAGGCATAGTTTGTTCAAATATTTATACATATATTACTTATATACTTACTAGTGCATTGCAATGACATCATTCTGACACTCACGTACGATGCCGCTTTGACAATGATTTTCATACTTTAATGAAATAGGTGCTAACTAATCAGAAAAAAACAGACGCCAAGTGTAATTGAGAAGAGAATGTATATGAGAAATACGTCATAATTCTTAATCAATTAGATACAAAATTACGTTTGTGCTAGACAAAATGATATTGATTCTACTCGTTCACAAAATGATTTATGTGTTACCGGGTTTTTTAAGACCAAAATGTATGACATTAGCTAAGGACATATTAATGGCGAGTACAGAACTTTTAAGATACTAGTAATTAAGAAAGAGTAGTAGCATGTCTCCGAAATATATTTAGAGGGAATAGACGCAAGGGCATGGTTAATACATACGCAAAATATTTACGGAGAATTTGTGGGGCTTTTTTCTAACATAATTTTAATCCTTGATGCATGGTCGGAAAACATGGTAAGGAATTACGTGTCTTGAATGGTAAATTCAACATACAGTGTGGCTGCCTGAAATCTTCGAGTCAACCCATTTAAACAGCCTTTTAGACACTTAAAGTTATATGTCACTCATACGAGTACCACCTCAATCCGTTTCTACCACTTCATAACCACTGATGCTTCACTTTTCTCCAGCAATTCGAAATTTTGTTGCAATTCTGTGTGTAGCACAGAATGCATACGTAGTTCTGGATCAAATCTCCCGAAACATCTCAAGTAGAATCTCATCTCAAATTGAGATTTTGTTCACATCAGAGTCTGCCTTTGAGACAAATCTGAAGTTCAAGCTCTCTATAAAGTTTACAGAATTAAGCTAAAAGTAGAACCTTCTGTTTGTGATGCCAATGTTAAGTTCTGCCTTCTAGTCCGGCAGTTTGGTGCATATTTTTAGTCGAATTGTGGGTTTGATGATAAAAGCATGAAACTTTGCATGATGGTAGTTGAACGTATTTATGTCAAAATAAGATATGGACCCACTTTCAAAAATATTCAATATGGCCGCCATTATCAAAATGGCCGCCATTGCGAAAATTACAATATAGTGTACATTGAAAATGTTATTTGTAATGACATCACAAATAAAAATAGGCTAGCATGCGCTTAAAACCAATCAAAGAGATGCCATGAACATTTTGATATCCATCTGGCAAGCAATTTTTACGTAATTGTCTTTTTTGTTATAAAATGGGGGGGGGGTTGTCAAAATCTAATGGACTGAGATCTTACAAATAAGAATAGAGTAACTATGCTTGTTGAGAAAATAATACAGGTTGACATAGTTGTTATGTATGCTATTCCCAACAATATTATACATCAATCCAATTTGTCAAGTATCATAATAGCGCCATTTTTCAAGATGGCCGCCATTTTCCAGTTTGTGACAAGCATGTACGTTTGTATTTACTTAAGTTCAAAAAATTTAAATTTACCTTTTATTTTGTCTTTGTAATTTGCAGAAATGGATGATGATTTAGAGTATTATGCATCCAATAAGTTCAATCAAAATGGAGGCAGTGCTTTCAAGATTGCCGCCCTTGTCCGATAATTAGAAACACAGGCATTGTGTGCATTTGTGTATCCTCATCTAAGATTATATCCTTTATCTTCGTCTTTAAGCCAGAAAATCAACTACACATACTGTATATAAAAGAATACATTTTATAATTAGGTTATTATTCACATTATAAATGTAAAATGTTTGAAATGTTAGTCAACTATAAATTCGGATATGTCTTGAATCAATCGATTTAGAATTTGGTGTACTTTGAAAGATGTACCTATACAGATAATATTGCTTAATTATGGGCGTGAATAGATTGCTATAACTTTACAAAACTTAATTACATAATAATAGAATGTATTAACAAGATCTAAGAAATAAACTAACCAGATATAATAAGCCAGCCATTACGAGAACCTTTTTGCAGTGTTAGGTACCGATATAGTATGGACATTTGACAGACATTTATATGTTTCGGATACACGCTCATAGTATAAAGCTATATATGGCACATAACATCGCCAGACACAAGTACAAGTGGGGAGTTCGGCGCACGCTTCGCGATCAATAGGTCCCGGGTTTAACCCCGTCTTGACCAATGGTTAATTTCTCTGAGCAAGAATAACCCACATGCTCCACTCCAAGAAGGTGTAAATTGGTACATGTGAGGACTTAAGGCGCTGCAGATCGATGTTGGCTGCCAAACTGACAGGTGAAAAATAGTCTCCCTATGGAGACACGAACGTAAGTTTACATAGGTAGCCCAATGACCAAGGGATGTTCACGTGTCAAAGGGTGCTTGTGTGGATTAACAGCTGAAAAAAGCCCTAGAAAATTGGTAACTTGTTTAACTTTTAAGCATTTCTGCTCTTATTAAGTACAACGATTGTCCTTGTTTGTTATCTTAACCATCATATACAGGTATTCCCATACGTTTGGGATACTGACCACCATCAAATACACCTGCACTAATTCCTAAGTGGTACATTTACTAACCACCATCAGGTA
Organism: Spisula subtruncata; assembly: GCA_963678985.1. Classification (NCBI taxonomy): domain Eukaryota; kingdom Metazoa; phylum Mollusca; class Bivalvia; order Venerida; family Mactridae; genus Spisula; species Spisula subtruncata. The sequence goes on along the minus strand of OY787673.1, from coordinate 35,246,799 downwards.
CTATGGTCTATCTTGTAACCATTGTACTGTCATTATTTGTCCTATTTGGTACATTCACTCACTACTACCATGTAAGTGTATAATCATAATCAGATGCGGTGGCTGCGGGGTTGCCTTCATATCACTTAGAAACGCATATCATCTTGTCAGCAAAACAGGTTACGGCAACTGCACATTCATTGAATATGCCACTTGTCCTGAGAACGCCACAACCCCGCACTCGAATGGGAATTTACTCAACCTCAACATTATACGTGGTAGTCAAAAACAATATAGATCCCCTTGGTCTGCGCAGTTTTGGATCAACACGTTTTTAGTTCTCAGCCTAGTAGGGATCTGTGTTTCTAAGTGATATGAAGGCAACCCCGCAGTCACCACATCTTGTCACTCAGCCACTATGCTTCTGGCTTTATAATAATACTCAACCTAACAGGATACCCTCAGTCACAGTTGTCCCTGATTCTGTCTAGTCCCTATAATGCCAAATGTAAAGCCATTCGATGTTGTATTGGATAGCTATAAATTTTCAATCTGGTTGGAGTTTGGTACATGTACATACCATAGTAACTCACACCTGGGTAACTCAATTTCTGATGGCATTTGCAAACCCTCACAAATGACAGTAAAAAGTCAGTCAATCCCTGGTCCTATTGATTACTTGAGGCATGTCTTGTCCTCTTTTGTCATTCTTGTTCACCAGACAGACACAATCATTTCTATTCTAACGTGGTACAAACCACAACAAGGAGCTGATACTACTGAATTCTTATAGTCATTCCTAGTTCATATTACGTACAAAATTCCACTACACATTTGTTCTTGATCCGCCCGAGTACTTCTAACCATGAGGTAAACCCAAACTGGTCTGTGTGGATCGCCGAAGTCACCAGGTGATTGTCTACGTGAATTAACAGCATTTTGGTTCAGGCACGACTTGTCTTTATTATGTACTCACAACTGTCATGCACATACATTCCAATACCAATATTCCTACCTACTTAAGCCTCTTCAGGGTGGTTTGCTCCTAATGCCATCATTAAAGAACGCCAATGATTTCTATCCGCAGGTTATCGCTTCACTTGACAGCATGTTCAGCTTTTAGCTGTCATTTCTCGATTTGTTGATCTCCGCCAGGTTTCCTTTGATCTTCCCCTATTTCACTTCCATGTTGGTGTCCATCTCAAGGCTACCCGTGGGATAGAGTCTGCGGCTCCATTCTTCTGACGCGTCCTATCCATCTCGATCTTCGTCTCAGGATTGCTGTAGAGATCGGAATAGTTGTTTGTTCTCCGATAACGATCTCTGTTTGAGACGGTTTTTGGCCATAATATTTGAAAGATACTTCTTAAGCATGTCAATATTCACAACATTTGTTTCCAAATATAATTCACTTAGAAATACAACAATCTCAATTGTTCTTTTAGGGATTTCTATAATGATCGATGATCATAGCTATAGGCAAAAATAAAATTCAATAGATAAAAGCGAATACCACTGCCTAAACAGTTTGTGATTACGTTTTTGCGAGTTGCTTTATATACTAGTACATGTGCTCATGTACAGGGTACTCGCAATTACCAAATACATACATTCCTTGTCTACGGTTATTGTCTGATTGGGTACATACAGTCACCAGATACAGCTTTCCTATCATCAGGGATATGCACAAACACCAGCTACAGTTATTCCTATTTTATTTGGTAGTTACAACAACTATACAACCATTGGTGTACACCAAATTTAGTACACACGCAATTGGGTACAAAACAACAGAAGGTTTTCCAGGGTACCTAACACTTCTAAAAGGTAATTATTACGGTCACCATTTCCTATGATTGCGCCTGGAAGCTTGTTTCTAGATCCAATTGTCAATTTGCATAAAGTCTTAGCAAGCCATTGTCGTTATATGTAAAGAATATACAAATGTTGACTATATAATGACATAATTATATAACATTGTTTTACAAATACTAGTACAATGGCGGCCATCTTAAAAGCATTGTTGCCGTTTTAACTGTCCTTATTGGGGTTGTTTTTATGCTTAAACATCATCTTTGATATTGAATACTAATGATAAAGTACTTATATAATATCAAGACATATAAAAAAGAAGATTGACATATTTCGAACCTTAGTAAACACTAACTAGAAAATGGCAGCCATCTTGGAAAATGGCGCTTATTTAATACAACAAATTGGGTTCATATCTAATATTATTGGGAATAGCATACATAACAACCAAGTCAAGCTGTATTCTTTTCTCAACAAACATATTTACACTTTCTTGTTTTTAAGATCTCAGTCCGATAGATTTTGACAGCCCCCCCCCCCCATTTTTTTTAAAAAGTGAAAATTTCGTAAAAATTGCTCGCCAGATGGATATGAAAAATGTTCATGGCATCTCTTTAATTGGTTTTAAGCACATGATAGCCCTGTTTTATATGTGATGTCATTGCAAATAACATTTTCAAGGTACACTATATTGTAATTTTCACAATGGCGGCCATTTTGAAAATGGCGGCCATATTGGATATTTTTGAAAGTGGGTCCATATCTAATTTTGACTAAAATACATTTAACTACCATCATGCAAAGTTTCATGCTTTTATCATCAAACCCACAATTTTTTCACCAAACTGCCGGACTATTCCAAGGAAATCATCTCAAGGTCAATTTTGCGATGAGATTTGTCTCAGACTAAGTTGTTCATGGAGATTAAGGCCTGTCCTGGTGATTATAAACATTGGAGTACGTACTCAATGCTCCAACTCATACTCCATACTCCAATTGGAACATTTCTTAGTTACACAAACAGCTGTAACTTCTTTATTACTGAATGGAAACATATGAAATGGGAGTTCCTTTTCTTAATTACATTATTTGCTACAAGTTGGTGTTGGTGTTGACGTAAATTTCTAACAAAGTTTGGGTTTTTTTTCAAGTTGGAGCATGGATTATGGAGTTGGAGAATGGAAATGAGAATTGTTTATACTCACTGGGTCTGGCTTTATTATACATGGTGATTTACGGTGTGGGGGATATTCAAACATACTATAGTGCAGGTATATATTTGTTTGGAATATCCTGTTTTGGAATAAGTTGGTTCGTTCTATATCAGCCTCATGCGAATGCTGTTGGTAGCCATTTATTTTAATTCTCCATATGGGGTGACAAAGTATGTAGCATGTAGCAGTACGGTTTACAGCATTTTAATACGTTATTAAGTACACACACAACGCGACCTCGTATGGCGAAATGGGCTGATAGCATAGCATCTTAAAGGAAAACTTAAAAAATAAGGAGCTGCATAAAAATGTTTTCTTTGTCATTGTTGTAACTTTTACATAAAGCTTCTAAACTATGTGAAAAATTAATACTCTTGATATTCCTGTATAAAACATTAGATAATTTAAATACTTATCTTAAGATGCTTTGTGAATACCGCCCAAGATTTACTTGGTGATAGCGGAACACGTCGTTGTCATCTAAGAACATAACGACTTTTTGACAGAAACGTTATAGGTAAATGCTATTGCAAATCGACCAAATAATATATTACATTTGAATATTGAACCTGTAAACCGAAACACCTTGTCAACATATAGATCAAGATTGATGTCCGTTGCAGACAGATTAAACGTCTTCCATGTATCGTCATAACAGCAAGAATCAACGATGTGTTGGTTGATAAGCGTTTAATTGCTCTTCGTTCGTCCGAGTAAAACTTTTTCTAAGCCCATCATTGGTGCTTCGAATGTCAGGGACACAACAAATGCAACACCATACGTCACACATAGATGTCCAAGGAACTCATATGCCTGAAATGAATTTTTAAAAAACTAGTCTATGCTACTGACGGGCATTGTATAATTTATTTCATTGGGTTGATCAACATGTCTGTGAGCGTGCATTCGTATATTTTCTTACTTGTTTTAAATGTTATACTAAAACTTGTTGACTGAAAAGGTAAGACAAATCAGATCGGGAAAACAGTACTCAGCTGATACCGCAGAGCATGGAGTACATAAAATAATCAAAGCGCCCATGGCACTGGAAGAACAGGGATTGTTCCTGTCGTCAAAAAAATATTTTTCCAGTCACAAAGCATGTGAGGGCATATGCCACCCCAACGCCATATGTATGTTCCAGCATCTTGTTAATACATTATTAGCTCTACTGCCTATACTACTCGCAGTATTTCAACGTAACATAATACAGTCGCTGTCTCGATATATTTACCAAGCTTCCTGCAATAAAGTGCTAAGTTATCATGCAACATTATAAACACTGTCTCGGCTAAATATTAGGCGATAAAGTCCGAAGTCATCCCGCGGAATGCGCAATTGGAGCTATTTTTAGCTCGTAATCATGTCTAGTGTATTTTTAACGCTAACACAGAACATGGTTAAGCACCCTGTTCAAAACTTAGAATTCAATATGAACAAATTACAAGCTTTGAAAGAGTGTGACCAGTGTAATACAAAATGAAGTATACAAAAGTTTGAGGTGATGGAAATGACAAATAGCAGTCGGATATCTTTTATTATTGTAGATGATTTTGAAGCCTAAAAACAGGTCTAGCGTGAAATTCTACTGTTATAAATACTATGGTATCAAACTGATAGTAATAAACGTTAAAATGGGAAAGTTTGATATTATCGTACTTATAATAATAAATGTTAAAAAGTGAAACTTTGGTATTATACTTTTAATAATACGTAGAGCGTTTCATTAGTTCCAGGAAAAGTGCTTTATAAAATTTATCTTTTGGCCAAATAACTTCAAACTTGGCATTTAAATAGAACAATTCATAATACATAGTTTATGATGAATCGATCGCATGAGGGAGTGTCATACAAAATGGCAGGGCTGCCATAGTAACGTCAAGAAAGGCTACCCGGGGCAACTTTATCTCTGGTCGTACCTTATAAACATGTTCTGACTAAATCTCACTCAGTCAGTCAAATAGCACTCAAAATTCACCGGTTACAACAACAACAATGCTTTATATTCTCAAAAAGTGCCTCGCCTCAAGGTACGCTCTTCAGGGTCCCTATGTAAAGCATTCGAAAGTGTCACAAAATCAAGCAGAAGCGTCCAACGTAACGTCTAGCGTCTGATTCACAAAGGCCGTACATTCCTTTGATCATCTGCAGCAGTAACACTGACAGTCTGGAAGCGCTTATATTATTCAAGCAACCAACCCAGTGACATACAACGCTCTTAACAGGCAGTGGTCGACCTTTGTAACTCATATGATGATAGTAACTTTATGTCATCTGTGAGTCATCCCCCTTTTAAAGGAAGTATCACTATTCCTTTAAGGGTTAAGGACATGTGGTAATGGTACTTGACGTTATCCTTGTCCTAGTTGAGGTTTACATTCAGTTAATACCCCTACAGATAATCAAATCGTTGTACACCACTATCTTATTGTAGCAAAGTATTTCTATATACCATGTCTCCTAAGTTTAATATTGCATTTCGTTTCGGCAATATGATACGATATGATGGGAGACTAAATAGCGTTGATAAAAATGTTTTTGTATATTTTATGTACATTGTATATTGTTTTAAACATGTATTAGTCGGGACTGTACAGCACTTTTGAACGTGTGTATACATGAAAAAATGTCTATATAAATATGGTATAATAAAATAATATAAATAAAAATTATAAAATCTACTGTTTCAAGTCTTAATTTTTCTGCCAAAAGACAAAAACTGGTCAAATTCCAATGATTTACTGACATTTGACAGGCGATTCCAATACGGCGACAAATAAACCTGAACACAACTAGGGAAATATTTAAACTATGACAAAAATTGATCAAAATGATGTTTTAGTTTGACGATTTCTACGACTTGACGTCGCATTTGCCCCGAGTAGCCCTTAATGACGTTACTGTGGCTTCTGTGCGATTTTGTATGACACACACTAAAGCGTTTTGCTCAAACTTACCATATAAAGCTCACTAGTTCTCCAATAACATACAACTAAATAAATAAAAAACTATACTGCAGTAAATACAATTAAGTCACACTTGTAAACCCCGCTATATTATAATGAATAAGAAACGGACCATATTTTTAGTGCGGAAGTGTATAGTACGGACGATACTAACATGTACATAGTGATTAAGACTAGATTTATATACATTGATCAAAACGAATGAATTAATTAACTCGTTAAACCGTTATTGTGTTCGACCGTTCAGTGTTAGACTGTTTATTATTCATTGGATTCTACAAGAATCAACTCTACTGTCTAAAGACAGGTGCCACTATTAATAGAGTGGGGAACTACCCAAGCGAAGCGAAGCGAAGTTTTATTTATGATACAACATGTATAATGAATGGTTCTATTTAGATCCAAAGTTTAAGTAATTTGAACATACGATCAACATAACAGAGCACTTTTCCTGGAACTTTTGAAACGCCCCTCGTAAATGTTAAAAAGAGAAACTATGGTTTAACATCTGAACCTATCAAATCACATGAAACATAAACGCACATACCATTAGGCGGACACTTACGATACTAGTATTGAGATAAATTGGGTATACCTTAATGGAATTTACGTAATATTATACGATAGTGGTGACCTGAATGTAATAAGAATAGTTGAATTGAAATGGACACACTGTTAGTTCTTACCCAATCTCATTTAAATCTGACCTATACTGCATTCCTCTACTTTACACTTATATAGGATCTGAACACCCTCTGTATGGGGTCATGTTCTTGTGAACTTTATATCATCCAATCAGATCGCAGCTTTCACAAATGTGAAAGTACTGAACACTGAGAGAGATGTTTTAACACCCTATAGTTTTACATAGACTGGGTCCAATGTACATTCTCTATAAATACACAGTCATCATACAATGTAGAGGTAATATAAACGTGACCTCTTACACAGTGTTGTCAGATTCATAGCAGCGCATAGAAATCCATAAATATTTGGATATGATATTAATGAGATTAGCACTTACCACGCCCGGGTCATACCACGTGGTCAATGACTTACATAAATGTTAGTACTAACCACGCCCAGGTTATACCACGTGATCAATGGCTTATATAAATGTTAGTACTTACCACGCCCAGATCATACAACGTGGTCAATGACCTATGTGAGGAATAGTACAAGGACAACACGGCTGGATGTACGAGGTAACAACAATACGTTAGTCTACTCAATGGTACAAGCCCATCCCATGATAACAATGCATTTACTGGACCTGTTTAAAGAAATAATAATGATGCTCGATTATAACGGTAATCCAAAGTCAATAAATAATGGACCAGTCAGTTGCATTCACGGCTCACATCCCCGGTTATAGGCGGTGAATAGCTGGGGAATCGGCCGTGTATTAACGTACTGCCGATGAAATGTTGGGAATGTTTTTTTTTCTGAACCAACACCCGGGGATGATGTTTAGTTGTCAGGGGCTTGGATAATACCCGAGATTTTACCATCAGCTGTCCCCCGTAGGGTGGGAGAATGACGGGGTGTGACAACCCAAAAGCAAATCTCCCCGTCCATCCTTGGGGTAGGGGCGTGTATGCAACTGCCTAGTGCATAATAAACAAAATTTTCTTTTTTTAAATGCCGAGCACAGTCATTATTTGCCAGTCAGCTTTCCGTTGCCATTTGGCAGTCATATGAGTGACTTCACGTGGATTTAAACGATTAGGCAACAAGCGCCGGAATAGGCGACAAGCGCGCTAACTACTGAGCCACGGAAGAAACATTTATGTGCCATTCTATTGCATACAGTTAATAAATTACAAGTCATCTGAAGCAATCATCAAAACAATGCATTTTATCTCATAAGAACACATACATGGTGCACATAAACATGATTTTAACTGAATCCGTGGATAGTACAGACTGGGCTTTTATGCTAATAATAATAATAATAATAATAATAATAATAATAATAATAATAATAATAATAATAATAATAATAATAATAAGATCTTTATTTAACGAAGGTCACATATATAACATTTTCAGAGTTTTAAAACTTTATACATCTTATTTTCATATGGCCTTCTAGTATAATGGTAATGAAAGAAAATAAGATAATAAAGCAAAAGATATATGATGTCACATATGGATATAACCAGTATTTACATGAAACACACAACTGAATTAAATAAAGTGAGACTACAAATCAATATACCACACCAATAAATAAACACAGAAATAATCATTAAACGTATGTGTTTAATAAAAACTTACACACATGCATAAAATGTATATAAAAGTTAAACTTATTTCGAATAAATTTCAATCTATTTAATTTAATAAGTAGTTTTATACGTGTTTACAATGAAAACATTGGATACAAAATGTATCATTCCATGTTTTTAAGCTGAACTGAGGAAAATAATCTTAAAGTTAGTTCGTACGAGGTGTCGTGGTCGGTACAATTCAACTAAAGACCGCGGATACACTACTGTCGAACCAACTCCAGTTCGAGATTATTCTTGCAAAGTTTTACCCTTTTGAAATAACAGAAACACCAGTATGGGTCTGGGCAACTGCAGAAAACATTTGCGAATAATCGAAACAGACCTGGCTAACAGTTAGCCTAGTAAACAGACGATTAATCACTGCATAAAATGCCGGAGTCGTACACAATAATCGTATTTCACTTATTCAGGGTGGACATACCACGTGGTGTGTGACGTAATTTTTTGCTAAGACAACAAGAAGAAAACTGTCAACAAAACGAGAAAAACAGCCGTAAGTATTTTATTCGTTGGTCAATTTTCACGAGACTAGCCCCACGCTCAAGCCCAGAAAGAACAATATGCATGTCACTGAATGATTTGGCACAAAAACCAACAGTTTTTTCCCGAAAGTGGCTCAACGGTTAGAAATGGACAAAATCTGAAAAGCAAAGACGACAAGAAAATATTTATTTTATCATTCATAGCTCTTTTGAGCATAATAATGGAAAATGCGCACTGTCGACATGTATAACAATGTATTAGAAACAACCTGTTAACATAATTAAGGATTATATGGTCCATTTCATGAAATATTTTGTGAAATAAATAATTCGTCTGAAAATGCTAAGACGACAAGAATGGAAATACGACAAGAAGATTTATATTACTCAACATTTAAAAACGGATATTAACCCCTAACTCTATAGAATGGATGGCTTACTTCAGTTAACAGTACTATCAATACATGTATTGGAATAATTACAACACGCACTGAAGTTAAACCATGCCTACCTGAACATTTTATTCTTAACTATTTTTGTATCGGCTCAATCTATATCTTAATCTTTACATATGAAACCTTGAAATGTCTGCGTGATTTTGCTATTTGTTGTAGCATGTAATCGCAACCACTGTATAAAGTTCATTAAATGTTCTCCTGCAGTTAAACGATCCACTGACGTAAAGGATCAAGTATTTGCATACAAAATATATTGTCGATTCAATAAGTGATACTAATGATGTAACCATCCCATTCGAATGAATGGTGGTGAATACAGTTACCTCCTCGGGAATATCCAGTCAAACATAGATAAAAAAAATTTACACAATTGTTTCTTTGTTTAACCCAGGTTAATAACCCACATGAACAACCCGGTGAGAGGTTGTCTATGCGTACACACAGTAAGTTCGGGTGTATAAGTCGAGGATGTACGCTTTGCTACGTGTACATCAAGCCCATACATTTCCCTAATACCACTTGGTTACAATGAAAGTGTACATCTCCAGAAAATGGTAGAGGCGAACTACACGTATTTATACAGTACATTGCGTAATTCGTTATTCAGGTATAGCTAGTTTGCGATAGAAAAAATCGTGTTTTTGTAACATTTCTGAAAATCTATTCATCAGATTTTGGTAAAAAAAATTACACAGAACTAAAATAACTTCCTACCTACTCCCATTCCGAATTCCATAATTTTTAGTCACCTATTAAAAGACATTTATTCTTTATTATATATTGAAATTACATGTACAAGGACAGTTTAACGCAGGGAGGTCATCTGGTATTCCATTGATGATTTATTATCAATTATTTAACCGTTTCACTCCGTGATCGTCGGGATTGTCATTACTGTTATGAAGACGAGACTAAGGAGGCCCGTATGATTTAGGTGATTTAGGTGTGTCGCTTGTAAAAAATGTACAGCAATAACATGACTTGTGCTTCGTCAGATTCACAGACGGGCCTCTAGTGTGTTATATTAAGTAGGTTGCAAATACTTAAATATACCGTTAGGCGTATCACATGACCGTACAATTGGCTGTTGCGAGTATCAAGTCTTCTAACTTGATATTTCATACAAAATGGCCCAAAGGGTCCCAGGTGCACATTGGTTGCACATTGGTCTAGGTATCAGTACAACTTACATTCTGACCATATTTCATGAAGATTGGACAAAAACAGGGAACTCAAGGTTCAAGTGAGCACAAGGTTTTTCTAAGATTTGACATAGTGACCTAGTTTTTGACCCCACATGACCCAGTTTCAAACTTGGCCTAGAATTCATGGAGAACAACATTCTGTTGCCTGTAATGTGAACACAAGCTTTTTCTAAGATTTAACCTAGTGATCTAGTTTTTAACCTCACATGACCCAATTTCGAACTTGGCCTAAATTTTTTGAGAACAACATTCTGACCAAGTTTCATGAAGATTGGATCAAAACGGCGACATCTGGAGTGAACACAAGCTTTTTCTAAGATTTGACCCAGTGACCTAGTTTTTGACTCCACATGAGCTAGTTTCGAACTTGGCCTAGATTCAATGGAGAACAACATTCTGACCAAGTTTCATGAAGATTGGATTAAAATAGTGATTCCACATGACTTAGTTTCAAACTTGGCCTAGATTTCGTAGAGAACAACATTCTGACGAACTTGCATGATGATTGGATTAAAACTGCTGCTTCTAGAGTGAACACAAACAAATTGTTGACGGACGACGGACGAAGAGTGATCACAAAAGCTCACCTTGTCACTATGTGACAGGTGAGCTAACAAAACTATAAATATGTTACATAGAACTTATGAACATAATATTTTTAACTGAATTCTGATGTTGCTGAAATTTCAGTGTGTATTAGGTAAAAATATTTCATTTATTCGTGCAAACTTTCATTCATGTAGGTTAGAAACCACCAAATAAATTTGCTCTATAGCTCAATGTAAATTGCCCATAGTAGGCCCCAATTTTCAACTTTTTTTAGTCTATGGCCACCTGGACCACATATATCATTGTAAAGAGGGGAACTTAAGCTTCAAAATAATGCGATAAAAAAGGGTGGTCATGTATCTTCTAAGAAAGTTTTTGTCCTTCAAACACGGTCTATCCGTTTTTACGCATGTCCGGATTTATAAGTTCTGGGTTTTACCCTAGTCTACTTTCTTTTTGGTATCAAGAACAAAATAGCGGAATAATACAAATATTACAATTTTACTACAACATATGCATATTTACCAACCATTTAAACTCAATTTCATCATTAAACTCCACATTTGTCAAGAAATATCTCCATTTACAGGCAAACCAAAGTTTTTTAAGGACTTCTTGAGTTCTACAGAGAAATGTTTTAAAAAAAAACACGTTTTTTTATCGCAAACAAGCTATACAAAATCAAAATTTTGAGAAAACAAGAAAAATGTCAGACAATCACTTTTTACTTATGGTAAAACAAGCTTTATCAAAATCAGTTTGGTCAAGATGACAAGTTCCGATTTCCATGGCAATAGACTCATAAGAAGGGCCTCATGATGTAGATTTGAAATATGCATTAGTCTTATAAGGTCGTAAGTGGCACTTACGACCTTCTCATTCTAAGCCAGCGATATTGCGGTATCGTAATAAAAGCAGCAAATTAAACAGGTAATGTAACACGTGATGACTTCTTCTAAACCCTAATGACCATGAACGGGAATAACTTCACTTACTATACTAATCAGACAATGAATTGAGGAGTTTATACCAGTTTTAAATGTTGAGTTATAAATCTTCTTGTCGTCTTTCCATTCTTGTCGTCTTAGCATTTTCAGACGAATTATTTATTTCACAAAATATTTCATGTAATGGACCATATAATCCTTAATTAGGTTAGCGGGTTGTTTCTAATACATTGTTATACATGTCAACAGTACGCATTTTGCATTATTACGCTCAAAGGAGCTATGAATGATAAAATAAATATTTTCTTGTCGTCTTTGCTTTTCAGATTTTGTCCATTTCTAACCGTTGAGCCACTTTCGGGAAAAAACTGTTGGTTTTTGTGCCAAATCATTCAGTGACATGCATATTATTCTTTCTGGGCTTGAGCGTGGGGCTAGTCTCGTGAAAATTGATCAACGAATAAAATACTTACGGCTGTTTTTCTCGTTTTGTTGACAGTTTTCTTCTTGTCGTTTTAGCAAAAAATTACGTCACCAACCACTAGGTATGTCCACCCTGTTATTGAGAGCCTGTGACCGAACATAATGAAGTCAAGGTTTAAAATAACTTTATCAACCTACCTCCATATCCGGTTGCGCATGCGTATATGACCCAAGCTACACACGCACCCCATACAGTTCTATGAGTGGCGTTGTATATGGCAGCAGTTGTGTGACTCAGTTTATCCACGCCGTCTGATGAGTACAAACCGTACAAAATCATGAGCGCCAATGCTGTGGCAATCAGCCATCCGACTGCATTTGTTAACTAAATAAAAACAGAGAAAACATGATGTATGTGCAGCAAAACCTCTCGCAAATATCCCCACAAAGTAAGGACAATTTTCGTTGCTTAAAACAGTCAGCTAAACCGGTTATCATGCTGGTGTTGCTTTGCTAAACAGATATAATAATGATCTTCAAAAGGTGTCTTTATGAGCCCATACATATACACTGTCTGTTTTGAAAATGGTGTTAAATGGGTTATCCGGGTAGTGTGTGGTCGTACGGAGTTAGCATGTCTATTTTTGTTATTTTGGTGCTAACTCTGTGTGGTCGCACGGAGTTAGCATGTCTATTCTTGTTATTTTGGTCCTAACTCTGTGTGGTCGTACGGAGTAAGCATGTCTATTCTTGTTATTTTGGTGCTAACTCTGTGTGGTCGTACGGAGTTAGCATGTCTATTCTTGTTATTTTGGTCCTAACTGTGTGTGGTCGTACGGAGTTAGCATGTCTATTCTTATTATTTTGGTCCTAACTGTGTGTGGTCGTACGGAGTTAGCATGTCTATTCTTGTTATTTTGGTTCTAACTCTGTGTGGTCGTACGGAGTAAGCATGTCTATTCTTGTTATTTTGGTTCTAACTCTGTGTGGTCGTACGGAGTAAGCATGTCTATTCTTGTTATTTTGGTTCTAACTCTGTGTGGTCGTACGGAGTTAGCATGTCTATTCTTGTTATTTTGGTCTAACTATGTGTGGTCGTACGGAGTTAGCATGTCTATTCTTGTTATTTGGGTCCTAACTCTGTGTGGTCGTACGGAGTAAGCATGTCTATTCTTGTTATTTTGGTCCTAACTCTGTGTGGTCGCACGGAGTTAGCATGTCTATTCTTGTTATTTTGGTGCTAACTCTGTGTGGTCGCACGGAGTTAGCATGTCTATTCTTGTTATTTTGGGGCTAACTCTGTGTGGTCGCACGGAGTTAGCATGTCTATTCTTGTTATTTGGGTCCTAACTCTGTGTGGTCGTACGGAGTTAGCTTGTCTATTCTTGTTATTTGGGTCCTAACTCTGTGTGGTCGTACGGAGTTAGCATGTCTATTCTTGTTATTTGGGTCCTAACTCTGTGTGGTCGTACGGAGTTAGCATGTCTATTCTTGTTATTCTGGTCCTAACTCCGAATCTTTTCGAGTGACTGAGGCAACATGCTGTTGGAGAAAGTTGTCCTGTTCTGGTTTATTAGCCACAGCATGTTGTCTCAGTCAGTGTTTCGGGCACTACTGTTTCTGGTGACTGCTGCATATGTATTGAACGATAATGATAAAGATTTGTTACCTTGGTGAGTTTAGGTTTACATTCAGTTTTATACAGAATATATCCTAGAATGTATCCCACAACATATGGTCCAATACGGCACCATGGTTTTATATAGTATGCTATGCCAGCATTTGGATCACGGCTGAAAAACAATGAAAACGTATGTGATGTATTGGCGCATGTGGATTAGGATTGGAATATATTACTAGTATGTCGTAAAAAATTGTATTTGTTAAGACTTTATGTCCAAGACTTTTCAAGTGATTGATTTGGAACTTTATTTTACATATTTAAGTTCTGCTGCTTAGAGCTATAATTTTTATATAAGTTTTCCTTTGAGTAATTGACCAGACGTCAGTTGTATAGATGTATGTATGTAAATCTATAAATGACTTGACAAAGACAGAGTATGAGTTTGGTTGCAAAGTTCTAAGAATGGTGCGCATGTTGTTGCGCATGTTTTAAAATTCTATGGATTCTTCATAATATTCGACATAAATCGTTGACCAACTAAGGCAAGCGCAACATCAACACTGGTTTTTCTTCTATGTAATTTGCAGGACCCACTCTGGGGCATTATCGCAAATGTTTATTGACCTAATATATAGCATATATATTATATAACTATATACATGTATTGTAATAAACTCAGGCAAACATGATGTTTCCTGGCATTTCGTAGCGGTATGCAATGATTCCTGCACTGACAAAATTCATAACGATCAGGGCTAAACACACAATTCCTCCAAGGATTGGCGCGCTGAAAAATATGACAAATTCAAATGAATATATTAGAACATAGAACATACATAATTACAAGAAATGTACGAACACCTTCTTACCAAAAAAAAAGTACAAAGTTTAAAGGAATTCAACAAAATGTGGAGAAAAATATTATGCAATCGAACAGCTTAAAATACGACCATTTACTGATAGAACAAACGCCTTATAAGTCGAGTGAACAACGAAACCATCAGACAAGAACGAATCACACATAAAATGCATGTCTGAAATAAATTAAGGCCATCCGATTAACCGGAATCCAATTAAATACTACATAATGTATAAAAAAATAAACGTGAGGTATTAAAAATGGATAAAATTATGAGGTTTATTTAAAAAAAAAAATTATAAAAATTAAAAAAAAATTAAAGTTATAAAAAAATATAATGTCATATGATCAACGCAAAAATTAATTGAAAACAATACAAAGATAAGAAAACTTACTGAAACAGCGGGATCAGCATTATGGGACTAATAACGTAAAATTGCATGTCGTTGTTCAAATACCAGCTCCATCCCATACACTGTAAATATTGTAAACTTCATGTTACGATTCAACAAAACTAGACGCATCGATCCTTCAAAACGTGATAGGTCATTTCGCTGGTTTAGAATGAGACTACAAATATGATATCTGTAACAATATTCATCGCGGCTTATACTTGTGGAATGCGTTTATTTTACTTTTCCATTGCCCATGTATGTATGCCATTTATTATATGCTGTTTCTAGTGAGTGCTGTCTTTACTGCCTGAGTTTATATAGTAAACTTCGTTATGACGAGCACCGATAACACGAGCACCCGGTCTATGTCGAGTTTTAAACCAATATCCGTTTGTATGATCAATACATGCCCTTTGGTTATTACGAGCACTGGGTTTATCGAGTGGTTATTGCGAGCACTGGGTTAATCTCGAGCATTTTACCGGTCCCGATCATTCTTCGAGATAACGAAGTTGTACTTAATTATCTTTTGAGAGCAATGTTTTTATCAGCTACATTCTTTTTCCGTAAATGCTTTGATTAATCAACATCCAAGTTAATACCTGACAAACAACATTATTCTAATGGCTACAAGTTACATCGCTGGACAAATAACTGTAATTATATAGTCATTGGCTAGCTCATAACATTCTAGTTCTAGTTTGACTTACCTCTTATGTATGAGAATGGCACATAAGAACAAAAAATAAATTACCTGTAGTAATACTATATCCTTAAAACATGTACTGAAAAAAATGTAGATAACTTAGAGTGCGTCAAAGCTCCTGTAGAAGACCGGTAGTGTTAAATATGAATATACCTGTTTGTCCATACCGAAAAAGTTATTTATATACAGCATGTTCATCCACCAACTATCCTTGCAATCATTCACATCCCGTCCTTTCTGAGGCCACATTGGTCCATCACCCCAGTATTTAAATGTCACAACATACACCATCAAAAACAACATGTAAGGTGGTGTTAATCTGTAAAATATAAATAGTAGGACACAAACCAAAGCCACACAGCTACGGCGGCAGCGCCTAGCCACACTCGCAAGAGTCAGACATAGTACAAGCCATCCACATCCCCCAAAAAATGGATGCTTCAAGCGAACCTTATATGCTCACTCCGCAATGAATGACACACTGTATAAGTTCACTATAAGTTGACGATTGCAATAAATACTGATATTATTAGATATCACATAACTTGCATTACATGCCGTGTTAACTTGAGTACATACTTCCATTATCGATGACGTCATATGTTGGCGTATGAATATTTTCACGAGATAGTGCGTACCTCTAGTATCAACACCGAGAAAAGCCTTTACTTGACAGCCGAAGTGTTGCTAAATATGACACCCAGGTTTGAAAAGGAATCATTAACCCGGGGCGCCAGATTGGCAAGCGTACTAACCACTGAACTACGGAGGCACGGGTATCGATGATGTCATATGTTCGCGTATGAATATATTCACAGAAGATTACGAACCCCCAATATTGATTACGTTATATGTTCTCGTATGAATACATACACGTGATACATGCATTACCTCCAATACCAATGACATCATATGTTTCTTGAATGATTAAAAACTCGAGAGATTACTTACCTCCAGTATCGATGGAAATAGAACATTCCCCATTTAAACTTCTTGGCGCCTCCACATTTCTTCATTTCCTTCAGTGATAGATAAGCCACCAACAAACCACTTTAAAAAAGTTTAACATTCAATGATAGATAGGCCACCAACAAACCACTTTAAAAAAGTTAAAAACATTCAATGATAGATAGGCCTACAACAAACCACTGTAAGAAAGTTTAACATTCAATGATAGATAGGCCACCAACAAACCACTGTAAGAAAGTTTAACATTCAATGATAGATAGGCCACCAACAAACCACTGTAAGAAAGTTTAACATTCAATGATAGATAGGCCACCAACAAACCACTGAAAGAAAGTTTAGCATTCAATGAGAGATAGGCCACCAACAAACCACTGTAAGAAAGTTTAGCATTCAGTAATAGATAGGCCACCAACAAACCACTGTAAGAAAGTTGAACATTCAATGATAGAAAGGCCACCAACAAACCACTGTAAGATAGTATAACATTCAATGAGAGATAGGCCACCAACAAACCACTTTAAAAAAGTTAAAAACATTCAATGATAGATAGGCCACCAACAAACCACTTTAAAAAAATTAAAAACATTCAATGATAGATAGGCCACCAACAAACCACTGTAAGAAAGTGTTACATTCAATGATAGATAGGCCACCAACAAACCACTGTAAGAAAGTGTTACATTCAATGATAGATAGGCCACCAACAAACCACTGTAAGAGAGTTTAACATTAAGTGATAGATAGGCCACCAACAAACTACTGTAAGAAAGTTTAACATTCAATGATAGATAGGCCACCAACAAACCACTGTAAGAAAGTTTAACATTCAATGACAGATAGGCCATCAACAAACCACTGTAAGAGGGTTTAACATTCAATGACAGATAGGCCACCAACAAACCACTGTAAGAAAGTATAACAATCAATGAGAGATAGGCCACCAACAAACCACTGTAAGACAGTTTAACATTCAATGATAGATAGGCCAACAACAATCCACTGTAAGTAAGTTTACCATTCAATGATAGATAGGCCACCAACAAACCACTGTAAGATAGTTTAACATTCAATGATACATAGGCCACCAACAAACCACTGTAAAACAGTTTAACAATCAATGATAGATAGGCCACCAACAAACCACTGTAAGACAGTTTAACATTCAATGATAGATAGGCCACCAACCAACAACTGTAAGATAGTATAATATTCAATGAGAGATAGGCCACCAACAAACCACTGTAAGAAAGTTTAACATTCAATGAGAGATAGGCCACCAACAAACCACTGTAAGAAAGTTTAGCATTCAATGAGAGATAGGCCACCAACAAACCACTGTAAGACAGTTTAGCATTCAGTAATAGATAGGCCACCAACAAACAACTTTAGGACAGTATAACATTCAATGAGAGATAGGACACCAACAAACCACTGTAAGAAAGTTTAGCATTCAATGAGAGATAGGCCACCAACAAACCACTGTAAGACAGTTTAGCATTCAGTAATAGACAGGCCACCAACAAACAACTTTAGGACAGTATAACATTCAATGAGAGATAGGACACCAACAAACCACTGTAAGAGAGTTCAACATTCAATGAGAGATAGGCCACCAACAATCCACTGTAAGAAAGTTTAACATTCAATGAAACATAGGCCACCAACAAACCACTGTAAGAAAGTTTAGCATTCAGTAATAGATACTCCCCCCCCAACAAACCACTGTAAGAAAGTATAACATTCAATGATAGATAGGCCACCAACAAACCACTGTAAGAAAGTTTAGCATTCAATGATAGATAGGCCACCAACAAACCACTGTAAGAAAGTTTAACATTCAATGATATATAGGCCACCAACAAACCACTTTAAGAAAGTTTAACATTCAATGATATATAGGCCACCAACTAACCACTGTAAGATAGTTTAACATTCAATGAGAGATAGGCCACCAACAAACCACTGTAAGAAAGTTTAACATTCAATGATAGATAGGCCACCAACCAACAACTGTAAGATAGTATAATATTCAATGAGAGATAGGCCACCAACAAACCACTGTAAGACAGTTTAAAATTCAATGATAGGCCACCAACAAACCACTGTAAGACAGTGTGACATTCAATGATAGGCCACCAACAAACCACTGTAAGACAGTGTGACATTCAATGATAGGCCACCAACAAACCACTGTAAGACAGCATAACATTCAATGATAGATAGGCCACCAATATAGCATTCAATGAGAGATAGGCCACCAACAAACCACTGTAAGAAAGTTTAGCATTCAGTAATAGATAGCCCCCCCCCCAACAAACCACAGTGTATTGTAAGAAAGTTTAACATTATCTTTTTAGTGATACCAAACAATTTTTATTACTCAAGCATAAACTCGAAAGTTGTCCGCAAAACTGCATATAACTTAAGAGGAGCTACTGCAGTCTTGCAAGCAACCATTTTTAATTTGCAAAATGCTTTAATTTTACCATTTGAGTACTTTAAAGACGCACATATATAGATATGTGTACGTGTACAACCGTTTAACAAGGCAAGTTAAAAGAAGGCAAGTACATAATTAATTATGTTGATTACCTTGACATAAAGACGGAATGTGTGTTGTTTCCATATTATCCGTCCCGAAATCCCCAAAAATTGACCGAACCTAGCATTGGTGTATAAAGTTTTTTTCTTTGCTGATATCGGTAGACATGACCTCCGGAATGAAATATCAGGTAGATGACATTTTGTCACCCTTGAGCATTTTTAGAAAAAAATGGGCTAAAATATTAAAAATATAAACGAAAATGTGTTGAATTTCTAAGTACAACGAATAAACATTTTGTATTTTCTGAATACCTATGTACAAGGAATGAACATTTAATTTAGTTGTTACCTAAGCAGGAAGAAGGTGTCGACCGACACGGTAGCATTATCGATGGCTTGAAATGTAACTCTCTTAAAAGCATCAAATCCGTACGAACCAATGTTATCTGTAATTGTGAACACATAAGATTATCATAGTTAGTTCGATGTTGCTATAGCCATGACCTTCAGCCCCACTCAAAAGAAACCACCATGCGTTTAAAGTTTAATGAACAGCTGCTGTCCAAAACATTCATATCAGCCAAATGGCATAGCCGGAAGAGAATTTCAGAAAGCTTCATTGACATACTGCAGTGTTGTTGTTTTTTCGCTAAAATATATGGAGATAAAAGGCCCCTTTCCCGTCTTCTTCGAGTATATATTATTTTCCGCTTTGAGTCTTGCTCAATATTTTTCCACATAAATGAAGAAAATTATAAATTACGCTGAATGGATTGAAATCCATGTAAGTTTGTTTGACCTCCCAGGCGTAAAATACCACCAATAATCAAATGAATTTAACTAGCATTTAAGGGAATTTAACAATAACTGAAAATTTCCTTTTAGCTTTTCCACGCACTCATTTTCCCCTTCCTATGGGACCGGACCCATTTCCCTAAAAAGTGAAAAAACACTGTACTGACTGAAACTTGAACTAATTTGTTAGCATCAAACGAGGATAGTCCCAGAATATGGTACACTTATTAATAAGTTCAATTAAGTCAAGCATAATAATTATTTTATGAAGTAAAACTGTGAAATGTATGAAAATTACTATAACTATTCCATGCATATCTCAGCAAAAGATGTCTGCATGATTTATCCACAAAACGTATGTTTTTATATAGCCTTTCGTATTGTGAAGTTTCACTGAAATCTAACATATCGATGGCTTAGAACAAGAAGGTCGTAACTACCAACTCGATATATTGAGAGGAAAAAGAGAAAACTGTCTGTAATTTACTCTTTACCTATGGGAAAACACGTTTTTAAAACTTCATTTTGGTCAACATGACAATTTCAGATTTTGACGAAAATGGGCTCATAAGAAGTGCCTTGTGATGCTTATTCTAAATATGTATGAATCTTTAAAGGTCGACCTTCTAATTCTAAGCCACCGATATGGTTACGGATCAGAATGACCGATACAATAGTACTAGACTAAGTAAAAAGTAGTGTTTGCAGTTTTACGGTTTGTTTGGAAATATCAAAACATTTGTCTTTGGATAAAACTCGGAGATACAGTAACGGAAGTAACGTATTATTTTACTCCTGATTTTGTTGTAGATCCACTTACCAATGGTATTGAAACCAAAACTGAACGTATGTCCCAACACCACCCACGTCATGCTGAAAAATCGGATACCATTTACCGCCGTTAATGTTCCTGCAGGTTGTCTAGTGTTCAAAATCTTCGGAGCATTTGTATAAACAGAGAAGGACAACAACAACCTCCCCACCATACCTATAATAAAACATTTTTTGAAAAATACACATTTATCGCTGGCTTGGAATGAGATGGTCGCGAGTACAGAATTATATTATCATAAGACAAGAACAAACAGTCCGGACGTTGAATACTATTTACTAATAAAGTAAACTAATTGTTGAAACTTCAGTTTGGTCAACATGACAAGTTCCGATTTTCATGGACAATGCTTATAAGAAGCGCCTTTTGAAGCTGATTTTAAACATGGGCTTGTAAATGACCTGTCATACTAAGACAGTGATGCGTGAACGGATACAGGGTATAACCATTTTTTACAAACAATAAGACAAAATCAACACAAATAATTGTTATATTTGCTTTCAAAGATGGTCGCAATGTGAAAACATTTCATGTAGGGTTTTTACAAGAAATTGGCTCATACCAGGCGTATATGTTGTCTGTGAAAATACTATTGGTGCCGGTGGAGCTTTGCTCTTTTCCATGTCGACATTGACTTCGGGTAAAATATCTTGGGTAGATACAACATAAGCAGCGTTCGTTTCTCCCTCTAAAGTTATGTGGCCGTTTGACTCAAAACCTGGTTTGTTCATGTATGAACCTTTCACCGTATTGTCATTCTGTAATGTGATATACAAGATTCATTTACAACAAAAAATGCATAGCATACGCACCTCGAAGACATTATAGCTTGGCTATTTTGACCTGATCCTGACCTTTATGCAAGAATATATTACATGGTTCTTACTTTGAATATATCAATTTCCGCAAGCAAATCGTGCGATATCGGTATTACAAACTTGTGTTTGTATTACATCTCGAGCGTCTTCGTGATACTCCCAGATTATGAAAACATACAGTCGGTGTTATAAACGTAGGCAATGTATCGACTGTTAAATTATGCTAATCAAAAGGTCAGGCTCGAGTCAAATTGGCCAAGCTTTACTCGTTAGTGAAATACTATCGAGGATATTATATAGATAGACCTTCACAATTACAGTAACTGTATATACCTATGAGTAATATTCATTGAAACATACAGTACCAAAACGACAATCACAAAATCAGACATGGAAAGCAGCACTTACAAACAGAAAAGACAATCAAAGCTCTGTAAGCGCTGAAGACTTGGGGCTAAACTTTGTACGCTTGGGAAGAAGTTTAGTGACTAAACTGAAGTATATGTAAACGGATCCACGCTCTTTTACTGCCACCTGCAAAGCACAGTTATGTTGACCGTACAAAGTTGAAGGTTTAATCTACTGGTAATGCTTAACTTGCCTATCTAGTTTAAGTACTAGTAAACAAGAGATGTCAGAATGACATTTATGCCTCCCACTACCCACATACATACACAGTCACATAGACTATGACAATTGAACAACATGTAGTATTACCTTGCTAATGTTTTCGCAAACAATTTCTTAAAGATTTTGAAACTTATGTCTGAAGTCGACTTTCTAATACTGAAAATATGTTAAATTAAAGAGATTTAAAAAACAAGATGGGTACGACTTATGTATGGGCAATCGCGGTATTTTGGTAATTTGTTTCAAGAAGTGCGACTTATGTATGGGGCATTACGGTATCCAAAAAATAAAAAATAAAAGTAATTTTTTAAAGAATATTCTCTACCGTCTTGTACTGTACATACATGATATACATATTATACAGTAGTTTTCAGGCTTGGTGGTGGTTTTGATGGATAATAATAATAGAAAGCAGTATATCACAAACAGTGAACAGAGTTTGTGTTTCTTAGCCACAGCAATATCTGTTTAAGTTAAACTATAGTAGAGTGCCATGGGACCACATGCCAGTATGCCAATTTACTGGATGGCATGCGGCCCCATGACAGCTGCGTGACCACAAGGATCAGATTCAGATTGTGGCGTACTATACGTTTGTCTCAACTTTTCGCGCTCGATCTGCGCAGTGAAATTCCATATCCGGTTACTTCCTCTGTTTCCGAGAATGATCGTGAAATCTTTTGTTTTCATTTTATTTTTTCTGGAATGTCTTGTTAACGCAAAACGAAATAACAGTATTTAAAATATGTTTATATAAATACCAAATATAATGTCTCAGAAAAAAAGTTTCTTCTTACTGTCTCCGTAAAAAATCGTATCTTTTCGGCATAAGACCGTCAAGTGAGGAACTTATTCTCGCATGAATATGTAAACAATAGAAACTATGTCCTAGGCAATGCTTAGCAATTTTGCTTCAATATTATTTCTTTTACACTTTTTTAAGAAACTGTAATGTTAAATAGTGATGTTCTGCATTTTTAAAGGCGAGTTATTGAGATCCGCGAAGAAGTACTTTTATATTGCGCATAAAAGTGGTAATTGGGTGTTTTGGGATTTTGGACGGCCAATTCTAGTAGGCTGAGAAATTGGTATCATAACTATGGCCCTGGGGTTTCGCCCCAAGCCACAAACGAAAGGCACAGACCATAAGCACTGTTAAGCAACAAAGCAA
This sequence comes from Spisula subtruncata, assembly GCA_963678985.1. Lineage (NCBI taxonomy): Eukaryota > Metazoa > Mollusca > Bivalvia > Venerida > Mactridae > Spisula > Spisula subtruncata. Next base: position 35,223,127 of record OY787673.1, on the reverse strand, counting down.
CAAAGTCTTACTTCCATGTATCCGTTTCGACCCTATAAAAGTGTAAGCGAACTACACATATTGTCCCTTTGGTGCAACCAGGTTGTATCACTCTATATAGGTAAATAACCACTAAATGCCTACGCGAACCAGTCAAATAGTCCGTTAAAAAACTTTAAAGCGACTGGAAATGGGGGTATGTCTTGACAAATCAGCAGCAGAATCATGAAATTGGTGTTAAATGCTTTGTATGAATGTATGTGATGTAGTGAAATGGTTTTATTCAGAAATATTTTGTATTCTGGCTTAAATATGAAAGTGAAAGTAAGGTTGGGGCTAACCCGTAAGTGAGTAAATCCGTACATGTGAGAAAATCTGTTCACCGCGTTTGACGAACCAAATTTTTCTTATATGATACATGACCCCCTGCTTTTTTTCATTTTCTTCAAGCTGGGTGCTATTTCTATTGATTAAAAGATTTTGAGAGGGCCCCATGGACAAAAATTTGACATTTTTTTTGGCTGACCTAGGTCACTTTACATTCAGTTAAAGAACAACTCTATTTGGTGGTTTGTGACATATAGTTGATAGTGAGATACAACCTTGTTGTACCAAAGGGACGATAAGCGTAGATAATGAAACATCGCCAGTATATTTCTGTCATTGAAGAGCCCCTCCCCTGTCATAACGAAACAACACCAAAGGATGTAAGTGTCCTTATTTGGTATCAATTTTGACGTCGCTAATACCCGATTCCCGATTTCAGTTTAGAAAAATTACGACATCATCTTCATTTTCTTTAATTTGAAGTGCATGTATAACTTTCAGCCTTTCGTTGTCACGTTACTTACGATCATTTGAGGAGTTGACACGGTTTTGTTTTGAGTTTTCTGTATAATGACGTCATAGGTTGTTGCTATAGCAATAATAACGGCAAATATTCCACACACTGTGCTGAAAATAATAAAGATAAAATAAAGCAAGCATTGTATTAATTTAAAAGTAAGCATTCAGATCAAATAAATAGTTTTGGCAGATAGCAAATTATTTTGATAACAATTATATATCTATAAAGACTTTGCTTTAAACAGCAATAAACCTGACATACATGAAACTTCTAGTGTAAGGAACCATCGTTAATTTAGACTGCGCAAGTTATTTGTATTTTAAGTATTATTTTAAAATATGTGGGGTTTTTTTCAACTTTTTTTTGCTTTTTGAAAAACAAATAAGTTTAGAGCTGTTTTAATTTGTATATGAAACAAGAAGAATAATAATTATAAAAGTTTGATACTAAAGTTTCAAGACAATATCTCGGCTAGATTTCTTTATGAAATGCTGAGAAAAGGAAATAGGTTACCAAATGACCCAACATTTTGCATCCGTTGTGTGCAGTTTTTTTCGCGATACTTGTTTTTTAAGTTAATAAATAAATGTGTTTAAGTTCTGTTATTCTGTATTTGCTAGTCAATATTCTTAAGACAAAATGCAAAAGAACCTTTCTCCAAAATATTCGGGATGCTGTTTTAAAATGATGATTATAGTTTTATATGGATGTATAAAAATGTAATACGCTCTACCTAGTACTATGTAACCAATTCGCGAGATCTGGTGTTTAAACGCATTCGGAATCAATCATTTGTAAGGTTTCGACAATAGCGTCTTCTTTATTTTTATCAATAATGTAAAATAATTATTAGTATTCAGAACAGTCTCGATTTTAAGATATGAGAAGATTCCAATGACGCTTTAGATACTTCTTCTAAAGGTACGTTGGTGTTTAAACTTCCGCTCCACAGAATTAAGTCATAAACAGGTAAAACATTGGAGCATTCTTGTGTTGCTACGTATACGAATACTTACAATACTATTTTTGCTGCAGTGGTATATTCAAGCTCTTTCTCTTGACATGCTACAGCAGCAGGAGTGACGATACTTGATGATAAATTCATCGGAATAACGTCTATCACTGAAACCAATTCATCAACTTAAATAGCTATAGGAGCATTAGTTATAGGACCATGAACAAAGAAATAAGGAAATCGGGCAAGGAATGCAGCAATCTAATTAACCAGCCAAGCCCAGTAAACGGTAACAACACAACATTACACAATTAAATGGAGCAATGCCAACACATACACATGTAACCTAACGAAACAAAAGCCCAAGCTCCCGCTATCAAAGAGCAGGGTGACCTAGTTTTACAAGAAATACCAAAAACGGTGACCGAATGAAACATGGATAAGGCCCGACCTAGTTCCCCAAGTTCCTGCTGTAAAAGAGTAGGATAACCTAGTTTCACAAACATATGTCAAAACGCTGACACCATTAAACGAGTTAAACAAGTTAAAGTGGCTAAAATTTTATTTCCATTGCGTGTAAACTAATGATGGCGATTGTATTCATAGTTTTGTTTATTGTATGCTTAAAGTTGAAAAATATCAGTGTAACCGTATTAAGGAACAATAGAGGCTCTGGACCACGTGTAGAAATATACAAATTCATACAAATTTATACAAACTTGAATGTTTTTAACAGTTTCAATTGATGTTCCATCCAGTGAATACATGTTCCTTTCATAAATTACTTTTCAAACCAATATACAGCTAAACCTCGTTATCTCGAGGAGGGAGTGATCGGGTCCAGTCAAATGCTCGAGATAAGCCGGGTGCTAATAATACTGTAATAGCCAAAGTGCAACAGCATTGATGATGCAAAACAGAAATTGGTTCAACTTCTTGTAGTATTATTTCATACATACTAGTCAATAATATGGTAAGTACTTACACATATTAAACAGAGACGAACTGTCTGTATTCAAACACGAGTCTGGCACACAAAATCCAATTATTACCGCAGGAGTTTGTCCCAGTGCATCCTGCAAGTAAGCAACAATATAAGTGGTCGATTTCTATACCGAGTGGTACATACATGTATTCCTATCATCTGCATTGTCGGTCGGTAGCCAAAATGGTTTTATCCAAATGATCCGTGAACCCATGGACGTAGAACACACAATTGTACAATGTCATGTAGAGGTACACATGTATGCGGCCAGAAGGTCAACGTCAACATAATCAATGTATTATATTGTGATTGGGTGGTAAATCATATCCGACCAAATACTCGAGAACAGTTTTGCGTGTTACGTGATCTTCAAGCAGTAGGGAGGTCAGTCATCAATAGTAAATGATCTCTATTCTGATATAAGAAGGTCAAAAATCAAGGTCAGAGAGATTTTTTAACATAAATGTCTACTAGTATTTGACAAGAATGGCTGAACGCGGGGTTTCAAGCATTTCTTGTTATTATGTTGACAACTCGATATGTACAAATCTTTTCAAGTAAAATCATTTCAAAGGATGAGATTTTTTCTAATACGTACTACATCGATCATACACCTCTTGCTTGAAATTTACTTTAGTTACCGATGTCCAAGTATTTGTGCACATGTAAAACCCATGTTTGATAAATAATACTCAATGTGGCCTCCGTAGCTCGGTGGTTAGCGCGTATGCCTGCCATATTCAGCAGAAAGCTGACTGGCAAATAAAGGCTATGCTCGGCATTTATAAAACCCCAGAATATTCAAAAAAGTAAATTATGAGTACGTACCGGAACTCCTTTTATTTGTATGGTACCCAAACAATATTGGCCCCCAAACTTGCGGGGTGTGCCTTTCTGTCGTACGGGGTCTTCGAATGCATTAGCATCCACACTTAAACATTCGCCCCAATTTCCAATCCATTTTAAGTTGAAATCCTGCAGACCGCTTGGTGGCTTTCCCATTGCATCTATCACTACAAAAACAGTGTGCAGGGTGTTTCATAATATCTGTCCCCATTACAAACTAATATCACGAGAGCATGCTTGATCTCATCTGATATCTTCATATAACAATGGAAAGCCAACATCTCACCAATTTATTCAGTATATAACATGACAATTTTGCTATCATAGCAACCCAAAAAGATAAGATTCTTGCAAAGTGTCACTTTTTGATAATTGTTAAAATGACGTTCAAAATGATTTTATCCCAAATTGATAGCATAGCTTGTACAGTATTGATTGATATAACGAGTCAAATAATGTGTATAACCAAGGTAATATCGATGGCTTAGAACAAGAAGGTCGAACTACCAAATCGATATATTGAGAAAACAAAAGAATGTCTGTAATTTACTCTTTACCTATGGGAAAACACGTTTTTAAAACTTCATTTTGGTCAACATGACAATTTCAGATTTTCATGAAAATAGACGCATAAGAAGCGCCTTGTAATGCTTATTCTAAATATGTATAAATCTTAAAAGGTCGCCATCGATATGTTGATTTCAAAGTTTAGATTATGTACAAGTTCGGACAAAATTGTGGTACAGTTGTTTTTTACGGTTTCTAGTTGCTAGGCAACGAAAGAACTTAACCACATAGATGCATTCTCACTTGTAGTCAAGTAAACAGGTGACTGGTTTTCGAAAATGGATGTGATAAATTCACAAAGAGTCGTATTGAGTCTTCAATACTACCATTAAAAGTAATTGATGATTTCGAAAGAGAATAAACCAAAGATCAGCAAGTTGGTAACCGGTACTTTGTATTAATTAAAGGCTTAAGCAAGAACGTATCGTTTTGCGTTAGATTTTTTCGTCGCCTAGCGTATGTTAACCAAAACAACTGTATCACTCCCAAGTGTTTAGATTGCTAGTATCATAAATGGATTAAACTTTCACATAGATATAATATTTATTTTTTTAACTGACTGTATCATGCAATACATAAAAACATATTATTCCATTTTGGAAACAAATTAAATATGGACGTCATTTTGACATTTATCGAAAAAATGACTTTTTGGGAGAATCTTAATTCCTATCTTGCATGTATATACTTAATAGAATGGTGAAATGTTGGTTTTCCATTGGTAGATGAAGATATCAGATAAGATCAAGCATGTTCACTGGTAGGGAACGTACACCGGATATTGCAGCTAAGCGAGCCGCGATTTGCTAAATTGGATGAAAATCACCGCTGTCAAAGGTTAGTAAAAGTGATATTTCTCTTACTTTAAATGGTTTCTGTAAGTGATAGGTTATTAATATAACTATGTACATAATATATCAATCTAAATATGTACCTATTTCGATGTAAAACGTTGTTTTGTGGGGAAAATATCAAGATTTGTGACTCGGGCTCGCACAGAAAAATACGACCCTAGCGCATATTTTGTGATTTATTTTCCTTAAACAGACAGAAACTGAAAATGTGAACTGGATGATCTCTTTGAATATCATTCATCTAAGTATACTAAAAATTTCAGATTCGTCGCATAATTATTGGCGGCGCTATGACCTGCAATCGAGTGCATGTTTATCAACACTGGTGTACTGGGGATTGATATCTCATAATTTTTGTGTACGGGAGTATTGCAAGTGCGGTGTACTGAGTATTATATAATATAAATATGTATCCTTGCTTTTATATGTTCTCATGGCATTAATTTGCAATTGGGACAGATATTATAAAACACCATGTATGAATTAGCAGTAGCCTAGTAGGTCTAGATTCAGTAATGATAGGGCTCACACGTCTTTATATGGCGATCAAAGTTCGTGGGGCTTCTAGCAAAATACAATTCTATACGATCGCAAACACGATATTTTTGAATTAAATGACGAACTACAATACATAGTTGATGTCTCGAATAGTACTTACCTCGAACACAAATAAGACATCAGAATAACAGTTTCTGGAGAAGAAAATTAAAAAAGCTTCCGTCATTGTGTGTTCTCTTTTTAAGTGTGGTCTTGTAATTGTGGTGTGTGCTTGCCTTTGTAGCTTGTGCTTAGCTTAAGATCAGGGTCCTTATTCACCAACATTGTAATACTGAAACTCAGACTTAGACTTTGAATGACAATATTTATAATCACTGCGATTTCTTTGCAATTAGCTTTAACCCTGTGAAAATATATATTGTTGTTTGGTGTGACTCACTGAACGTGTATGCCCATTTAAATCAAAATCAGTACATTTATAACAGCATGAGGGCGGAAAGAACAGTTGGCAATATAAAGTCTAAGTCTGAGTTTTAGACTTACAACGTTGGTGAATAAGGCCCCAGAAGTTCTATGTTTGACTAACTGTGACGATGTGATGTTTATGTGTGGAAGTGTTTTGTAGGTGGTTATCCGTGTTTCTTTTATCGTGTTCAACTATCCTTGATGTTGCTGCTGTGGGTATCCGCAGCCCGATGGAGCCTTTAGTTTCTGTATAATGTTGCATCATATTGCTCTTAGTGGTGTGTGTACACTTGCTGGGGTTACATGTAGGGGAGCCCTGTAACATTTGAAGTACGATTGACTTGTAACTGTACGTTCAGTGCATGTTTTGTATGTTTATTTATTTGTTCTGTTTTGTATGCAGTGGGCATTTTAGCAAGGCCTTGGCCTAATTGTTACACGTGTGGTGCGAACAAGTAGAGATCTTTGTTCTCGTGGCTATAGAGCAATTTAATGAGTAAAAGCACTTACTGCGCACGGCCCAATATTCTCTTCGAGTGAGTGCAGCTAACCATGCCTTGACGTCATTCAAGCATGGTTCACTGACGTCATATGTGGTACCGTTTCCGGCAATGAAGTCACCAAGTGCTTCCTCAGCACGTGATAACAGTTCAGTCTGGAGCGGTGCCAAGAAAGCGCCGATTGATGGTGCTGTATTGTCCGTGCCTGTTGGATCCAATGCGTCCTTCACCTCGTTCGCTATTTCGTTAATTAATCCAGTTTGCAGCGGTGCCAATAAATTTCCGAGTGAGAATGTTTCATTTCCGGTTCCGGTTTGATTCAGCGCATGCTGTTTTTGGTTCGCAATTTGGTTTAATGTATTCTGTGCGAGACATTGTTGGCATGAAGCAAAACACACCACAAGAAACACGAAACTGTATTTATGCCTCATTGTTCGGTGAAATAAAATATGTCCAACGAAGAGATATCTTGATCCAGATCTAAATTGCAATATCGAAACACGCTGAACGAATGCCAGAGCTAAACTGAAAACAACTGATGGCCAGCGTTATCTAACATATTCATTGAACGCACGCGAGGGCTATATACTAGTATACTGACATACACTAAGGGTCCACGTTATCTAACCTATTTTTTTCACTGATTACATGGTGAGCTAGGTACCCAATTGTGAAATTGTGTTATTTACTGAATCATTATGAATTCCTGGGTAACCATCTAAGTGGGTGCCATGTGCCATTTTCTAACCTATCCATCGAGCATTCCCATGTTTAGTGATTTGATCATGGTATGGCAACTTTGAAGAGTCATTCACACTTAAAATCAGGGAAGAGAACTCTGTAGTGCAGAGTAACTTCCCTTTGAAACTCAGGGGAAGCAACTGTATTCGACTTATTTTAAGTCGATAAAAATGACTTTTCCTGAAAATCAGAGGAGAAAACTCGAGTTACTACCCTAGCAGGGGAAATAACTGTTTTCGACTTATTGTAAGGCTATAAGAGTGACTCCCCTGAAATCAGGAGAGATAATTCTCTAGTACAGAGTTGCTTCCCTTTAAAAAACATGGGAAGCAACTGGGTTCGACTTATTTTAAGTCGTTAAGATTGACTTACCCGGAAAATTCAGTCCCAAAATATGGTGTACTCTGTCTGATCAGATTTTCCATATGTTTCAATAAGTCCTTTAACCTCCTAAGGCCATGTTAACTGAGCTAGGCCATATATTTATACATTTTATTTAGCTTGTTTTCGGTAAATTGTTTGTTTTCGATATTCTGTAGCTGATAAAATGATCAATAATTAAATTTATTAAACTTTGTTTTGATACTGGTAAAATCTGAAGTTTAAACTTTAAGCCCTTTTATTGAGAATCTACGACACATTTATAGACGACAACGATTAACGTAGTGGTTAGCAATTTTCAGTATCTAAGCGGATCAGTGTCACTCGGACGCTTATGAAAATTGAATAGAATAATCAAGCATCGCATGACCAGGAATTTCTAAGGACGCCAAAATGGCCGGCGCTGGAGCAAAACCGTTTGTTGACAAAAAACTTAAACAAAGAAAAGTGCTTTTATTTTCCAAAACAACTAGTCCAGCATGTAAATCTGTGAAAGAAATTTTAAACGGGTATGGACTTAAATTCCCGAAATATGAAGCAGTTGAAATTGAAGCGAGACAAGACTGCAACCAAATTGAAAATTATTTCCAGATTTTATGTCTAACTGATAGGAGAGAGGTAGATATATCATCATTTATTCATTGTTACAGAATATTAAACCAGTTTCCATTTGTGTAACAGGTGAAGAAAAATGTGCAACCAGACTGGAGCTCAAACTAGGTACCCTTCGCGAATGCTCTACCGACAAAGATAGCCTGCTGCTTACACAAGTTTCTCCCCTATTCTATATTTTTATACGGCTTATGCCCGTTTCGAGTAAACTAGCAGGTTTAGTTATTAAATCCTGTACACCAAGCTACACCTGTACAGTAGATGTAATCAAAGACGTTCATACACTGGATATGAAAGTAGAGTATTTCTTAGAGCATTTCTGATTAGCTGACCCGAGATTATCAGTCATGTGATCCACCTACGTCACACGATTGAAGAAGACGCTATCCGCCATCTTGGATTTTTCGGATAAAAGAAGATTTTTGTTCGTTTTAGATAAGAGGTTTTAATGTTTAATCCTCCGTCGAATTGAACAAAAATGTGGGCATTTACTGACTTTAAAATATGTATTCTATGTTTAAGTTACAATATTTTGTATGATACATCCACTATATTAAAATAAACCTCAGATTTGTGCCAGTTATCGAAATGGAGTTTTCGAACCGAAAAATCGGCCCGCAACAAATTATGCGGTTTGTTTTTTATTCTTTTAGAGCTATTCGTACTCGCTATTTTTATGGAATATTAAATTTTGTAATCTTTTGACTGTCTTGAAAATACTTGTGGTAATGAAACAACTTCGTTTTTCTATTTGATGGGGGTTAAATTGAATTCTTACCCGAACGTCCAAATCCAAATTTCGTTTGTATTTCTGCTCGCGATCAATGTGTGAAAAACATAATAATTTCCTATTTTAATCGAAGTTTCGGTGTATAAAACATTTCAAATGACAATAAACATGTTAATACTTTATCAAATAGCCAATTTGTCTCAATAAAAGTCGATTATTAGACATTTAAACCACCCGTTTACTCCATTAAAGATGGCCGTTTTCGTAAACAATATCGGCGGAAATTAACGGAGTTAACCAAGCGCAGTAAAATCAAGGTTTAGCAGAAACGGTCGATAATTACCGAAGCATGAACAGTGCATTGTGGATCATCCACGATTTTCGGTAAAATCGATGACTTTCAAATCCAGTGTATGAACGTCTTTGATGTAATGCACCAGTCATTTGAAACATGGTGAGGGAAGTGTGGGGTTTTTAAATTTGCTTTTCCAACCCGAGGTCACAGAGAAGGTGAAACCCGGCCTTAACCACTGAAATGTCACGACTATATCTCCCATCTTTTTGGCATGAAACAGAAGCCCCACACTCACATAAGGCATGGAAACAATTGCTTACTGTCTAAATCACCGGTATTACTCATAATCATGATGTGGTTGTAAATTCCGGTCTGTCTGGGAGATTATTCTGTCTTATTCTGACCATGGTTTTCACTAGGATTTTATGTAGGAGGGTTTTTTGTACATTTGAGGAGGCCAAGGTGCATCAGTACAGAAGATGGAATTAAGGCAGCTGGGGGTAAATTTGAGTCGGCCCAAAATCTTTTCAGGCAGACAAATTGGCTTCCTGTCGCCTCCTAATGACAATCCTGAATTCCCTTGTATCCCTACCATTACATTAATAACATTCAAAGGTTCTGTCAGTCTGTTATAACCAATGTTACCATATCATTAAAGTTGATCCATTACATTATCATTTCAGGTTCCACAACTCTTCCTAGATGGTAATTATATTGGCGGTGAATTCGAAATCACAAGAATGCATGAGTCTGGAGATCTTGGAAAACGCCTCGTGACTGCTGGTGCTCTGAAATAAACAATCTCGCCAAAGTTCGAAATTCTTGTAAAAATGTTGGTGGATGGGATAATAATTATATAAATGTGATATTTATTTGGATTATCTTGTTTTAGTAATAGTTTTATGTATACATAGAATGCAATAGCAATATTCTTATTTATTTTATACACTTATTTATACATAGATTTATAATTATATATATAAGATAGCAATAATAAACTCGAGATCTGGTTAAGATAAAAAACAAAAAATCCACAGACAAAAGCTTTTTATTAATTTATCTATGTTTCAATATAATATATTTTAATTTAATGTATGAAACATGTATATATAAGTCTTTTCTAACATGCAAATATTGTTAACCATTAAATGCAATACATATTGATATTAATATATATTAAGGCTGTTGTTACCATTTGTTTCAAAACACTTTAATTTATTTTCCTAATTGCATGCATGATAGGGATATCACAACAATACTGCAATAGTTGAATATTTTGAATATGCAAATTAGTTGTCTCCCTTTGACCAAAAAACATTGAACTGGTCCTATGTAAGAATCTAACATACACTGTAAAATATTGCTTGGGAGACTCCTTAATGTGGCGAAAAAAAAAGAAATGCCTGGTTTTGTATTGCAATGTATCTAACTTTTGTTAGAGCTTTTAGAGGGATGACCAAAAAGTGTTGAGACAAATTCTGTAATAAAAATGAAAATTATGGTAGAAATCTGAATACATGTACATATATTGAAAAATGCACTGGAAGACTGTGCTTTTTCAACTGTGTTGCCTCGTAAGAGTCTTTAAATGAAGTCATACAATAATTATTATTGTTATTACTTATTTATTGGAGGCTTGAAAGATAGATTTCGCTATTACTTTTGTCTCTGTTAATAGACTTTATAAATCATTATCTTATTTTAATAGTGAAATTTCATAAATACACAAAGTCTACTTTTTGCAGTATGTGTTATGAAGTTATGAACATTTTAAAGCATATGTTTAAACGCTTTTTGGCCATCCCACAAGCATATTCTTTAATAGACACTTTTTGTATACCATGACTTGTTAGCTGCCAAATGTTATGTGTATTTGATAATTATTTGTTACCACTCCTTGTCTAAATATTTCAACCTAATATAAGCTTTTTCAAGTTATGAAACACTAATTTTCTTAGTTTCATCTCTTGAAAAATATCATGATATTTTTAAGAGCAAATATCTAGATTTAGAGTGGTTTTGTTAAATAATTATGATCCTCTATTTGGGATGTTTTGCAACCAGATTTTATTTGTTAGACTAGTGCTGTTGTGTTTTGTACATTCAGATTTTATTTATATGATGTTTTACGTTACAATTCTATCATCTTGTTGTTTCAATAAATCTGTAATCTTAGATACAAAATTTTGTTAAGTATTTCTATTACTAATATACTTAGGGTAGGCATACCATTAAGTATGTGACATAAATTTTGGCTAAGAACACAAGAAGATTAGTATGAGCGGTGTTGTTGGATTAGAGAAAAACTGTGAAACTTTGCACAAAAATATTTAGTAGCATACATAGTACTTTACTTATTCTCGGCACATTCTCTTGAGCATTGAGGATGTCATGTTGAAATCAGTCGAAGAATAAATTACTTCAAGTTGTTTTTAACCTTTTGTTGACAGATCCCTTCTTGTTTTCTTAGCCAAAAATAATTTAATATAACATGTGGTATAATTGTTCACACTGATACTCAGGTACACCCAAACTGGACATGATATCCCTAAGCATCTCGGGTAGAAATCTTAACTAAATTTGAGATTTTGCTAAAATCAGAATTAGAGATCAATCTGAAGTTGCAGCTCTTGAAATATTACTGTAAGAAAACCCAGAATATCATTTATGTACACTAATGCTAATATTCAGAGCCCAGTCACACATTACAATTAACATAAAGACACATACCAATATGTGAGATGAGATCTTGCTCATTTTGAGATGCTTCAGGAGATCATGGCCTGGACTGTGTTCTAACCAGTTCTTCATTACTCTTCCACAAGGAACCAGAAAGTTTGGTGTGCCTACGTAGCTCATTGGTTAGTGTACTTGCCGTCTAATCTGACAATGCAGATTCAAGTCCGGGTGTAGGCACTCATATGCATGCCTGCCATGTTTCAGTAGGAAGCTGATTGGCAAATTAAGGAAAAAGCAACCTTACTAACAAGTTCTCCACACATGTGAAGGAAAATCAACAGCTGATACAAGTTAGTTGATCTTTTTGACAGCTGATACTTGACCTGATACGTGCAAGTCCGTCAGCAGCTGCTGTAAAATTTAGACTTTCAACAGTTTAATTTTCAGTCAGTGGTGTGTTCTACATTGTAACAATACATTACCAAAGTCAGATGGCAGATCAAGTCAAACAGTATGCTGAAATCTAGAGCTGTCATGGATATATTCAAAGACAAGAATCAACAATAGCACAACAAACAAACATATACTTTTATAATGATATATCTTTTTTCATTACAACACAATCCGAAATGTATAATTCATATTATAACATACAAAACTACAATACAATGTACATTGTCTATAATATTCTTAATAATGTACTAAAATAAATACAAATAAAATCATCATAACCATTAACATCACAGAAACAGGTTTAAATTGGAATGTTAAGCTTGTTGATTTAATCATCTACTCCATAGATACCTCAATTCACTCCCCTATCAGGGTGGACATACCATTCGGTACGCAATAAACTGCAAGTAAAATTATGCAAACACAAAGTTTAAAGCAACCATAGGAATAAAATGTTCGTTAAATTATATAATATTTGTACAAGCTTGCCAGCTAGCATAGGCATAAAGCTATCAGCAACATACAGGATGCCTTCATCAAAATATACAAATTACGAAGAATTACTTGGCCCTGACGATTCCTTCTTTTCTATCTATAAAACAAACAACTGCATGACTTTTAAACATAGTAAATGCACATGATGAAGTCAGAGAAAAGAAAAATAACAAGAGATGTCTGTTAAACATTTATGCCCCAATTATAAAGTCAATAATGGTAAAGGTCACAGCAAACTTGACCTTTGACTGACCTCACTCAAAATCAATAGGGTTCATTTACAGTTAATGACTAATCTTCATGTAAAATTTAAAGATCCTAGACTAAGCCTTCTTGAGTTATTAAACAGAAATAATTTGGTCTACCGACAGACAGACATGAACAAAGCAATATACCAAAATCCAAAATGGGGAGGCATAAACAAGAGGGCCTGAAAGGCCCTAGGTCGCTCACCTGTTGCACATTGGTCTAGGTATCAGTACAACCTACATTCTGATCATATTCCATGAAGATTGGATCAAAACCACGACCTCTGAGGTGAACACAAGGTTTTTCTAAGATTTGACCTAGTGACCTAGTTTTTGACCCAACATGACCCAGTTTCAAACTTGGCCTAGATTTCATAGAGAACAACATTCTGATAAAGTTTCATGATGATTTGATCAAAACCACGACCTCTGGAGTGAACACAAGGTTTTTCTAAGATTTGACCTAGTGACCTAGTTTTTGACCTCACATGAGCCCAGATTCCATGGAGAACAACATTCTGACCAAGTTTCATGAAGATTGGATCAAAATTGTGACCTCTGGTGTGAACACTAGGTTTTTCTAAGATTTGACCTAGTAACCTAATTTTTGACCTCACATGACCCAGTTTCAAACTTGGCCTAGATTTCATAGAGAAAAACATTCTGGTCAAGTGTCATGATGATTGGATCAAAACCACGACTTCTGGAGTGAACATAAGGTTTGTATAAGATTTAACGTATTGACCTAGTTTTTGACCCGGCATGACCCAGTTTCGAACTTGGCCTAGATTTCATGCAGAACAACATTCTGACCAAGTTTCATGAAGATTGGATGAAATTGTTGACCTCTAGAGTGTACAAAAGGTTTTCATAAGATTTGACCTAGTGACCTAGTTTTTGACCCCGCATGACCCAGTTCCAAACTTGTCCTAGATTTCATGGAGAACAACATTCTGACCAAGTTTCATGAAGATTGGAACAAATTGGTGACATCTAGAGTGTACACAAGATTTGTCTAAGATTTGACCTAGTGACCTAGTTTTTGACCCCACATGACCCAGTTTCGAACTTGGCCTAGATTTCATAGAAAACAACATTCTGATTAAGTTTCATGAAGATTGGATCAAAACTGTTGCCTCTAGAGTGTACACAAGGCAATTGTTGACGGACGACGACGGACGGACGACGGACGAAGAGTGATCGCAAAAGCTCACCTTGTCACTATGTGACAGGTGAGCTAAAAATATAAGTTAAGTATATGATAATCAAGTCATTAAAAGAGGATGACTTTAAAGTAAGTCAATGTTATAGAAAAATTAATATAATAGTTATACGGTAACAATGTAAAGAAATTTGAATTAAAATAATTATCAAAATAAAACAGTTGGTTAAATGTACCTTAAATGTTGCAATCAAAAGTTTAAAACAATATTTTAAGAAATATCTAATATTTATATATTATTCTAATAATTAATTTATACTGACAAGAAAAAACAAACAAGGCACAAATTTATAATGATATTACAAACAAGACACAAATTTATAATTGCATGTATAATGAATACAAACACATAATGAATATTGCGTTACATGTTTAATTGGAAAAGTCAATGACTAGATTTTGTCCAAATATTTTGAATCAATTATGAATGCATGACATTGAATAGCTTGGAGAATTTGGCACGGCTCTCAATCTTATGTTAGCATAAATGAACAGCTGATATACTGTTTATATTTACACCCCCGGTTGCATGTTTTCATAAGCAGGTAATTAGCTTGACACAATCCTGACCTTTAAATTAGCATAATTTAACAGTCGATACATTGTCGATAATAACCAAGAACATTATATGTTTTCATAATCGAAGAATAACACGAATTCACTCCATTTGTAATTCAAACACAAATCTAAAGAACCAATATTGCACAATTTGCTTGCAGAAATTAATATATCTAAAGCAAAAACCATGTAACATAATCATGCATAAAGGTCAGGATCGTATCAAATTCTCGAAGCTATACATTTATATCAAAGCTTGTATAAATCTAAGAAACTCAACTCCACATTGTAAAATATGTTGATTAACATGAGTTCTCCCCCTTTGTTTATCATAATTGTTTATATCAAGGTAGCAAGACTGTTGCATGTCCTTCTTTTACAGTCAGACTGTCTTGAGGGAAACGTACCCTGCATATCCACATAGTGACAAAGAAGGGGGGAAAATATGCCAATCACCTCTGCAGACTATTTTTGTTTTCGAAGTGAAGTACAATTCTTCTTGAGTTTGTAGTCCAAAGTCACATGGCAATGCTTCACTGCTTAGATAATAATAATGTTTTAGTAGGAACTCATATTATGCAAAATAATCATAACACATTATGAGCAAGACCAGGGGTATACTTTGAAAAGTAATAATAAAAATTTGGCCATAGTGGTATCAAAGTGCCACATTTTAATATTTGCAGGACCCCAACAAATAGTATTTGATATGACTGTCAAAACATAATACAACCTAAGAAAATAGTGTATCATATTACCCTCAATGATGTTCGGTATGTCATATCAGCCAGTTAGATCTACCTTCAGTAGTTTGTATAAGTTGACCTTCAACAATATTTGGTATGACTTGCAAAAAATTTGGTATGACTTTTAATAATACTTAGTATGACTTTCAAAATATTTGGTATGACTTTCAATAATATTTGGTGTGACCTACAATAATATTTTGTATGGTTTTTCAATAATATTTGGTACGGCATTCGATAATATTTGGTATGACTTTCAATAATATTCGGTATGATTTTCAATAATATTTGGTATGACTTTCAATAACATTTGGTATGATTTTCAATAATATTCGGTATGATTTTCAATAACATTTGGTATGACTTTCAATAATATTTGGTACAGCATTCGATAATATTTGGTATGACTTTCAATAATATTTGGTATGACTTTCAATAATATTCGGTATGATTTTCAATAACATTTGGTATGACTTTCAATAATATTTTGACCATTAACTTTGTCATTTCTCTAGATATATTAATCAAATAACTTTTATTTTGGGCAGAAATTAGGGCTCTTCCAGGATATGCAAATCCGGAATTTGTGATTTATCCGGAAAATTGACACCCCTGGTTTATAGATCCTCTGTATCCATTAATGGTAGATCTACTTCTGTCTGTGTGGTTTCTTCTTCATCCGTGTCTATATCTGTATCAACCAAATCATCATCATAATCATCACCGGTGGTGTACTCTAGTACAGTCGATAGAGGAATAGTCTGCTCGTTTCTAGCAGTAAATGAGGCATAACCTCTCATTCGTTTATGTTTCAGCTGATAATTGGGTTTTCCGGGACAATTTGGTGGATATATTGAGATCTTTTGGTTCGTATTCACTGTTTTGTATAAATAAATGTCTGGACGATCCTCATCCGAAGAGTCTGGCATCTTGGGTAAAGTCCGCTCACGGTCACGGGTATTCACGCGTGACTTTACATCCTTCACACATATAAGCATCGGAAGAAATTCATTCCTTTTAGCAATCGCAAATATCAATAATAACACAAATATTCCGACACAAGCTATCGAAGACATAAGTACGACGTAAACCGTCGGCACGGACGACTTCGGTCTAGTAGTTACATACACACATGCTGTTCCTATATCATTGTGCTTGACTAGATCTAAATCACATGTATGCACATAGTCAACGTTGGCACAAAATATATATTTGGTATTTTCAGTTAGACCTGCTATAGTTGAAACGTTCTGCGTAAGATTGTGGATAATATTGCACTGTTGTCTATGATTGCTTGACCAGTAAAATAGACTAAAGCTGAACGTTAATGATGGTGATGCATTTTTATCTAACGGCATGAAATTATTATGAATATATTCCTGTGTCGGTCTCTCACTTTTTCTTCCATTTTCTTGAGAACTTTCTGTGTATGATGTGATGTGACCCGGCTTGGATTGTGAAACCACATCCCATTGTAACGTTGCCGTCGTCATAGTAACGCTGACCAGTAACAGATGTGCACGAGATTCACAGTGCTGCCCGTACCAGCCGTGAGCACAAAGACAATGTAGCGTGCTTACATTGAGATCTAGATGGGTGATAATACTGCATGTACTGTTGTTCATACATGAATCACACATCTGAGTGAGACCCTCTGAAATACACAAACAATCAATAAACAATACAATATATATATACAATAAAATATTTGCTGGGATTAAATTTCGTAGTTTTGGTAAAAAAGACAAATTAATCGGATGTTAATTCAAGGATTTTGCATTTCATGTAATAAATACAAGGGTCAGAATTTACTGTTTGATGGGATTTAATTTGTGGATGAAGGTGAACCATGTAATCCATGAAATTTAATTCCCACAAAAAGATTTTATAGTAATTAACATGCACACTTGTGAGTACCCTCTTGGTTATTGCTTATACTGTAAAATCATTAATTTTCGTGGGGGATTATATTTCGTGAATTTCGTGGTTCACTTCAACCACAAACTTTAATCCCAGCGAACATTGATTTTGACCCTTGTTTTGTTACCTGAAATTCACAATCCACGAATTCAAGTACCAACGAAATTGTCTTTTTTACCAAAACCACGAAATTTCGTCCTGACGAAATTAAATGATTTTACAGTATATAATGGACATAATATTCTGTGTGAACATTATCTGGGGACAATTAAATTCTGCTTAGATTTATTTCTGTGAAACGATCTTGGATCGCAGAATTGCAGATATTTTCACCCATAGAAATAACCAGCTAATTATTATGGTACTGTTGGAAGTCAAAAATTTATTTTGCACAATTTAGTTTCGCATTGTGAGCTTGTGTGGTAGCAATTCCCAAAATTAAGTAGCCGCGAAAGTGTTCAAACAGTAATATGGACAATGCCGGAGTTGTGCAAATTTGATGTTGCAAACACTTAATATGCCATCATGATCAGCAAAACAGGAGAGTCTGAGTGTTCGCGAAAGTAAATTGTTTTAAAATACAGTAAAACTTCTCCAAAGCAACCTTCAGTACTGTAGAGCTACAAACTCTCTATAACAACACTTTCAAAATGATCCAAAGCCAATATTATATTTTAAGCAACAATAAATTCAACCTCTGTA
The DNA here is from genome assembly GCA_963678985.1 of Spisula subtruncata. Taxonomy (NCBI): domain Eukaryota; kingdom Metazoa; phylum Mollusca; class Bivalvia; order Venerida; family Mactridae; genus Spisula; species Spisula subtruncata. The sequence continues at coordinate 35,204,849 of OY787673.1, read as the reverse complement.
TGTAAAGCAACAATTAACCTCTAAACAAAGGCCGATATCAAATTTTGCAGATCCCAAAAGGTGTTGCTCTACAAAGGTTTTATTTTGTACATGATGTGTTCTATGATTTGCCTTGAAAAAAATTTGATTTCCGGTTACTTCAAGTCTTCTCATGATTTAATCAAAAAAAACTTTTATCACTTAATAGGAAGGAAGTCTAGGATTCAATCAAAACTTATTATATGTGATAATGTCTAACAAAAACTTCCCCACACATCTTTATCTATATCAGATATTTACACCTTATACAGGATTGTCTCCATTAAGTTAGTATACTTCCGGTAATGTAGACAGTCATGATTGTTAAGATGAGGTTAATATAGGTTTTACAAGCCCTTTGTTTCAATGAAAACAGTGTTTAAACCATTTCTACGCTAGTGTTTTTATTAACTAAAGGCATATACATAAGCACAATAATTATTTTATGATTTGAATTTTCAAAAACAATTACAGGGGAATCTAGCTAGATCTATTAAGTTGCAATTTTGATTGATTATTTTCCGTTCTACCTTTAAGAAACAGACGGAATAAGAAAACTAAAATTGTCTCATTATGGCATTATGGCCATGGTTCATTTGTTAAGTATAGCTTGGCTATTTTGACTTGAACTTGACCTTTATGCAAGAATCTATGTTCTTGCTTTGAATATATCAATTTCGGCTAGCAAATTGTGCAATATTGGCATTTAAGATTTGTGTTTGTATTACATCTCGAGCGTCATCGTGATACTCCCCGATTATGAAAACATACACGCGGTGTTCAAAACTTTGGCAATATATCGACCGTTAAATTATGGTAATCAATAGGTCAGGCTCATGTCAATGTGGGCAAGCTATAACAATTTGTTGAGAAAAGGTGTTAATGTTAAAACCCCAAAACGAAGAAAAGTTACCTGTAGATCCAATGTATGTAATAAGTAGTAGATAGATAATGTATGATTCTAGAATATTGTTTGATACATGTAACAATGGTAACCGGGTATCCATAACTTGAGCACATGACTTCTGTATCCAGGCAATCCCTTATATACCCTCACCAATCATACAACCTGAAAAACATTAATACAAGATACATCAAATATACTTCAAGAAAAAACAAGAGATATTTGTAAAATATTTTTGCCACCAATAATTGGCATGCTGCAGTCTAATAGTCTATATTGATTAAGGTCACAGTGACCTCGACCTTTGACATACTGACCTTAAAATTAATAGGGGTCATCAATTGCAGCTGACCAACCTCCATGTAAAGTTTGAAGACATTAATATGGGCAAAGTGTTCTGGAGTAAATACACATTGAATATTAGCAGCTTTTTAGTACAAATCACAAGAGTGCTCTCCCCTTGTAATGAGTTGAACAGTTCAATAGAAGTTCATTTCTGTAACTGGATCACCTCCCCTCGATGGTAAATAATAGGTGATGGACATGGGATAAGAATTGTGAATTGACATATTTATGGAGTGGAGGGTTTCATAATGTAAGTTGATGTTGCGGGAGTTACTTAATGTTATGTTCTTCACACAGTGAAACAAACTTTGTAATCTAAGCACAGAACACTTTTCCTGATCCCGACCTTTATGCATGTAAAACATATTTTCGTTGATTAAACACAAATCTCTGCAAGAAAATAATATAACATTGGTCTTATAAATTTGTGTTTGTATTGCATCTCAAGCATCTTAGTGATGCTCCTCGCTTTTCATGCTATGAAAAAATACAACTGGGGAATAAATACAGACAATATAGCAGAAATATGGACAATATATCAGCTGCTGCTTATATAGTATGTTAATTAAATGGTCGAGGATCATGTCAAATTCTCAGGACCTATACATAGTATATATATGTGATGAAGATAAGACATTGACCCGACATAAAACCTTGATTTGATTACATACAATGACAGATAGATGTAACCTAAAACAAGTCAAGGTGATGAATGGCTTATACAATGATTGATTTACATAATAATGTGTTTCTTACACACACACATCAAGGTAAACCTTATACAGTCTGTTCAAAGTTGAATTATAACGGTTATAAACATTAGCTAGTCTACCAGATAAATTTTCAAATTATTTATCAAGGTTTAACTGTGCGTACCGAGTTAATGATAGTCCCGGCTAATCTTTCGAATGGGATAGTTCCCTCATTCGTATTTCTTATTGAATTAACAGTAACAAGTTAATGTATTTTCAGTCACTGCGTACATAAACCCTTTGCTATTTTTGTTTTTGAATGAACTGAAGAAAATTTCGTCTTGGCACTGTAGCCAAATGTCATGTGGTAATGCTACACTGCAAATAATGACATAATAATTACATCAAACTAGAAAGTTTTTTGACACAACTAGAATTGTCACACAGCATATCTACATAAGCTACAAAGGCAGCAATTAAGTTTCATCACAAGAGATAGATCTCATTCCTTAACAAAAACAGACCAACCGGTAGACAAACAAACAGACAAGCTCACACCTATATATATAGTTGATTCAAAGATCTCTGTCACAACCGGTAAACAAACATTCACCCCGGTCGATTATTAAAGATGTGTAAGGATTAAATTCTACCATCAATACTACACTTGAATGATTTAAAATCTAATGGTCCTATAGAGTAGTGGTTATACTTGCTGCAATTAGCTTTTTAGAAATGGAACATTATGGCGGTTTTGACAGACATCTTTGAATCGACAATACCTCCCAAACATCCAGAGTACGGCAACTTGTAAACAAACAATAATTTCATAATAGCCTAAATAACATCACATCAATCCATTCAATTCTTAGACAGAATCATTATTTCCTCGTAAATTCACTCAACATTAACACATTCATCAAATATTAACCATTCATTATCTAATTTTAGGTTTTTGTAACAATGTAACATTTATCTAACTGTCACCAGGCTCTTGTTTTTGTGGCTTTGTAACAACAAAGGTAACTCAATGTGTCACCTGAATCATGTAACATAACAACATTTTACAAGACACATACTGTGATGGTGACTGTATGGAAAACTTAAATATTTAACTGGCCAAAACATTGACATGTCAGAACTAAGTTTTTAGGCGGTTTTTTTTTGAGAGTGATAACATGATACTTTTATAGCACACACAATACAATTACCTCTGTTCAGCAACACACTTTGGGAGTGGCAAATAATGGTTGTAACAATGCTATACAGAGGTTAAATTTATCAGCTATAATTGAAAGTTTTAAAGGTGTTGTTGTAGAGAGGTAGTTGCTCTACAGAGGGCGGCTCTGGAGAAGTTGTACTGTACCTTCTAAATTCTCCTTTATTTTGTACATTGTATTTGCAAAAATTCATACAACTCTGACAGATGACCAAAATTATCACTATCAGACAATTTTGCCCTTTTTCAATACTTTTTTCAATTAAAATACCTTCACTGATTACAGTAACCAAACCAATTTTCCTGAACTAAATCCTAGCTTAAGTTCTAATTACTAACACTTCTATAAGGGACCAACAACTTCTCCACATGTGGAGAGAAAATGTCTAAAGTCCTTGATAATCCACAGCACTAAAGTTCCATTAAAGAATACAGCAGGAAGATTTTTCTTTATAAATATAAATCTAGAAACCTTTCCTAACCTTAGTAACACTTTCCATTACAAATAGGCCTATATTGTCATAAATCACATTTCCTAAATCCTAAGTTTTCACATTCTTAGGCAATATCATAACAGGTACAATCCGTTCATAGTTAAATGAGAATGTTTATAAACATAAGCTCGTCCTTCAGGTTAACTATTTTTATCTAGGTTTAACTGGGTGCAACAGAGATGACCGTAGTTCACGCTATTCTTTCAAATGAGATAGTTCACTCATTAGTATTACTTATTTAATGGACATTATGTACTAAATATTATTATCATTACTGTGTTTATGACGTTTTGTTGTCTTGTGTCCATAAAACATTGATTTACAATGTGTTACAATAATTGTCTTGTTAATTAATGTATGTAGAATTTAGCAAACTACATGTACATATACCAGTACATACATTATTGTACTCATGCTGTCTTGTCCGACAGAAGCTAAACATGGTTAATGTTAGATGTATAAACATATACTGTATTCCCCTGAATTAACGCTCCCCCAGCCTCTTAAAATAATGGCCCCTTCCCTTTTTTGGAAAAAAAAATTGAATACAAAAAATTATTCAAATATCATATAATTTACATAAATTTACGTAAATAATATTTTCACGGAGAATTAATATTTTATTGATTTCTTGGATGAGTTTAACAGCAACGAAAACAACTACAATCTTATTTAAATCAATCAGCATCAAGAATTCATCACACTAGAACCATATAACAAATAATTTTTAGCTTTCTGTAATCCATGCATTTGGTGACTGACCATATTAAATCCACAAAATTTAACCTGGCTCACAAAATGTTTGATTATACAGACTACATATCGACGGTGCCAAACCAAAACCCTGTAACTCAATTTTGGGCGTGAAAACTTCTTTTGCTGCATCCGCATCTGCTAGACGTCCAGCGCATTTCTGTTTTGTTGCCATTTAAATAGCCAATCGCATTACTTATATGGCAACAAGACAAAAATGCGCGAAACGTCTAGCAGATGCGGACCCAAACCAAAATGTAAGCTTGCCGCTAGCTTGTCGCAAGCTAGTGACAAGCTTGCACAAGCTAGTTTCTTTAAGAATAAGTTTGTACTAGGTAGCAATATAGCTTGCGCAAGCATGCGCAAACATTTTCCAAAACCAGCTTAAGCTTGCGCAAGCTAATGCAAGCTAGCGTGATATTTGCATGCATGCGCAAGCTTGTCAAGTTCAACACTTAGAAATTTTGTTCTTGATATGTGCATGCATTTTTCCGGAAAATGTCTAAGTCAAAAACCTGGAAAAAGTTACAAAAAACAGTATCTGTTATATTTTTTAATAAAATCATGCTGTTCAAGGATTTAAAATAACCAGAATTTTGCATAGAAGCCATAAGCACAAAAACAAGTGCTCTACCAAGCAGTGCCGTGAAGGCAATAAAGACCTTTGTCTTGAAACAGTTCAAGAAAGACAGTGGTGAGCCTTGCTTGTCGGAGGCTTTGTTTAACACGGTTATTAACAGTAAATGTGCAACAGCACGTAGATCGCTTAATTGAACTCTTACCCGTTATGAACTGTAAATTACCAGTTAACAATAGTATGCACTGATAACTGCATTTATTTTATGTTTTCCGGTGAATTATAGAGTTTTATCAGTGAAATAAAAGTGATATCCCACTGTTTTGAAACTGTGGGATATCATTTCTATTTTTCACTGTTTTGTATGTTTATTCCCGTTTTCCACTCAAGTTAACTTGTATTTAAATACTGAGCTTAATGAGTGCTGGAACCAATATGACGATGACGTCGTTCGAATGATGTCATTTGTATTATTCTTTTTGACGACGTTTCCCGCGATTTTTTACATTTTGTACAAATAAATGTACAAAACTGCAATTTTAAACAAAAAATAAAAAGAAAATTTGTTTGTTTCAGTGAAATATCAATTTAATTTCGCTTGTGAACATCCAAAATAATATACTCTCACTCGTGGCTGCGCCACTCGTGAAAATATAAATTTTTGATGTTCACTTGTGAAATAAAATTGATATTTCAATGCAACAAACAACTATCCTCTAGTCTATGTCACGTCACAGTTGTTCAAACCTTTTTGTTGATTGTTCTATATTTTTGTTCGCTATTTAATCCTTACAGTGCTGGAACCAAGTCCTTAAGGGCTTTGCCACCAGTATAGAGCCAGGCCAGTTTGTACATCTGTGTATTCTAACCAGGCTCTCTACTGTTGGCTGCTCAAATTTGCAATTTCATCTTAATATCCCCAAATTTATGGAAGGTGATGGCTCTAAAATCAAGATAATATTGTAATGCCCTGGGTCGTCCTAGATTATGTACATGTATGTTTGTTTACATTCTGTCTCGGCAAATTTCCCACGGTTTATTTATGGTTCATTTTCGTAAATCAACATTGGCAAGCCTAAGAATTGCATGGCTCACGATCTTTAGTGTTTCAGTAGTTGATCTGAATCAACTCATTACCTGTACTCTATGTTATAAACCCGAGATCTTCTATTATCACTTTTGTAAACAAACGTGTGTTTAATGAGTCGGCCATTGTTTTTACCGGATATGTCGTATTTTTGACCTAGTAAACGGATTCTTGGGTAGTTTATGTTGGAGACATTTTGGCATCATTTCGTCGTCTGTCGACTTTAACAGCTTATTTCTCCTGATCTACTCACTGGATATTGTTTAACATGTAAGGATTTATTTGTTTATTATTGTATTTCATGACTGCGTATTCGATTTATCGAGTTTTGTACAGTTTACTCTCGATTCATTGAGTTTCATACATTTCGCGAGCATATCTTCTGCTTTGAAGCGCGCAGTTTTATCTGTGCGCTGGATTGTGCGCTAGATGTGCGCAACGCTGTCATGTGCGCTTTTACGTTGTAAAGCGCACAAGATTTGTTGTGCGCTCAGCTTAGCGCACATTGCGCGCAACGTAGCGCACACATTTTTTGGTGCACTATATAAGGACCGGTCAGCTCAGATTCGGGGACTCTGATTTTTTAGCTCGTAGGTGCAAGACTGATTTTCTTTATTTTTCTTTTACATTAATTCTATCAACTTATGATTATTTATTTAATTATTTTAGATGCATTTGAATGATTTTTATGTGTTTTTATGAAAAGAAAGACTTGTTATCTAATTAACTGGAACTTTGGTGAAAATACTTAGACATTTTATAGTGATGTTTTGCATGTGAATTAGTTGTATTTTAGACAGTATTGTTCTGACATTGGTGATTTATTACAGTTGAATTGAGAGTTTGTTATCATATTAAATGGTAGAGACTGGAATTTATACTTTGTCTTCATTTAACTTTATTTATTTTGAGTCCATTTGAGAGTCCATTTTATTTTATTGTATTTGTATTGTCCGTGCTGAAACGACACGCTACCACATATCTACAGTAGACAACACTGAGATACAGATAACCGCTAGCTCGTGACAATATCAATTTATTATTTTAAATGAGCACTGTAGGGGATAAATGCAAATTCTGTTGTTCAAATTTTCATGTAATTGAACATGCATGATTTCAATTTATAAAATATGATTTTAATTACATACATGCATTATTATTTTCTTTTAGCATAGCTGAAATATTGTATGGTCATACAATGGTATATACAGCTTGTGCTTGCTTGTGAGTATTTTTAAAAACTAGCGTGCGCAAGCTTGCAAGAATTTGTTAGAAATTAGCTTGCAGTACAAGCTTGCAATATAAGCTGGCGCAAGCTTGCGCATGCTAGCAAGATAAGCTGGCACAAGCTTGCGCGATAGTTCCAAATACGAGCTTGCACAAGCTTGTAAGAAACTAGCATGCCGTATAAGATTGTGCATTAGGGTGTTTCATTTTTTGAAAATTTTCTCCGATCAAAAACCTTTTTTGCCCAACTGTGACTCTCCTAAAAAAATGCATATATACAAAATTTCAGCTAAATTGGTCAATGGGAACACCTTGCCCTTCCAACTTGAACTTTTTACCCAAGAGGGTCTTAGATTCACTTTCGGATTATTTCATATTTTTTCAAAATTGTACAAACTATGTGATGTTGCATATCATTTTGAAGGGAATGCTTAGGGGAACAATGCTTTAAAAGAATTCATAAGATTTAATACGTTGAAAAAGAGTTATGGCCCTTTGAAATTTGCAAAAAAATGGCCTTTTTACCCATTTTCCTTAAATATAATTATATTTGAAGTAAATTGGAATACGGTAAATAAGCATATCGTTGGAAATGTCTCAAGAAGGCACTTTCACTGGGACTAACAATACAACACATATTGTTCTGTGAAAAGTTATGATCACTTTTAATAATGATAATTATAGTAATTTGTAGATTTTCCTCCATTTTGATCAGTGACTGTCACTCTATGGTAGCTCGCAATAATAATGATACGCTTCCTCTCTGCAGTATTTGCATAGTTGTTTATGTCCCCCGTTCCTCATAGGCAGGAACCAACAGGCAGAGCGAATGTAAACCAACAGAAAGTGCGAAGGTGAGGAGCCACTGCTATTTGAAAACCAAAACTTTTGCATCGGGAAAGAGCAATTTCCCCTGATGATAGATGATCTTGCAATGGATTAATTAGGACCAAGCTCATGGCTAACTCTTCCACCTGTTACAAAAATGAAGTGACTGACTAACAATGCCTTCTCAGCAATGGGATTTGGATCGGGAGTTACTTAAAACCCTTCTTCGTCTTCTAGATAAAGATCAGAATAAGAAAGTCCTCAGAATCAAATGGACCGTGTAAAGCTCAGTGAAATCAGTTTCAGGTTTGCTCCTTGAAAACTGATTAAGATCATATTCAGTAGATGATGTTCCAAAATGAATCAGGCTTTGAGTATTGTGTTCAATGTAGCAACCTTTGTTACAATCTTGTTCCAGTCTTCAGCTGGTCCAGGGATGAATGAGGTTCCTACTCCTATGATCAAGTTATGGAGGCGCTCCTGGAAACATTTCTTGTGTGTGAATCTTCAGATTTCAGTAACTAGCTTGACTGAATGTCAACAAGTCTTTAGTTAATATCAAAAATGATATGTTACCTGGCTTGTCTTCGACGACTCTCCAGAAATGCCCTCTAAGTGTCCTTTAGTATCGTCGTGGCGCATACAGGGGTTTTCGTTGAATAGTCATTAGTGATAAAAGTTTGCTGTGTGCGTTTGCATTTGTTCAAGGTCTCCGGTGTAGGGTAGCAGCTGAGTGCTCTGTTGTGGGAACTAGTGATGGCAATCGGTTCCATTTTTACAATCGATTATCGGTTACAATCGGAAAGCACTAATCGATTAGACATCGGTTGCATAATCGGTTGAACACCTCTGCTGGTAATAAGCCTGGTCTGGTCGAATGCAGCATGTGTGTATCACTGTATGTCACTATGTTTTAGGTGTTCACCATGTCCTATTTAATGATTCAGTGTCAACTAGTGAGTGTGTCACAGAAATGTGTTGATTGCTAATCATGTTTAGATTTTTTGAGAATAATGACCAAATACTTTATATTCAACAACTCACTGTATCATTCAAATACTGTTAGCGCTACAAATTGAAATTCCCATTCAATCAGCAATAATTCATCTTGTAACAATCATGCTGAATAACTTCTAGTGAGTTGCTTATATTGTATCAGCCAAATGCTGGACTAGAACCCATGATTCCCTGTCTGTAAGTCAGGCAATCTACAAACTGAGCTAACTGTGCTACTGACACATGAATCATAACAATAACAAATGAACTTATCAGGGAGGGACAAGGTCCAACTACTCACACGTTAACAAAACACTCTGAAAATACTTGAAAAAGCAGTTGAACACAGCAATTTCCAGCATTCTTTTTCTTCTTCTTCCAATTTACGTGACCGCAATCAATAAGCTGATTTTTCTGTCACAACGGTCATCCTAGTTTTAGAGTCCTAGTTTACTTTTAGATTTAATTCTACACTTTCCTAGCTGTCTAACTATAATAAACAATGTTTTAAAACAGACAATTATGTTATTTTAATAAAAATAAAAAGAATAATTGAAAGAAAAAAACTTATAGTATTTGTTGTTTTATTGTCCGAATCTGATTTTATCCGGATACTACTCAAGTTCCTAAAATAATGAATTGCTTTTGACATAAACTGGTGTATTTTTAGCCATAAATTTACCTCTAATTATTGTTTAACAGGTAATTACCATTTAAGATATGTCTATTGATAGCTATTAAACATATTTTATATCCTCAACTCATTCCATAGAAATGTGTATAATTACGACCGTGACCAACTCTCCAGACTCGTCTGCTCTTTTGTTTACCTTCTAAAGTTTAAAACCACGATGATAAATGGGTCAATTAAGATGTTTTTCACACTGTTACATAATTAGTTTGGATTTAATTGGATTAAAGGTCTGCTATAGGTTTGTATAGCTCGGGGCAATTAATGATTTTATGACCGCTGGTGTGTAAGAAGATAACTCGATCTACTCCAGTTTGACTGTTAGTTGAAAGTTTATGACACATCCGATCTTTATTCAGACCTTGATTACGTGATTTGGGGGTCAATACAGGACACACTTTCTTTTATTGATGAAGGGGCACCGGTTATCGAGTTTCCAATTAACATCCGACGCGTGTGTAAACAATTTACAAACCGGTCTGTGTCGCTTATACCATTGAAATTTAATAAAGAAAATACGATTTCTGCGAGGAAATATACATTTTAACCAATGTTTTCGCCAATTTACAAAAGTTATAGCCAATTTAGCAAATCTTTAGCAAATGGCTAAATTGGCGAGCGGTAGCGGAGGCCCTGCACCAGGATAGTCGTATATTGGTTTGTCAGCCATTAGTAATTTAGTTAAACAGAGTAGCGTCCCTTGTAAGTTTGTAGCGAAATGGACGAAAAGGAATGGAAAGAAACGGAAAGAGACACGAAAAAACACGAAAATAACCATTCCGATCGTCGATTATGGAGCACCGTAATCGATTGTCGCCGATCTGGGGCTTTTCCGATCAACTTTCGACTATAGTCGATCATCGGCCCATCACTAGTGGGAACGGCTATTGTTTTGTAAACAACTGCCTGAAATTCTGATGTTCACTTTGGCTCGTTCCGACCAGGGAATCATATTCCGCAATTTGGTTGCCATTGTTAGCAATGTCGCAAACATAGGTGCCCAAGCTCCATTTGTTTGAATGCTAGTGTCATTCCTTGACACTTGATGGCCTCACATTTAGTAACAATCTGGTTTCATCAAGCTTGGCTCTCGTAGATGTAATTATACACATTTTGTTGGATAGAAGCTCATTTTTCATCTACTGTATCAGGATCGCCAAGAGTGTAACTTTGTAAGGTCTCCTTGGAGGAGATTGGTGTCGTCATGGCTATGTATATATATAATACTGTCATCGGCAACAGTTTTGAAGATATCGTTTATAATGTAGACCAGAAATAGTTGCAGGCGTAAAGAGACCCATGTGACACATTTCATATTTGCATTGTTGGACTATGCTCCATACGTTGACCAGTAGTCATGACTTGATCCTGATCAGAGTCTTGTTTCTGATATCATAGTGCTTTATCTGTAGAAGCAGACTATTATGTGGAACATTGTCAAACGCTAGGACAGATTCTAGCAGAATCGAAAAGATACTGTTTATAGTGGACTTGAATTGTTTGTAAATGTCAATGCTGAAAGGGGATGGGTGTGAGTGGGTGGGAGTAAAGAACATTCAGAACTATACAAATACTGCAACAAATGGGACCAACATTGGACGCATTTATCATAGTTTGTAACTGCTGTAAAGTGAAAATAACTGAATTTAGCAGGAACATAATTGAAGATTCATGTACCCAAATATGATAAATAATATTACAAGTATCATGTGTAATTAAACAGTGGATACAACTTATAACTAAACAGTTTGTTTTATATCATTATGTCCCATTGAATGTGCTTTCTTGCTCAATGGATATGATAAAGTACATGTACTTTATGTTAATGTACTTCAAATCTAAATATATGTCGTGAAAAATGGTTAAAAAGCCGATTTTTTTAATTTTCAAAGGGCCATAACTCTTTATAAACGTATTCAATCTTATGAATTCTATTACAGCAATGTTCCTCTGATCATTCCCTTCAAAATGGTATGCAACATCACATAGTTTGTACAATTTTGAAAAAATATGAAATAATCCGTAAGTGGATCTAAGACCCTCTTGGGTCAAAAGTTCAAGTCGGAAGGGCAAGGTGTTCCCATTGACCAAATTAGCTGAAATTTTGTACATATGGATTGTTTGAGGAGGGTCACAGTTGGGCAAAAAAGGTTTTTGATCGGAGAAAATTTTCAAACAAGAGGGCCATGATGGCCCTATATCGCTCACCTGATTATAAATGAAGCCCTGCACAATTTAGACTAACAAAGGTAGAGCGTAAATATAGAAACTGGTGACCCCCGGGGCGGGGTCAATTTTGACCTCAGGGGCATAATTTGAACAATCTTGGTAGGGGACCACTAGATGATGCTACATACCATATATCAAAGCTCTAGGCATTGTAGTTATAGAGAAGAAGATTTTTATATGTTTTCCCTATATAAGTCTATGTAAAACGGTGACCCCCGGGGCGGGGCCAATTTTGACCTCAGGGGCATAATATGAACAATCTTTGTAGGGGACCACTAGATGATGCTACATACCAAATATCAAAGCTCTAGGCATTGTAGTTTTAGAGAAGAAGATTTTTATATGTTTTCCCTATATAAGTCTATGTAAAACGGTAACCCCCGGGGCGGGGCCAATTTTGACCTCAGGGGCATAATATGAACAATCTTGGTAGGGGACCACTAGATGATGCTACATATCAAATATCAAAGCTCTAGGCATTGTAGTTTTAGAGTAGAAGATTTTTATATGTTTTCCCTATATAAGTCTATGTAAAACGGTGACCCCCGGGGCGGGGCCAATTTTGACCCCAGGGGCATAATTTGAACAATCTTGGTAGGGGACCACTAGATGATGCTACATACCAAATATCAAAGCTGTAGGCATTGTAGTTTTAGAGAAGAAGATTTTTATATGTTTTCCCTATATAAGTCTATGTAAAACGGTGACCCCCGGGCCGGGGCCAATTTTGACCCCAGGGCCATAATTTGAGCAATCTTGGTAGGGGACCACTAGATGATGCTACATACCAAATATCAAAGCTGTAGGCATTGTAGTTTTAGAGGAGAAGATTTTTATATGTTTTCCCTATATAAGTCTATGTAAAACGGTGACCCCCGGGGCGGGGCCAATCTTGACCCCAGAGCCATAATTTGAACAATCTTGGTAGGGGACCACTAGATGATGCTACATACCAAATATCAAAGCTCTAGGCATTGTAGTTTTAGAGAAGAAGATTTTTATATGTTTTCCCTATATAAGTCTATGTAAAACGATTAGTAAGGTTGCATAAGACTATAATTACAGCTTAATAATTGTTTAATAGTTTGTAAACATACAATCACTGTAAACGATGATAACCCTAATATCCACATTCTGCATTTAATTTAAATTAAAGCCTCAAAGCTGCTAACAAGTACACATTTCGTAGTTCTACAACTAAAATAGAGTAAGAGAGACAACTCTTACATGATCACAACCAGTATAATTACAGAGTACACTCCCTTTGACAAAATGAAAAACAAGGTTTTTCTATTACTTGACCTAGTAGCCTAATTTTTGACCTCAGATGACCCAATATCGAACTTGACCTAGATTTTGTTAAGATGATCATTGTGACCAAGTTTCATAAAGATTAGGCCAAAATTGTGACCGCTAGAGAGGACACAACCCAATTGTTGACGGACAGACGGACGGACGGACGACGGACGAAGAGTGATCACAAAAGCTCACTCTGTCACTTTGTGACAGGTGAGCTAAAAATGAAACACCCTATTGTGCATGCATGCGCAAGCATGCGGTATAAGATTGCGCATGCTTGCGCAAGCATGCGCAATGGTTCCAAATACGAGCTTGCGCTATCCTATTTTGCAAGCTAGTGGCAAGCTTGCCAATAGCTTAAAAATAAGCTTGCGATTTTGGTTTGGGGATGCTGCAAAAAAGTTTTCGTGCCAAAATTGAGTTACAGGGTTTTGGTTTGGCACCGTCGATATTATAACAACAGATAAACAAATGCACATGGAAATCTTATTTTCAGGTTTTGTATCCATGTCCTATATAATTATATACATAAACTAGTCAATATGTTTAATGTATTATGTTAATAAAGTACTATTACTCTTAACGAAGATCTCATAAAGCCTGTATCACTTCTGATCCACAGTCATTCTGCTACAGTAATAATCATGTATTATTATTGCTAGCCTAATAACAATAATGATTAATATAAACTATTGTCTAAAACTTAAATGACTAAACTCGAAAACCCAAAAAATATGGAAAAAAACGTTCATAGATTAATAACTTAATAACTATCCTAAATAATACAAAATGAAATCAATTCTTACCAATATAACAATGAATTAATTCCCGATTAAAATCATCAGGCGCTCACTTGAAGGTTGATATAAAATTTATCCGATTGATCAAATACGAGAGAACAAACGAGAGAACAAACATGCGACACTACAGTCTTATATTGATTCAGGATCGATTCTTACCAATTAAAACCTGAGGGAACTGAACAAACAGAATTGAGGCCAAAGTTAGTTGATTCATTGTTACTCAGACCCCCAAACATTTTTAGGTACCGGTGTAACGGTCAGCTTTATCCCCCGCACAGTTTATCCCCGGGCCTGATGGGACCTGTTACACTGGTATTTAAAACAATACTAAAATGAGAGTTTTCAAATTTCAATAAAAGATAATTATGTAAAATAAGTAGATCATAATAATTAAAGACGTTTTTTTATTTAAAAAAATACTGAAATTGACATGTATGTATATTAATAATTCAATGTATTAATCAATTCATAAAAATACTAAACTTAGTTACTATCATGAAAAAATGACAATAAATTATAATAGATAATATAAATATGCCAATCAAATGAAGCCGAATAAGTAATGTTATGTAACATAATAATGAGTGCATCTGAAATGCATGGCATATTTTAGTCACTAGTAATAAAAACCCACGGCCTATTAATCTGTTGTATTAAATGTAAGGACAATACAAACACAGTTACGAACATGGTTTAAATGCTACTTCAATACAATTACACATGTACTTGAACAATATTACCAAGCATTTTATCTAAATGGTCTGCACAAATCAATATTAGGATTTATTATTCCAACTATAAAATGTCTGATTGTGTTTTTTCATAAGGAAATAGATCAAATAACATGTAACCATGGCAACATTGATAGGAATACTTTGAAATCATGGTCATGGTGTCACCTTGAAATATGAGACTGGTCAACAAATTGATTATCAGACATCAACATTGTTTTAAAAGCCACAACAGGTATAATAGCTTGACCAGATTAAACTGAGACTCATCAAAGTCTGTTAGAGTGTCTGGCTATACTCAGCTCTGTTTGATTTGTATGTTTATTTACTGTATACCGTTATCTCCGTATAAGGCCAGCTATAATTGTAGGTATATGTTTTAATAACTTCTGATTTTTCCGGATTTTAACGAATTATGCAAAGAGTCTCAGTTTAATGTGGTCAAGCTATACAATAACAGGGCCGCATCTAGAGAAAACAGACATTGCAAAACTTGCCAAACAAGTACGGTACCGAACATTCGGTCCTGCACCGCTTGGAAAATTACTGGACCGGAAAAAATTTATCAGACTGAAAATTTGATGAGTCTTAATTCCATGTTTTAGCTCTGACAAAATCAATATAATTATAGGTCTTTTTATGTTTAAATTCAAAGCAAACATCACTCCAAAAGACAAACTCACATTTAAAACTAGAATTTTACATGAAATGGTACAATTTCCCTTTAAAAGGACAGATTTTCTGCCATCAGACATTCAGTCCAGCTGCATGATTTTGTCTATCAGGCCGAACTCACAATTTCTGGTAGACCAGTCGGTCAGGCGATGTCTCGCGATGACTGCAGAAAAAATATTACGAAGCACATATTTTCTTGTATAACTTGTAAATTAGTTTCATATATATTATCTCAAACAATTTTTTTTCTCTGCTCAATATATATCAACTTTGTCCTTGTTGATACAATTATATTAGACTTCAAAGACTGCATTGAATTTAGTAAATTTCTAAGACGATATCTGCATTTTTCTTTGTTAATAACTTAAGTGTAGACTTTGCCCATATTTATACAATTAACTTCAAAAACTGCGCTTTGAATATTAGTTTCTAAGACAATATCTGCATTTTTCTCTATGCTAAATAAGTGTCGACTTTATCCTAATCTATAATGCCGATTTTAGTCTGTGATAAAATTAACTTCAAAGAGCTCTTAGTATATATATCTAGTGCTTCAAATAAGTCGACTGTTTTCTGACCAGTATTTGCAAACGTTTATTACAAGGTAACAAAGATGTGCTAAATACATTCAATCTTCACACAAACATGACAAAGGACACCTAATCAATCACAGTCCACATAACTTTATTGTCAGTATATTTTTGTCAATGCTGTGGTTAATACACTTGTTATCACCTTGTCTTTTTGAACATTTTTATCCTAACACATCACTGGCTTAGAATGAGAAGCCGCGATAACTCAGCTTTGTTTACAAACATAAAATGTATAAAAACAACACAATCAGGTCGACAGGTAGCTTGTTTTTAGTATACACTGTACAGATTGAAATAATTAAATGTATTAAAAGTAATTTCTTATAAGACTGTACAAAAATGATCACCGAAAATGCATTTCATTTCATTTTTTATTTTTAGCAAAGGCTAGAGTTATCACCGGCAGACTATAATTACTTGTTTTTTCAAAATATTGATTTTGTAGTTACGACCTTCTCATTCTAAGCCAGCCAATTATAGTGATTAGAACAGAGAATTGGACCCGACCCTCAACCTTCAATTAAAATAAAGGTCAGGACCATGCCAAAATCTCCCGACAATCCCTTATACGTAGATCTATACATTTACATAATGTACCCCACCTTTATATGCATTCAGTAACAATATACCGGTAATTTATTATCTTCAGTAGATTCCAATGATGTGAAATTTAATATATCAAGAAAAATCTAATGAAAATTAACCTCAATGTAGCGTCTATTAATCATGTAAGTTTAAATCTAATGTCAAAGTATAAATAGAGATAGAGGGAACCGAATATACCTACTAGAATGACTAGAGTACATGTATATATCTTGGCTATTTTGACCTAAACCTGACCTTTATGCAATAATATATTACAAGGTTCTTGCTTTGAATATATCAATTTCCGCAAGCAAATTGTACGATATCGGTATTTCAAATCTCCAGCGTCTTCGTGATACTCCCCGGACTATGGAAACATACAATCGGTGTTGTATCAAAGGTAATATTTCGACTGTTAAATTATGCTAATCAAAAGGTCAGGCTCATGTCAAATTAACCAAGCTATACCAGTACTATTATCTTTTTCTTTTTCAATAAAATGTATTTTCATGTTTTATATGAAACTTGATAATTACGATCCTATTTAATGGGCCATTTTTTTGGCTACTTCCTGTGATACGACCTCATTATGTATACACGATACTGTTGTAAATCAAATCTAATAATATAGCTTAGAATGTTAATAAAGTGAACTAGTCACCATTCTCACGACCAGTGGTTAAAATACTTGAATGACACAGCGTATAACTTGACCAGATTTAGTAGGTACTCCGGACATATTCCGTGCATATTTTGGACTAAGTCGGTGCAAAAATAAACAAATATTTCGGAAAAGTACCGACTACGCTTACGGAAAATAATACACGCTTCCGAAGTTTAATGAGTGCCTACTAAATCTGGTCAAGCTATATCAACCTATTTGCACCCAACTTTTATAAACAAGTCGATTTCTGGCAATTGCAATAAGGAATGCACACATTGAATTATATAGTATGGCAATAAGCCATACAGTGGTCAGATTTTACATGTGCTTTCAAAAGCATTAAATGATACCAGTTGACTGATAGACATACAACGAATGATTTAGTTTATATGCTAGCTGTGTTACAAAAAAATAACAATAGCATATATATAGATGTCCAAAACAATTTTACCGAAGCTGACATGAATGCAGTCATTGAAATTACTGAAGCTTTGAACATTATACCTGCCATTCGGGTGAGTATCCTATATAAAGTAACTACTTCAGATACTATGGAAAAAGTTACTCGCCTGAGCAGAAAATGAGCCAAATGTTACTTGCCATGGCCTTCAGCAAGTGCTAATTTCGATGACTGTAAATGAATCCCTCATGCAATATTTTAGGATATTATTATAAAGAACTCACTACCAAATAAAGATAAATAATATCTCCTGACACAAATAACCTTTCAGGAATTTTTTTTCACATTTGATAATTTAAGTCCACAATATTTGACCACTCACATTATACACATAAATAAATAATACCTCCAGTATTTGTACTAGTCAAGTCTCATCAAACTCCAGTAATAATTATAAGGTTACACTGGCAACGTTTGAACAAAAACTCAGTAGCATGGTAATTGTGTGTTTCAATGCATGACCAAATAAATAATTGGTTTTAAATGAACTTTTCGAAACAATACCGCCATTCAGAGTTTCCATCTACTTGAATACACATTTGAATTGATAATGAGAAGTTGAGGAAAGGACAGGTCATGACATCAGAATTGACAAAAAAATGTTTCAGTAAAATCTTTAATTTTTGTGGGGATGATAAACTTGTGGTTTATAACAAATCAATGAAATTACATTTTAACAAAATCTGCTACACTTAATACCCACAAATAATGATTTTACAGTACCTTGTATTTTCTATAAATAATACTGTAAAATCATTTAATTTCAATGAGAAAATATTTTACAAATGAATTACCAATAGAAATTCTTCACCATTCTTTAATATTAGTCTTAGTAACGGTTTAACCATTTTCAAATTTTTAATCTAATTGATAGTAGGGACACTGTCAGTGGTCTACCTTGTTTGATCATATCAATACAGTTATGATGTCATAAG
The DNA here is from genome assembly GCA_963678985.1 of Spisula subtruncata. Classification (NCBI taxonomy): domain Eukaryota; kingdom Metazoa; phylum Mollusca; class Bivalvia; order Venerida; family Mactridae; genus Spisula; species Spisula subtruncata. Next base: position 35,186,044 of record OY787673.1, on the reverse strand, counting down.
AGATTAAGATAAGAGTTTTGAATACCGCGGCCACAATAACCCTCAGGCAGTGTCCTTGATCCTGTAGGAATATACCGATTGTCTTGGCTATATAACAATGTGTCAATATTTGTAAAAGATAACAATACCCAGACTGGAGTACCAGTGTTCTATGGCAGTTCAATCCAACAGTTTGTTCAACAGAATACAGGCCTGGGAATATATACATTTTACAAGCATACTGTAAAAGTCGTTTACATTGCGAGGTTTTTATTTTTGTGGGTTTTTTACAATGAAGGGACAACCTAAAACTTGATAAGCTTCACTAAAACTGATTTTATTTAGGAACAATTCAACAACCTGAATATATACCCAATTTACAAAAAATAAAACTGTAAAAGCCATCGAAATTAAAAGCGCCAGATTTTATTGGTCATTTTTCACGAAGGAATAATCTTGCACAGTGCTTATTCACCAAAATTTCAATGTCTAAAATCCCCTAAATAAAATAAAATAAATAAAAAATCTCAAATAAATTATTTTTTTTTTAACAGAAAATATGCAAAAATTGAAGCACTTGCAAAAATAAATGTGATGGAGGTTTACAATACACATCTTCGTACATCAGTGGTTAGTCAAGTTCCTGAGACTAAAGTCGCTATGTTTCGGACGAAAAATAGTCCCTGGTTGAATGAGAATGACAATTTATATTGTATAAGTTGTATATAATATGCCAAGGTAAGGTTATTGTTACCCTAGCTCATAATTTTATAACATATATTCAAAATGAAAATTTGCCAAAAAAAACACTTGAGAAAATAATGGAGTTTACAATACAATGGCTTAGTATTACAACATAGATAATACACATAAGCTGAATGTATACAGACAGACAGAGTCTAGAAATGTCTGCATATTGTAAACAAATTACTGTAAAATCGTGAATTTTCATGGGGGATTTGATTTCGTAGGTCATCTCTAACCACGAAAGTAAATCGAACAATAATTTTGACCCTTGTATTTGTTACTTGAAATGCATTGAAATGGTCTTTTTTACTAAAACCAAGAAATGTCGTCCCATCCAAACTAAAAGAATATACAGTACAATGGATGTGTCTGCACTCTTTGTCCATAATACACCATTGTTACTTGAGATGATAAGGTCAGTATTTATATGGAGGGTCAATATATGGTCATTCTATTCATACCCTCAGACAATCACACTTTGTGGCTTACAGTAATACTATAAAATCATTTTATTTTTAAGTACGAAATTTGGTGGTTCTGGTAAAAAATACTATTTCTATACATTGGAACGCTAATTCTTGGATTTTGCAATTCAGGAAATAAAAACAACCTAGGGTCAAAATTACTGTTTTATGGGATTTGATTTCAAGGTACCGGTAGAAGAAGAACCAGGAAATCAACGGATTTAATCCCGCACAAAAATTGTTTTACAGTATACACAATATAACTTCATGACTGTCTGGGTAAATGTATGTTAATTTGTTAAATAAAGATAAATACACCACAATAAAACCATAAAATGGAATCATCACTATTATTGGACAAAGTTAATTAAAAGGAGAAAACCCCGTAAAAAACTCCCAGCAACACTTTAACTTATTTACCTAAGTACAGTATAATCTACTGTAACTCTTTCCAAGTTACCATAATTTATTCTTTAATATATATATTATTCCACACATATCAGTTATTTGCCCATCAGTTTTCTGCTGTAACATGGCAGGCATATGAGTGCCCCCACCCAGATTTGAACCGGAGTTGCCAGATTAGACGGGAAGAGTTCTAACCACTGAGCTACCATACGAAGGCCCATGTGACGCCCAGTGTTAACTTATGGACCAATATATGCAAGACTACCTCTTGGTTTCCAACCAATTAGGTGCAAGTATGCCGCTTAATGTGGTCATGCATCGTCAAAGGAAGAAAAATTCACCCAAAGATGAGTAGGAAACACTTAAAAGCATTACAGTGTACCGGTATGTATTTAGTGCATTTTGATTTGCAACAGAAAAATGCAATATTTAGTCAAAGTTAAAGTATACCACACTTTTGGTAAAATTGTATAGCTTCTCAAATGTGGAATGCTCCCAGCACATTAAAATGAAACTTATCCTTTATTTGAATCCAATGTAAACAATTAAACCCCAATTCAGACATTTTAATATCTCATCTGAGATGATCTGACAAATAGATAGTAACCACAACCATTTATCCAACCCAGATATTTTGTTACAAATATGACACCATTGCAACGTATCTGGGAAGATTTTAGTCTTGTGTTTTCAGCAAACTTTGAACCAAGGTCATCGTCAATTTTAAGACAATTGCAGAACTTTGTAAATGCACTGGATTTGTACCCGAGTCGCCATTTTTTTCTGGCCTTGGCAATTAATGACTAAACAAAATAATATTGTGGTTATTGAAATATTAAAAATAGGCAGGTAGGTAAATATATGCGAAGGTAGCAATTTTTTTTTGTTAAACTCATCAAATAGATTTTATGCACTGGTAAAAAGAAACAATCTGAAGCGACTGAAATGCCATTTAAATGTAATGGGTACATTTGTAAGTGCAAAAACAGGAGAGGAAGGTCCATAAAACCATATTTTATTATCTTCTTTATTTGGCCTTAAACAGGGCGTGACACAGGGATTGTGTACAGTGTGTATAGGATCAATGAAGTGTGAAAACTAATAAGCTATCTAGCAGCCCAACTATTGTCAGCTTAACAATACCCTGGTATGGGTAGCGCGGTTCACTATACCCAGGAATGTCCGACATTTGTATTCAAATGCACTAAACAAACTTTCCATTGGACGTAATGCGCTTCAAATTGTCTTAAAATTTTCAGCAATTCATTTATATAAACAGTATAATAAACTAAACATTTTCATGAGTGATACAATGCGTACAAAATTTAAGATTAAACTTTTTGGCGGCATCCTCATAAATAAATAAGAAATCATTGGCACAGATATATATTTAGAATATATATCTGTGTCATTGGTCACTGGTTAGTCCAGGCACCAGACTAACAATATTTCAGATGAAAAAAGGCTGGTCAAACGATCGAGAATGCTTTTTAGGAACAAACACATGTGTTTCTGATGTACATACTTATACATCAGTGGTTAGTTCAGAGTTTCAGATGAAAAATATGCAGGTTGAACAAGAATGCTGACAATAATTACTACAAATGTACAAATTGGGCTTCATTTATGTTCTGGCTTTGCAAATGCTATCAGTGTTCCCTCTAACATTTTTACTTGGGGGTACTCTTGTGAAGCATGTGTCTTCTTACAATTCTGTACCCCCTGAATAACAGTTATATAGCAGAGTGCATCAAAACTGGGGGTACAGCAAGCCATTTATGGGGTAACAACCCCTCATTGGTTTTTTCGGGGGGGGGGGGGGACACTGGCTATGAACTCATATTAAAAAATCAAGGTTATTTGAGGTGGTCACAAATGAACGACGAGCATTCACTATAGAAGTACAATCATGAAGTATTTAAAGTCCCTATATCTATAAAATATGATTTATATTGTCACAGTTAGCTCCATACATTTTGATGAGGGTTAATATCCCTCAAACCTACTGGTACATGCATCCACGCCATTCATCCATTCAATGAAAGATAAAGATGATAGATCTATTTTCTCATATTCTGATTTAATGAATAAGATGAGACTTGGTGATAGTATAGGTGGGGGGGGGGGGTGACATTCATGTTCACCTTATAAATACCTTTAAGATTATTTCATATTCACATTCAATGAGTGTCCATGTAGCACAGGTAACCGTATCATTGATAACGAAAATTGTAAAATTTATTATAATTTTCTTTAGATATTTATAACTTTTACAAAAAAAAAAATTGTAGTCTTTAGAAATGATACAGGTTACCAGTGTGTGTAGAAGTTTTTATTTTTTAAATATTTTATAAACCACCTAAACTTTTTAAAAATGTGTTTAAAGACCAACCAACAACTATCCAAGGTACTGGTTATTTGATCACCTTTGATAATATTTTACACCAAGGTCGACATATCATGTAAAATTTTGGCTAACACCACTAGTAAAATTCTCTGTAACAAAGTTAAAAACAACCTTACAACCATGTATGGTATTTCATTCTATGACCAATTTCAACGAGACATGTTCAATTCTCAAGCCGAGAATGCATTCATGAGCACTGCCAAGGTCCCTAAAATAGTGTTGTCACAATGTGTGACCAATTCCATGTCTAAATCCGCACCCTCGAGACTTTTCTTACTGCCTAAATCCCTCGGGATGCGACACTCAATCACATAGTAATTTCCGGGTCTCGGAACCGGAACAAAGTCTATTCCCCGGAACTCAGAGTCGATAAAGTTGTCAAATTTCCATCGGTCAGAAAGATTCGGGGGTTGAAATATGCAAGAACATTCTTATCCAAGTTAACATAAATTAGTCTGTTGACTTGATAAGAAATGCATGAATAATATACATTACAAGTTTATTACCAATTGATTGTTTACAATAGCATTATAATATATATTAATAACAACAAGGGTCAGGTGACCTTTCTACAGGTGTGCAGGACAATAAAATAATTAGATATACAGCATGACAGGCGAGATAACAATAGTGCAATGTTAGAGTTAGAATAACACGTCAATGTTGAACTTGAATGGACAAAAAATGAGGCGTTTTGTCGTCTGCTACGCATTTCTTACCTGTAGAATAAAAATTAATTACAGGTTTTGGTTCACTTTGTAAACAGAAAAACTAATTGTATAAATTTTGAATACTATGCTTACAAACACGTTAAACTGTTAAATATTAAAGTGATTTTACCTCTAAAGATCCTTGTTGACATATTCCATTGTGATTGAGTCCCGGCTTATTGTTAATCTTGTGCTAACACCAGTAATGAAAACCGGAAACTAGCCTAATTGAGTACGAAATTCAGGTACGAAAGATTTATTCGTGGTCAATATTTTCGTACCAAGTACAATGCCAGTGACAACTAGTGTACATTAACTCGTCGGGCTTTTTATGCGTCCTGTGATATGTGATACGCCGATGTTTGAAATTAAAAGAGACAAGGCAAAAGTATTTCTAAATGCTCTAAATATTTGATAAAGTTATGCGACAAAACGGAAAATCGGCTTTAGTATGTGCAAAGACCTAAATTACTATATTTAGGTCTTTGGTATATGCGTGTATCTATATCTGCATGATATATGTTACTATTTCGCGCCACTGCCATATTAAACTTTCCTTAGCTATAAAACTCTCAGACTCTAACAAAAATACTCAGTGACATATGTTTGTGTATTCACGGGAATGAGTAGCATTTCTGTGTTCGTAATTGCATATAGCTAGTCTTCAAATTACCATGATTGGGGTTCATATGCATATGGATCGATCTACAAATATATGTATTTAAATTATACATATATTAATGAGATCTGCGGGTGTAATGTCGTCTATATATTAGTAGTAGTGGAAACAAGAAATTGGGAATGGCAAAAAAGAAACCATACAGAAGTCCCCACCTGGTTTCCAGGTTTGTCAATGTTTCGGTTGCCATGGAATAAGACGTGCATAATCTACTTATTGGTCCCTATCCACTCAAGTTTCATAAACCCAGCTTGAAACCGTTTTGAGTTATGGCAAGTGACTGACGGACGGACGGATGCCAACCCTATAGCCCCCCCCCCCCGGTTGAAAACCAGTAGGGGCTTAAACATACATTTAACGAAATATGCACTTTAAATTTCAGCGTTTCAGTCGTTCAACCACCCTTTGACATTTTAAGTTCCCATGGTCATTGGGCTACCTAAGAAAACCAGTGTCAGTCAAGTCACCATGTGGATATCATTATTCTCAATGTATGGCGCACCTGTAGGCATATCAACTATGAAGAGGAAATGCCCGCACAGGCACAGGCACACGGTATCATCGATTTAATAAATTTGCATGAAACAATTTTTTCAGTCTATCTTATTTACACAAAATAAGAGAGGCTAAAAAAATTGTTTCATGCAAGTTTATTAAATGGATGATTATCTTGATACCGTGCCCCTGTGATCAGAGGTACCAAGTCTCACTTTCTACATGTAGACCAGGTCCTTATTCACCAAAGTTATAAGTATAAAACTCAGACTTAGACTTAAAATGTCATTATTCATAATCGCTGTCATTTCTTTGAAATTTGATTGAACCATGGGAAATTTATTCTGACTTTTTGTTGTTACCCACTGCAGGCACGGATCCAGGCAATGGGCACGAGGGCCCGTGCCCCCCAGTTGGCTGAGATTTTTTTTTAAACTTTGAATAAATAGTAAAACAGTTTATTAAATTTAATTAAATGTGTTTCAAATTATCAGTGTGCTCCGGTATACGTAATTGCCCGTATCTAAGATATAAATATTTTAAAAACAATTATCACCAGGTCGCTATAAATCGGTGTATGAAAAGAAAATACCAATGTATTCATTCAGCATAAATATGACGACAATAACTCTATAAATAAAAAAGTTATGGCAAAATTCTACGAACTTTTTGATTCACCCACGTATGTGAACACTTACTAATATGCACGAACATACACAATGTACATGTTGACGCTTATAACATAAAAAGTACTATGGATTCCCCCACCTCTACAAATGTACCCCTTCCTGTGCATTATCACACACACACACACTCGTCCCCCCACTCGGAAATTTCTGGATCCGGGACTGCACTGCACCTGTATGCCAATTTATATCAAAATTGGTACATGTATAACAACATGAGAACGAATAGAACATTTTAAAATATTGAGTCTAAGTCTATGTTTTACATTTACAATGTTGGTGAATAAGGCCCCTTGCGTTTGTAGGAATAAGTGTTTATGCTCATCGTTTCCCATAAGTGGTTAGTCGATCTTTTAAAATTTAGTTCCTTGAATTTGGTCGTGCATGGTTTTATGTAAACTATTGCTTTTAGGAGAGATAACTCTTGGCGATAGTATCATACGTACACTATGCATTTAACTCCCTTGATAAACATTAGAACAAAAAAGGCCGCGATGATTATAACGTTATATATATTGAATTCGCTGTATCATTTTCTTGAAAAGTATGCGTTTGTGTCTGTAGAATTAACTGTTGAATAATAATTGAATTATTATTTTGTAATTACTGTTTACTCGTACAGGTGTGTGAATGACAGACCTTACAATACGTATTCACACAAGTTTATGATAGGCCTTCATAATTTTAAATTCGTCTTGAACAGACATTTAAGGTTTTCGAAAGTGCTTTTTGATTTTTCGAGATCCCAACTATCTTAGAGTAAAGGGTAATTTTCGGACAGTTTTTTTCTAGTTTTCTCAAAATATCGCTTTTATACTTACGACCTTCTAATTCTAAGCCAGCGAAATATGGCATAGTTTTGTCATTTTGTCATGCTCTCTAGTGCAAGTTTATTTAAAGATAAAATTTATAAAAATAGACTAAAATGTTACGGAGTAACCTTGAATACCCACATGCACGTTTCTACAACCATTTTAAGCAACACATTTCGATGGCTTAGAACAAGAAGGTCGTAACTACCAAATCGATATATTGAGAAAAAAGTCGTAAGTGGCACTTACGCCCTTCTAATTCTAGGCCATCGATTTATCTATCATATTATTAAACATGTAAAGCTTATCTGAAATGTTTTCTTTAATAATCTTCCAATCTAAAGTTTTATCTTTTGACATTTTACCTCTTTAAGTCTATTGAACACCCAGTCCTGGGAAGGGTAGGGATTTTTACTTTTGCCTTTTCAAATTAGGGTAAAATCCCTGCCCCAAGACTTTGCTGAGGGTAATAGTCCCGATATATTGTATCTTCACTTAGGCAGTGAAATTTATTTCTGACTGTTTATTTGGCTAGTTTGGCGCGGGAAAAAATACACCGAAAATGTAAAAAACCAGGACTATTCCCCCGCTATCACCCACCCTTCCCTGGTGTTCGGCCGGGCTTCAACTTGGCTGGTGCATTAATGGTTTTAGTTTTTTGCGTAACGTCACGGAATGTAACTTTTTATGTACATTGTAAAGTGAACATTAGTCTTCAAACTTACACCAGATGCCCCAGAAGAGTAAAGTCAATTTAAGTTTCGATGGATAGTGAAGACACACATGAGGTGTATTCGTTCCAGAAATACCACTGGCTCTTTTACATGTCATGTGTTTATAGCAGTTATACATGGGACCTCGGTTTAAATCTCACCCGAAAGACTATTAGTAATTTTAGTTGGTCAGCCCTCGGACTCGAGCCCAAAACCCTGGGAACAGAAGTTTCACGCTCTACCAACTCAGTCATGTGTGCTGGTTTAAACTGAACATGTCTATTGGTCTATCTTTTGAAGAAAATGATTTTATTGACTGTCAGTCTCAAACTGTATTTATCAAAGTAATTGCTGGACCTAATATAATTGACCATTACACACACTTAACGAAAGCTAATATTTGAAAGACACGAAGCCACTTCTGTCACAAGATTATACTCTAAATATGGCTCACAAATGTTCCCAATGTAATTAGGGAGTAAATAAGCAAACGTAACCTGAGCCCAGACCAACTAATTGAAAATATACGACCTTCATTGAAATATTCAATATGACTAAATCGCTTATACCGGTAATTACATTTCAGTTAACGTCTGGATAACTACGGTGTAGGTTAAAACCCAAATATTTTCTTTTTTATTAAAAGTTGATATGAAAGATTAAGTTTTTCGCTTAGGTATAAGTAGATGTACCCATTGAATTCAAATGTATATTTTCAAAGTTTAAACCCGGAACCAAGTACACGTACATGTGTTTTAAATATTCACTAGCTTAAAATGATAAGGTCGTTATAAGACTGATACATATTTGAAATCTGCAACACAATGAACTTCTGTTGAGCCTATTTTCATGAAATTTGTCATGTTGATCAAACTGATGTTGAAAAGTTTTTTTAAGTAAGACCTATTTTCAGACAGCTATTTTCTTAACATAGCGTGTTTGTACTAGAACGAACTTCTCATTCTAAGCCGGCATATTGTCGTCAGACCTCTACTTATATTCAATTCCGTCCGTCCATCCGTCCGTCTGGTCCGTCTGGTCCGTCTGTCCGTCTGTCCGTCTGTCCGTCTGTCTTTAGCACAGAGTATTTTAGTACTCTTACTACCAGTCTGGTTGAAAGTTTATTCCATGAAAACTTGTAACATCAACTTTTCCTGAACAAATATTGAAAACGACGCTAAGTAAGATTTTAAAAATGTCTTAAATAATATGACCGCATGTTTGTAAATTTTGATCCATAATGTGACGTTATTTCCACCAACCAATCCTTATACTTCATACCGTAGTTCACCTGGCTATAATTTATTACACTATTTTATAAGACATCATTTGACATGTAGATTCTATATTAAAACCGTTTTTAAGTCGTTACTCTGAGATCGTTAAAGTGACTACTTGAAAGTCGGTTAGAGAAAACGGAACAAGATATAGGTATCCGAATATATTGTTTGTATAGTTCTATCGGCAATGCGATTAATCTTTGTGGGGTATACAATGGTTTAAATGAATTAAAAACTTCCAACTACTTGAACTTGAAGTTTTACTTTAAAAAATGCTCCAAATTATATTCAAGTCTCAATGCAGGAGACGTGGATTTATATGATAACATTTTGATATATTGCAGTATGAACTGTCTGGTTTTGTGAAAAGCAATACGGACGGTGGTGGCACGAGAAACGGACGGTGGATTGCTTTGGAAAGGTAAGACACATTTTTCGTATGTTAACTTATATCATATTCGTAACATCTCTGTGTTTTTTACTTTTTATGTAGACCATACAGTTCAAGATCAAGGTTGAACAGTCACAATTTTAAAAGCTGTTTTACTCAGACTCGACATGGCAGAACCGCGCTATTCTCTAATTTCTTTGTGAAATTGGATCTTCCTGCATTTTTTCGGCAGGGACTTGGATTTTACATTGTTTCTTTAGCTTATGTGTGGGCATTGTTCGGATAGTTGTGTTTCTGATTTCTGTGCTCGGCTGATTAGGTTGAGTACTTCCTTCCCTGTCTGATTTTCTCATTCCTTTTTTGAACTCGTATGGAGTGAGATGCAACACAACGCACGGTGGTGAATTGAAAATGTTCAAATAGATATCTTATTTGTATTTACTGCCATTTAATTAGTTGATAAAAGCATGAAATGTAGCATTTTCCCTTATGTTCTTAAATAACATAAAGGGGTGTTTAAATTGCTCCCATTGAATCTCTTGGTATAAATAATTTGGAGGACAATTGTAACTTCGTAACTAATAGGTGGATGTTGAAGTCACGGGAGTACATTGTTCTTTTGTTTAGCACGACGTTTGATACTGTATTAAAACGACTTATTCTATGGTCCGATTATAGATTCTAGTTTAACGTTTCAAATTTATCGGTAAACCGGCATAATAACATACCTTGAGTCATAAAACAAAACAAAACATTGTATATGAGGAAACTGCGATACATGCGCAAGATGAACAAGAGCGGGGCAAGTAAATGTAAAGTTGAACTGAATAGAGCTTAGTGCAGCAGTGTAGTATCGAAGTGAGTAGAGCGTAGTTCAGCAGGGTAAATGCGAACTGAATAGAGCGTAGTTCAGCAGTGTAGTATCTAACTGAGTAGAGCAAAGTTCAGCAGGGTAAATGCGAACTGAGTAGAGCTTAGTTCAGCAGTGTATAGTATTGAACTGAGTAGAGCTTATTCAGCAGTGTAGAGTCTATCTGAGTATAGCTTAGTTCGGTAGTGTAGTATCAAACTGAGTAGAGCTTAGCTCAGCAATGTAGAGTCGAACTGAGTAGAGCGTAGTTCAGCAATGTAGAGACGAACCGAGTGGCGCTTAGTTCAACAGGGTATATTCGAACTGAGTAGAGGTTTGTTTGGCATGGTAGAGTTGAACTAAGTACTATATAGAGCTTAATCCGGCAGTGCAGAGTCGAGCTGAGTAGAGCTTAGTTCAGCAGGGTAGAATTGAACACAGTTGTGCATGACACAGTCGGGCAGAGTAAAACTTGCACAAGTATGACCGAGCCTGGTATAGTTAAGTTGAGAAGTGATCAGTTGAGATGATAAAGTTTGATTTCGCAGAGCTGAGAATTGTGAAGGAGAGCCAAATTATGCCTATGTGTGCCTCCGTTGCTCAGTGCTTAGCGCTCTTGTCGTCTAATTTGTGGCCACCCGGAAAGGTTAAAATTCGGGTGGAGAATGGAGACACTCATATACATGTATCTGCCACGTTTCAGCAAAAAACTGATTGACAAGTAAAGGCTATGCTCAGCCTTTTCAATTGATATATCGCTGGCTTACAGTGGGAAGGTCCGCTTTTAAGACTGATCATGATGCGGCTATTTTCATTAAGTCGAAACGTGTCATATTGATCAAACTGAAGTTGAAAAAGCTTGTTTTTCCATTAGTAAAACATAATTTCAGAGTTTGTTTTGTTTCTCAAATATCGATTTCTCATTCTAAACAAGCGAAACTGATACTCTCCATCATGTTATTCATATACTACATTTGAGTTCTTAATCATTCGAATACATGTATATTTGCATACACATAATGCTGTTGAATACGGCAAATCATATAATGAATCATAATATTTGCTTATAAATATTTAAACTACGAATGCATTGGTAAAATAACAATCGTTGTTAACAAAATAATAGAAAGCATAATAGCATAGATGAACTGGATGGAACCCTGCGGAGTGACAATGATGAATAAATAATATGCCATAGACAGGGGAAAGCGATACGTGTTATAATACACATTGTGGCGACCAATTAGCCAGTTGTCAGTGATACGAACTGGTCAAAAGTGCCAACCATAGCCAGGTCCCGATCTCCTGAAACATCTCAATTTGAGCTCAATTTCATCTCAAATATTGTCATATGAGTTTTAGGTAATTTCCATAAGAAACTGGACTCAAAATTCTCATTACAATGCAAAAACATTGTTTCGAGTTGAATACAGTAAAACTTAAAAAGTTGAAACTGTACATTTATGGCAAGCCAAATGTCCAATAATTTCGTAAACCCATGTTCACGGGCGTAAAACTAGGTTTTACGGTCGATAAACTAGGTTTTACGAACGTAAAACCAGGTTTTACGAATGTTAACCCATATTTTCGAGCGAAAACATAGGATAACGTCGTAAACCATAGTTCATGCTCGTAAACATAGGTTCACGTGCGTAAACATAGGTTCACGTTCGTAAACCTATGTTTACGGTCGAAAACATGGGTTGTATTTCGTAAACTATGGTTTACGAGCGTGAACCAGGGTTTACCAGCGTAAACATAGGTTAATGGTCGTAAACATAGGATAACGACCAAAATCAGTAGTTAAATCGAGAAACCTAGTTTATCAAACGTAAAACTAAGATTTTCAAATAAACTATGAATTTCGGGCGTAAACATGGGTTTACGGACGTGAACCTATGTTTACGAGCGTGAACCTATGTTTACGAACGTGAACCTATGTTTACGAACGCTAACCCATGTTTTCGAGCGTGAACTATAGTTCACAGGCTTGGCATGTATTTCTTGTGTCCAGTTATTACGTGAACCATGGTTTACGGTCGAAAGACTAGGATTAACGATCGATAAACTAGGTTTTCCGAACGTAAATGCAAATTTAGCTGTTTTTTTCAATCGAAATCATAGGATAACGCCGTAAACTATAGTTCACGCTCGTAAACAAAGGTTCACGTTCGTAAACCTATATTTACGGTCGAAAACATGGGTTGCAGTTCGTAAACATAGGTTCACGCTCGTAAACATAAGATAACGACCGTAAACCATAGTTTACGGACGTGAACCCATGTTTACGAGCGTAAAACCAGGTTTATCGAATTGTATCTATGATTTTCGACCAGTATCTATGATTTACGAGCAAAGCCAATCAAAACATCGTATTTCCCAAATGGGAATCAAGAAACTAGAAATATGTCTCAGAAGACCAAAATGGTGGATTATTTTTGTTTTCTCCTTGCTATTTTGGCATTGTTTGGACAATGGACATTGTCAGGCTCGGGTACATCCTCTTCTAGCTAGTACATGATCGGACCAGAGGGACAAACCAGGCTGGATGAAACCCCACGGAAGGGAGGGAGACCTTAGATACATATGCGTACAACATGTACAAGCATGCTAAGCACTGCATGAGTGCACCTACCTCTAATTTCGTTTAGAAAGTGTGGCTTTTTAATGAGTCCAGTGTATAACACCGATACACAGCTTCCTTGCACATTTAACCAGATAATGTGCAGTTCACATGGTCAGATATAGCGGAAATGATACAAATAAAATTTCATAAATATCCCGTTCCCATACAGGACCTCTAGATTGACAGCCTAGTGCGATAGCACAGGGCTGTAATAAGACCTGTTTTAACTAGTCATTTACTCATATGGTAGATGATTTAATCATTTTATATACATGTAATTGATGTTATATACACGACGTAAGCATCTAGACTTCAAAGTAGATCTTTCTCGGGCCTACATGTATAATTAGACTAGGCTTACTAACACATGATTTTATAAAAAACGATTCTACAGCGAAATTAATTTTCTATTAATTGCCTAGCATCGTAACATAATGCAAAAATAAGAATGTGCGAACATCAACGAAGTTCTATAGACAGCTATCTTGAATATTTAATATGATCGTTTTTGCGTATGACGTCATATTGCTATAACAGAAATTGTTTTGAGCCGACCCCCCAATTAGCGTGACTGGCGTTTAGTGCGCATGTCTGGACTGTCGGATAAAAATAAATCGAGGATTTCTTGAGCGCTTGTACTTTCGGTTTGAGAAAACTTGTTTAAGTCCAATTTTATTGAAAACACGTACATATCTTTTACATTTTGGGTTAGTATTTGTAAATTTACGTTGATTGAATGTGAATTAGCTTGTTGTTAGTAACTGTGCTGGTTTTCCGGCCAAAATCGGAATAACTGCCTTTGATGGACGATGTGGGAATCTGAAAACAGAAGGTGTGATTCGATTGGCTGAACTCGTAAATCATAGATACAAGTTCGTAATGCATAGATACGGGAGCGTAAAACATAGTTACGAACGTAAATCATAGATACGACATTCGTAAACCATAGTTTACGGGCGGTAAACCATAGTTTACGGGCGTGAACATATGTTTACGGTCGAAAACATGGGTTGTAGTTCGTAAACATAGGTTTACGCTCGTAAACTATGGTTATCGTTCGTAAACTATAGTTCACGCTCGTAAACATGGGATAAAGGCCGAAATATATATTTTTATCGAGAAACCTAGTTTTTCGACCGTAAACATGGGTTCACGTTCGTAAACTATGGTTTACGCTAGTTATCCTATGTTTTCTATCGAAAAACCTAGTTTTTCGAACGTGAACATGGGTTTACGTAATTATTGGACAATTTACTTGCAATAACCATATGTTACGAACAACAACCTATGTTTTCGGGCGTGAACTTGGGTTTACGAGCGTAAACCATAGTTCACGAACGTGAACCTATGTTTACGTTCGATAAACTAAGTTTCTCGGACATAACTATCAATTTCAGTCGTTATCCTATGTTCACGAGTGAGAACCCATGTTTACGCTCGTAAACCCATGTTCAGGTTCGTAAACCCATGTTCACGGGCGTAAACCCATGTTTACGGTCGAAAACACAGGTTAATGTTCGTAAACTATGGTTAACGCTCGTGAACCGGGGTTCATGAGCGTAAACATATGATAACGGCCGTAAACATAGGATAACGGTCGAAATTCATAGTTCAATCGAGAAACCTATAGTCGATTCAAAGATGTCTGTCAAAACCGCCATACTGTTCCATTTCTGAATAGCTAATTGCAGCAAGAATAACCACTACGCTATAGCACCAGCAGCTTTTTAATCATTTAAGTGTATTATTGATGGTAGAATTTAATCCTGACACACCTTTAATAATCGGCCGGGATGAATGTTTGTTTACGCGGTTGTGACAGAGATCTTTGAATCAACTATAGTTTATCGAACGTAAACCCATGTTCACGAGCGTGAACTATGGTTTACGACTGTTATCCTAAGTTTTCGCTCGAAAATACAGGTTAACATTCGTAAAACCTGGTTTTACGTTCGTAAAACCTAGTTTATCGACCGTAAAACCTAGGTTTTACGACCGTGAACATGGGTTTACGTAATTATTGGACATTTGGCTTGCCATATACATTTACCTAATATTCCAACTCTGATTTGACCTAAATCTCTATTTGAGCTGAGACTTCACTTGAGATGCTTCGGGAGATTGGGGCCATGTTGTGACTACATGTTTTTTTTTATCAATCAAACAGTATGTCTAATTACGGTAAACGAATAATGATACTTATTTGTAAATACTCATTTTTTTTTAATCAATCATGGCGACCACCAATCGGTAGGCTATATAAAATTATTTTTTTGGAAAATCGTATTTTTTTAGTCATGCAAGTCTGAGGCACCTACTGTTGTACTGGAGTAACATTATTCTGTCGGCACCGAATGACCTATTCAAGCTTTCTAGATGGTCGATGCATCGACGTTTTACTTCAAATAGTGATGTCTTACTTATATTATAGTATATAAATGGTACATTAGATGGACTCCAAACGGCAACTCGCATGCCCGTACTATAATAAATCGCTTGTATTATTTAAGGTCTTTATACCCCTCTGTTCAATAAAACGTTTTTAATTAATCTTAATTCAAAATTGACCTCAATGTTAAGACCTAATCAACAATGTCGCAGTAGCTCAGTGGTTAGTGGTTAGTGCGCTTTGTTTCAATCTGACAACCCGGGTTCAATTCCGAGTGGAGGAACTCATATATTACATGCCTGCCATATTTGAGCAGTAAGCTGACTGCCAAATAATGGCTAAGCTCGGCATTTTGATATTTCAAAGAGCCATAAGGTGGTCGTTATGTAAAACTGATATCGTATATTTTACTTATGTTTTACAACTTCCCGTGATAGCTCAGTTGGTAGAGCGGAGGACTGTAGTGGTATATTTCTGACATCCTTAGGTCACTGGTTCGAATCCGGTTCGCGGGAGTTTATTGTTTTAATATTTTTTGTTTATCTCATATACAAATTAAATTACCATAATCCATGACATATTACTCAATAGTAAAATTATATGCAATGGTACCATTTTAAAAACAATTTGAAATAGTAAAGACGGTTTAAGTTCTAAGTGGTGAAAAGTCCTATTACAAAATGATGTGCTAGTTTACCGTAAAAAGTGCGATTCGGCGTGGGAAAACTTTAGCATCTGTACTTTTGACAATACGTGGGTTATGCTACAGATGCACAGTTCAAATGTTAAGCGTCACAGGTGGCCTTGGCATCACCCAATGAAAAAGGGTTTACCAAGACAACTTATCAAGGGACATTATTATTTCTGCAAATATATTTGCCAGAAGAAATCTGCAAAGGACCAATACAAACGATCTGGTTGGAACATTAGTACAGCAGTTTTGGCCAGTAGGCTATGTCAAAGAAAATAATAAATAAATCATAATGTCACAATGGAGAGAATTATCCGAATTAACGTTCACTGCCCACGTAACAGAGATTATCCACACAGTAAAGTGGCATTGGACGATATACGATACCAGAGTTATATCTCAATAATTCATGTAACGATTTTCGTTTTCTATTTAAATTGGTTTTAAATTGAAATTACTTATTCTACTTTTTGTAAAGCAATTCCATTTACCCTGGATAATAGTGCGCCTCCGTGATTTATCAGTGTATGGCTATACCAATGAATTTGTGCAAATATAATTCTTTATGATTCTAATTACATAGAATTTACGATTTGTATAATAGTATACAGGGTGTTAAAAAGTTTCTTCTCCAATTTAAATTCGCACTAAATTTTATCTGAGCAACGTAGGCTATGTACATTTGAATTTCTTACTCTATTTAATGCCCGAAACATTAGAACAACGTTAGAACCGTCAGTGGCTTCGTATTCCCCAACGCTGTAAGTCTAAACTTTATATTGCAAACTGTTATTTTCCCTTTCATGTTGTTGTAAATGTTCCGATTTTGATGTAAATGGGTATACACAACCAATGATCAGATACATGCTTACATGGTTAAATCTACTTGCAAAGAAATGGCAGTGATTACAAATATTGTCGATTTTAATTATAAGTCTGACTTTTAGTCTTACACTATTGGCGAATAAGGCCCCTAGAATTCCGACGACAGAATAATATTTTTTTTAAATTAAATATCGAGGACTTTTTAAACACCCTGTAGAATCAAGATGGTTTATTTATTATAATAAATGTTTGCATTCACTATATGTAATACTTTGCATGATTCAAATAGGGAATTATTAGATACTCATACTTCGATGGAGATTAAATTATTGTGAAAGGTCTATCAATGTAGCCGATACTGTACTTAAATATCAAAAAGTGTTGTCTAAACATTTCTTTGAATTTTAAGTAAATATTAATTTAAAAGCTTCTTTTTGTGGCTGTGCAGCTATCAATATGTACTAAACTGTAAACTAAACATCAAAACAGTAATTTTCTCTGTGATGTATTTTTTAATTGTATATTAAGATATCTTTGCAGTGAACTTGACATTTTTTTAAGAAAATTGCACTTTCACAAGTCTTAAGTGTATTAAAACATGTGATTATTTTCTTTTTCAGGTACAGTTAAATAACGCGGGCTGTTCACCATGAGTGTTTTAAATATTTGATCGTTTGAGTAAATAAAGCCACAGTTAAAATGTTGGCAGATTAATAAATCGTATTTGGCGATATTACAGTAAGAAAAGTGGACGGATTAACGACAAGCAGTTAGTCTACGATTGTACGTACTACATACACCACGTGACCCTTAAATCTCTGGATTGTAACCAGTTTTCGCGCACTTCCTATTGAAGAAGGCGATAAGCCTGTATAAAAAAGATCAAGGACGGATTCGGAATATTAACAGAGAAAAGTGTTTCAAAAGTTAATGAACCCAAGTTATAAAAAGCTATAGTTAATTAAAAATCGAGGATTTTATTTACCATGTGACAGCGTGGACTAATTGTGACTTCATATATTTGTTATTTTAATGACGATAATGGCTTTGACTAATAAAAATAATTTTGAAAATTAATTAAAAAAACCAAATTATACCAGTGTGCTACGTGCTCAGAGTGGACTATATGATTACACACATTGGTTAGAGAGTTTGTGCTATAATATAAAGTATTTTATCTAATTCACGCGGGAAAATTTGCACGCGCAATCATGGCATTTAATGTGACTTATGGAAACTTACAAACTATGAACATAAAGCATTTGTACACAACACGGGAGAAAACCAAGCATGAAATTGTTCCAAAAAATAAATTCTACAGACCGGAAATGCTTGAACTTGAAATCCAAGCCAGAGACAGGTTTAAAAAGAGGCGGGAAAATCAGAATAGGAAACGCCGGAATCCAAATATGGAATATGTTCCTGAATTCAACATTGAAGTACCACGAGCACCGGCGTTTAGGTAAGTTGGTGTGTGTTTGGTCGATTCCATTGATATTTCATGCGAGACACTAAGCTTAAACATAGACACAATCTGAAAGATAATAGATTCACATCCTCGCCTAAATATCACATCAAATACAAAATTCATCAATGCTGTAAGATTGAAACTCAGACTTAGACTTGAAATTGACAATATTAATACTCACTGCCATTTCTTTGCAATTACATCTAACCATGTGAAATTGTATCAGAGAATTTGCTGTTGCCCACTGAACATGTATACCCATTTATATAAAAAATAGTGGCATTATAAATTCTAATTCTGAATTTTAGACTTACACCGTTGGTGAATAAGGCCCAGGAAAGCAAGTTGTATGTCGATTTTTACAAATTCTACTCATCATTTAATCTCCATATAAAGACAAAATAACTAATGAGATAAGAACAGTGGCAAAGGTTTTAAATGGTGGTCTTATTACAGACGTCATATAGTATATTTTACCTGTATTTAACAACTTCCCGTGATAGCTCAGTTGGTAGAGCGGAGGACTGTAGTGGTTTATCTAGTAATCCTTAGGTCACTGGTTCGAATCCGGTTCGCGGGAGTTTCTTTTTAAAATAACTTTTTATTCATATCAATACGAATGTACTGATCAGTCAAAATGCATAATAATTATGACAAAGAGTATGTATTGATATAAAAATAAGACGGATGCTACGTATTTATCTTTGAAATTATTGAACGATTAATAAAAAAAGAAAGTGCATCTCCCATTAAATGTATGTAAGTGAATGACCTAAGTTTAAGCAGAAGCCTCAATGTGTATAGAACATCGCCCAAATGGAAACGTGAACTTTGGTTGCTATACAGAGGTTGTTGTTGAAAAGAGGTGAAATAAATAGTAAGCTTATACTTCTGTTACGTATTATGAGCATACTGTTCAATGGATTGTTGGTCAAGTAATCGCCACTCTTGAAATTGTGTTTTGTATAATTATACACAAAGTTGTTACTATAAGTATTACATATCTATTTGAATATATTCCAGACAAGCCAATAAGTCGTACGTTGATGAGATAGTTGCCCGGCTAACACAGAGACCAAAGATTAAATCAGATCCACGTGGTTGCGGACATTATCAGCGCGGATTCCACGAGTATGAATGGGAAGAAGACCAAGCTACCCCACGTGATCTAGTTTCCAGACGAAAAATGCACAGCATACTGAACCGACTGACTAAACAACCCGTCGGTTGTGGTCGTCGGCATCCAACACCTGATCCGACAGAGGAAGATTATCTACCCAATTTTACTATATGAGCTTTTTGTTTAAACTTATTTATTATAAATTTATGTTACCATGGAAACCGTTTCTAATTAACCAAGGATCGATGTGGTTTTCTGTCGTTCCTTTGGTTGTTGTTGCTTCTGCTGTCTTGAAATAATACACCAGTCAGTTGCATCCACGCCCCTATCCGGGGATAGGTGGTGGATAGCGGCGGAGAAACGTTCGTGTTTTACCTTCCAGCTTCCCCCGCACTGTCGGTGAAATGTTGGGATTTTTTTCTCCGAATCAATAAAGTGCGTGGGGTTTTGACAACCCAAAAGTAAAAACACGACCCATCCCCGGGTGCTGGTGGTGTGGGTGCAACTGACTGGTGCATATGTAGATCTAATAGGGATATGTTTCAATTAAATTGCAACATTTTTGCAACGTTTCGCAGAAAATTTTGAGTGCTTCAAAAAACTGCGTGAGGCTCAGTGGGGTCATTTGAGACTTTTTATTAATGTTCCTTTAATTAGCAAACTTTTATTTCTCGTTGCTTCCCGCGTTCGTTCTTTTCTCCAAAAACTATGAAGTCACGGATATTGAATTATCACGTGACGACATGTTTTATTTTCGCACGTGGAGAAAGTATAGATCACGGATATCAACGTAATTCAACCGAAGGAGTCATGAATGCATATGTCGTAAAAATTGGAGAAATATAGATACAGGAACCATCGAAATGCATGTCAAATATTTTTTGGAAGTATTTATAATACTAGTATAAATATAGACATGGTATTATTCGCTAAACATGTATGCCTACACAATAATTATCTTTCTTTTTTGTTCTGCTAAACCAATGTTTCAAAATACATGGCATATCCCTTGAAATATCTTAATATAATAATGAAGCAAGGATTAGAATCGAGATACATATAAGTCGAATACGGAACATTAGGTTTCAAGACTTAGTGTTGCACGTTTGGTCGTAGCAAGAAAGTTCATGTTAGAAAATTGCGAGATGTCTAAGTCGAATAGTGAACTGTTTGATATAAAAATCGTAGCCGTGTGAGGTCAGTGTTGGGTAAATGTATTTAAATGCCTGTGTGAAGTAGGAAAATAGATTTCTATATGTATTCATGTTTGACATACGGAGAAAGTGAATGGTATTGACTGTTGAGAGGTTTGAATTAAGTCAATATTAGTCCTGATTTGTCAATAGAAAGTCAGCTCAGTTCTGTTCTGTTCAGTAAGACATACAACTTTGTTAGGCTACAGTATTATCATGAAACCAGTATTAATGTACATGTTGTGTTTGTTTAATGTCTGATAATTGTAAATTATTATAGTTTGATTATATTGCAAATACTAATTAGGCTAAACAATTGTTTGCTTCCGGTCAAGACTGTCGGTGTCCTCAAACTTTGTCGCGATACTAACTTTTTATAGCGTTTAAAACAAATGTGATTTCTTTTGTTAATACATGTATATAATTTTACTTTTCGAATGATCGGTGCTTTGACTAAATAATGACAATTGTAAAAAGGATATTTCCCGATCTACCCTGTTTTATTCTGTGTTATTTGTAGAATCTACCTGAAACAAACATTTGAAACAGTCGCCTCGTGACATTTTGAAATAAAAAAACCCCTCAATAATATGACCATATGTTAATTTGTCGCCTGAAAGAAACGTGATCTACGTATGGCATAACATATAAAGCACTTGATTTAAAATATCAGTACATTATTAAAGCCATCAAAAACAGGACCAATATACATTAATTTCGCTTTTTAATATTTCAGGCTTTCGCCACAATAACTTCAAATCATGAATCTCATTTACGCCGAGCCGATCTTAGCATTTTTTGCTAATTAGTATTCTGATGAAACATGGCTTATATGTCACATGATGGACATTGATCCGTGTATTTGTGTTTTACATGTGATGTTGTTACTGTTTTCTGTGTTCGGCAGGTTAAAGAGACGTTCCCTATAACTTTGATCGTTTAATTAAATCGATTCAGGAATATTATACATTAAATGAGAATCTGTATCGCTTAAACTCCTCAAATTTTCAACAAAAAAGCTCCCACCAGTTACCGAGAAAAAAATGAAAATATATTTCCGTAACGAGCCAAAATAGTCACGAGTTGTTTCCCTTTAACCACATAATGATAAATCGCTGGAAGCGATAAATTATTATTGGTGATTTGAATATATTTTTGACATTATAGAGACATATTTGCGCACACTTTCTTCTGACAAATTATGATAATTGATAGTGTTTTGTACATTTAGCTCATTTAATGTGATAGTAGAGAAAAATATGCTGGTTATAGGGAATGCCTCTTTAAGTAAAGTCTTTATTATTATTAAGTTGAGTGCTGCATTCTCTGTACGATTGTGTTAGCTGTATGTATTATTACTAATAATTATCATTGTATTGTTTTAAGATCATTTTAAAAGAAATTTGCAAGTGTTATGCTATGATTGATGTTTCCTGTGCTCGGCTGGTTCAGTTGAGTGCTGCCTTCCCTGTACGATTTTCTCATGTATGTTTATTCCGAGGAATATTGATGATCAAGTGCTTTTGGTCGAATTCTGATTAAATGTATAAATTTATTAAATTGAATTTTTTCTTCAACTTTATTAATAATTTATTATTTATATATTTTATTTATATGTTGTTGTTGAACTTTATGTGAAAACCTATGTCTTTGTAGATAGATGTATATTTATAAATAAAACATTATTAATCAGTGAACTATTTTCAGATATCTTCTTTCTTTTGTGGTGTCGTTACTTGTTTTATTATTCAGACATAGCGATGGCTTAGAATTAGAAGGTCGTAAGTGCCACTTACGACCTTTTAAGAGTCATACATATTTAGAATAAGCATCACAATGCGCTTCTTATAAGCTCATTTTCATAAAAATCTGAACTTGTCATGTTGACCAAAATGAAGCTGTAAAAGTAAAGAGTAAATGTCAGACAGTTTTTCAGTGTTTTCTCAAAATATCGATTTGGTAGTTACGACCTTCTAGGTCACAAACCACTAAATAAATTTGTTCTTTAGCTCAATGTAAAGTTACAATAGTCAGTCCCAGGTTGATACATGTTAAAGTCTATGGCCAGTTGGCAGACATATATCAATGAAAAGAAGGGACTACCAGCTTTAAGAAAATACAAAAAAAACAGGGGGTCACGTATCATATAAGAAAAATTTTGTCCGTCCAACGCGGTGAACATATTTTTACAGGCGCGCGGACCGACCAAATCCGGGTTTTACCCTACCCTACTTTCGCTTTGGTATTTTGGCCAAAATCTCAAAATATGTAAAATAAAACAGTTTCAATACATCATATACATGTATACAAAGCCTGTAAACCCAATTAGATGATTCCAGTTCCACCTTGTCAAAGCATACTACCATTTAAACACAATCACAAGTTTATTTAGGGACTATTTGAGTGTATCCTATTTTGGTTCGCGGAGGCATTTAGTGGTTTGTAACCTTCTAATTCTAAGCCATCGATAGGTAGGTTAAATGTACGTATACATGTATTTTTGGTCTAAGAATATTTCGTACATCGAAGGTCAATGATAAATGATTTTAAAATTGCAATCATCCATTTTTGGACCATGCCACTACAATTTTCCAAATACGTGAGATGACACGTTTTCGTGAATTAGAACAACTGTGTTGGTTATTAAAAGAATCTAATAATTAAGGGTATAAATAGCCGGTATAAAATGAGAAGGTCGTAAGTACAAAATCGATATTTTGAGACAACAAGAAAAAACTATCCTAAAATTAGTCTGTACTTATAATGAACCAAGCTGTTTCTACTTCACTTTTGTCAACATGACAACTGCCTAAAAAGCGCATGGCGAGGCTGAATATAAATATGTATCAGTCTTATAAGGTCGTAAGTAGAGTTTCTCATTGCAAGTCAGCGATATATTCGTTCCGATTTTCATGAAAATAGGCAGACCAGAAGCGCCTTATGATGCAGATTTTAAATATGTGTATCAATCTTATAAAGTCGTAAGTAGTAGTTACGACCTTCACATTTTAAGCCAGCGAAAGATTCGGTAGATCCAAAAGGAAGAGAAACCGATTGAAGAGCAGGCGGTGCAGAGTTAGATTTATGATCGAGCGGACGTTATAAAGAGGTTCCTTAGTCGCCGCGATGGTTGGCGCCGTAATAGGGGAGACAACTCGTTTGAAGAAGTTTGGTGTCGTCTGTCCCTCTGATCTGATTTATAACACGTTGTTGGGCATGTTTCTATTGCAAAACATCCAATATCAAATCTACATATCTATAGTCGATTCAAAGATGTCTGTCAAAACCGCCATAATGTTCCATTTCTGAACAGCTAATTGCAACAAGTATAACCACTACACTATAGGACCATTAGCTTTTTAATCATTTAAGTGTATTATTGATGGTAGAATTTAATCCTAATACACCTTTAATAATCGACCGGGATGGATGTTTGTTTACGCGGTTCAGGCCCGGATCTAGAAATTTCTGAGTGGGGGGCACGAGGTACGTACAGGATTCGGGGGGGGGGGGGGCAATTGCTTAATATGTGTGTGAAAATGCACAGGAAGGGGCACATTTGTGGATCATGTGGGGGGAATCCATAGTACTTTTTATGTTATAAGCGTCAACATGTACATTGTGTATTTTCGTGCATATTAGTAAGTGTTCACATACAGTATTTGTATATACCAGCTTTCATCCTTTTGGCCATTGGAATAGTATAACATAAGTAGGGGGCCCGGGGGCATACTACCCCGGGAAATTTTTCAAAGCAATGGATGAATCTAGTGCGTTCTAAGCCTATCTGGGAGCCCTGAAATACCTTTTTTCTTTATTCTGAGAGTTAACCTTAATGGTTTAGTTATGATTATTTAACAGTCAAAAGGTAATATAATGAGCTAGCTAGGGCAAAAATTCTCTTGTAATTGATTTCTGTGATGCAACAGCTACGTATAAATATATACATGTATATTAAAAATATTCTGCGAGCGAAGCAAGCACGAAAAATGCCCACCTTACAAATACTTTTTCATCTAGAACATAAGAAAAAATACCCATATTATTTAGAGATGTCTGTTCAATACATGTTTTACTATTTATTCAAAGTTTTAAAAAAAAATCTCAGCCAAGTGGGGGGGGCACGGGCCCTCGTGCCCACTGCCTGGATCCGTGCCTGCGGTGGACAGAGATCTTTGAATCAATTATACACTAGCTGTAGGAAAGATACTTTCCTCTCTTCGTGCTGACGGCGTGATACTGTTACAGAGAAAATTATATTATGCTTGTGTTCCGACTGGGTATTCGATAATTCCAGGCCCGGTTCCACCGGGGGGCACAGGAGGCCCGTGCCCCCTCCCCAGTTGGCCTCGGGGTGACCATTTTTTTACATCCTTAAAAAATTACCAATCGGTATGGCTGCGGAACGATATTTTGTGACAATAACCCTGTATATTACATAATCCGGAAGGGAGGTCAATAAAATGTGCCCCCTGTTGTGTGATCTCCAGGTCCATGTGTCCCCTGTTGTGTTACTCCAGGTCCAGATTACACTTGATCTAATCATCCAGATGTATGTTTTACAGCGTCTGAATGACGCGGAGCAAGGTGTCTGTGCCCCTTGATCAATGTCACTACAGGGCTTGAATTAACAGATTAAAAATTTTGACATGAATTTGAAGAAAGTAAATTTTCTTATTGATATGTTTATTTGTTATGACTGATTATGTAACACTACAATTTTAAAAAAGGATTTTCAGTCAAAATTGAAAAAAAAATCTTCACAAGGGGCACATTTAAATTGTCTATTTTTGCAAGTTCAAATAAATTTTCTAAAACGTAAGTGCGCAATAATTTGCAAGGTTTTTATTATTTAAAGAAAATGATCTGAACCTGTGAACACTACTGTCTAAGATGAAACCATGCATGGTCTATGTAATACATGGGATAGGCGATGGATAGCCGGGGGAAACGACCTTACATGTTTTACCTTCTCCGAACCAATTCCTCGGTGACAGTATTTAGTTGTTAGGGGACGGGGAAATACTGGACATTTTAATATCAGCTGTCCCCGCAGGGCCGTGGAAGGGCGGGGATTTTGACAATCAAAAGTAAAAATCCCGGCCCATCCCCGGGGCGGGGGTGGATGCAACTGACTGGTGCATAATGATTTCACTACTGGTCTTCAAAGTTCAAGTATTATTTATGGGTAGTCTGGAAGATTTCTTTTAAGAATATTGTGTAATTCATGTTAGTTTTTGATGTAGCAGTTCAGATTTATACGTTTACTTTTGATTTTAAAGTTTAAAGTGCAGGAAATTGCATGATTTTAATTCAAAAAGTGAAAAATTCGTCGCCGGGAGGAGACCTCCCGCACCCACCCCAACTTAGCCGTCCAAAAAAGTCTTGTGCCCCCCCCCCACCCAGTCCGAACTTTCTGGATCCGGGCCTGATTTCAATGCTTTAATTGTCGCGTTCTCGATCATTTCGGACACTTTTTAAATCATATACGTTTCTATTCATGCATGCCGTTGGTGTCGATTGGTGATTAGCACGCGCTTCCGGATCAAGAGGTCATCCTGGCCATCTGAATCACTGGTCAATTTCTCTGAGCAGCAATAACCCTCATATAATGCCCCACTCGACCAATGTGTAAATTGATATATGTGAGGGCTATATCCCTGGAAGCTGGGAGCCATACGGATCGATATATAAAATGTCTACGGGTGGTTGAAGGACATGACAAGTTCCGATATTCATGAGAATAGGCTCATAAAAAGCGCCATGTAATGCTGATTGTAACTATGTATCAGTGTTATTCTAAGCCAATGTTATAAATTGTTATGTCGAATGTGGTATTATTATCAATATCGATAAAAATCTATAGTAATAAAGACCTAAAATACACAGATGGCGGATGGGACACTGAAAATTAAGAGAAAATAAAAAATAGCATGCAGCAGATTCGGTAACGTTAATGGAAATCTCTCACATTGAAGAGCTAAGCTTCTTAGAACTACTGCATGAAGTAACTCATTTTGCCTGTCTCTTTAAAAATATAGAAAATAATTATGATTTGAATTAGGCAAATAGGGTATTTTCTGATAAAATTGGGATTTCATTAAAATCATAGTATGTTTGCCTCTTTTATTTGTATATTATCTATCTAATTATATTAGGTTGAATACATTATGAATCAGTATTGCATACATGCCATATTTATGTTTGAACGGTTTGAACATTACACGCGATAACTTTTTACTGTAACAAAGGGGAAGTACTCGGTAACGTATATTAACACAATAAATTCGACTTTTATCGTAGTTGCCTCCCTTGAATTACACGCTATTCAGTACCGATTTTAAACCTCTCGTTAACAACTTCCCGTGATAGCTCAGTTGGTAGAGCGGAGGACTGTAGTGGTTAAATTCTGACATCCTTAGGTCACTGGTTCGAATCCGGTTCGCGGGAGTTTCTTTTTTTCATTATTTTTTTAAAACAATAAATGATTAGAATTTAAGTAAACTTTATTTCTTTGATTTTACATTTTTGTAACTTATTTTTAAATTATAAATACAATATATGAATCGATAAATTAATAAAATTTACAAATATCGTGTTTTAATTATTAGGTTTATCATGCATGGTATGTTTTAATTATAATAAGTCCGAAAGTTACAGTCGTCTGCTTGTAACAGTGTTTACAGGCCATTGCTGCTATCAAATTCTCTACAGATAGCCTCGCAGAACCGTTAAATGACGTAACTCACCACCCATTGACCTCGCTGACCGTTAGAACATTTCGATAAAGTTCACCAGCGGCCGAACAATGCTTCAGTAGACTGGCAGCCTCCTTAAAATTATGTTTGGTGATAGTTTATCTGTTGTTTATGAAAATGACCATTGACAAAAATTTTCTGTTCTGTTTAATTGAATATTTCTTAGTTCTGCTATAGAACATTAAAATAGTTTTTGAAATTAGTTGAGCTTAGATTACATAAATATTTCTTAATAAGACATTTTGAATAAAAGACTAGTTTTCCTTGCATAATTCCATTTGTAAACAAATGCAATTTCTATAACCGATGCCAGTCTACGTGTTTAGTCGATACCAAAAGTAACTAAATTATCTTCCAGACTGTATTATCTTATATCGGAGTAACAGTTTAGTATCGTTTTCGCGCGGTAAGGTCATCCTAATAAATCAGTGTAGACTTCAGATGAAAAAGCAGGAACAGTCTATTTCGCATTGTTCCTGATGTGAGGTAGGCCTACACAAGAATTAGAGGCGGTCTGCTTTTTGCGTGAAATCTGAAACCGATCAAGCCTATTAAAATATCATCGTGGTTAGCATTTCTTATCTAGAATCACATTAATTATTTGGTTCGCTTTAAATAACCAAATTGTTTAAAAGTGTTGCGGCTAGAATATTAAACGGAAGCCCCCCCCCCCCCTGGTAGGCCTACGCGGTGTCACGCATGTATATTTCCATATATATACATGGCGGTATTCGGGAGTCTTTATAAGTTTTAGACGCAGAACCAAGCAATATTCAGGCCCCGCAGGTATCTGTTTCGTTAATTAAAAACAATATGAAAAATATAAAATCGACAGTATCAATGATATTGCTGTATACCTGCAATTCTCTACGTTATATTTCCAAAAAGCGGCTTTGATATTTAAAATATATGTACACGGAATTTTTAAACTTAATATGGTATATATGTACTTTAAATAAGTTTTCAATTAATTTTCATGAGGCTTTCCTTATAGTTCATAGACTATACTTGTTCTATGAGTCTTTTCCCCCGTGATCATATGCGTAGGTCCCCACTGTCTAGTTTACTAGCTACCAATGTCCATGCCAGACTTGATGCTTGGGTGCGACCAGCTATTTTGCTCAGGTAGTTTCCATGCAGATAGTTTTATCTTAGAGGCGTGTCTGATTAGCGTTTTCGTGAATTTAAATAAAATGTAACTTACTATAAGTATTTTTTGTAAAAAACACAGGGGTAATTAATCAAGACCTTTCCCAAGAAACCCCACCATGTTTCGTACCCCCGTTGGATGCTTTTTCACTTCCTGCTAATTTATTTCACTTAGAATCTAGATAATAACCAAATAAATAGATCAAGTTATTAAACCTTTGGTTAGAAAATGATTTTACGTAGCGTAACATTGTTCAAAATCGTACTGTAGTAGTAGGGGTGGTTTCAGTTTCAGAAATATAGTAAATATCACAACTCTGTTTATCTTACGCAGTCACCGTTTGATTACCTCCCTTAGCAGCGCCCCGATGACGTCATTTGACAGCCATATTGGTGGTTGACCTGGCGAAGTAAATTATCGACATTTTCATATTTTAAAAAAGGTAAATCTCGCTTTTCAGACAACGAATAGAATACTCAACGGTTTGTATAGACTAACAAATACGTTCTCTTCCCGACAAAACCATAAATACCACCAGAATTCCTTGTTATCTGATTGAAAACGCTCATGTTTACACGGAAGTCTGAGAGCATCAGAAAAATTTATGCGTCATGTGAGATCGTATTTTCATAACTAATCGACTATTATTATGCTTAGATCTTTGTGTCAATTTTGATTGTTTGTTATAAATATATACAAAGAACATGAGCAGTAAAAATCAAGCGCATGTCATACATTGTTCTTTTTATTATGAAAGTGAAGGGTGTGTTTTTATTTGTTCTCCACCCCCTGTTGGCCTCAAGGCTTGTCAAGCATCAAAACATGTTTTAGCCTATCCCCTTTTTGTTAGGAAAGTAGCTACCCCAATAGGGAAGATTATGCATTCTGAATTTCAAATGTATTTTGCCGTAGGTCTTGTCGGACCCACTGGCAGGCGAATGGATGAATGAATAAACGTACCAACATTTTCATAACAATGTCCATGTTTGTTGCAACCTGAACCTCGGAGGCGCAGTCATTTGACGACTTTTTGGATCTGTTCTTAATATTGAGATTGAATACAAAAGTAAACAGGTTTGATAGGGATGGCTAACACATTGGATTGGTCATTGCACAATGTTATCCATTATAAACGAATATTGTATATTTGATATACTTTGTTTTGTTGAAAGAATATATATCAACGTTACATTTATAAGTAAGCATATCTTTTATTTGAATACATACTTTTGCAGTATTTCCCGAATAGCATACTTAATTTATGGTTTTCCGAGTACTTATAGTTGATCAGAATGATCGAATTATCCAATACTCGAGTGCTGATTTTAGTACTCAAGTACTCGTTGCCATTTCTACTTATTACTGCAATGAGTAACTTCCTGTAGGAGGCAAAAGTGTACCTTATTTAAGACATGAATAAACTGTCTTGAACCCCGGACCCACTGTATTCTCAGTATCAATGTTTTCCAAAAACCAAGATTTAGTGTTGAATCACTGTTGATGCTGTAAGAAAGGGACCAGTGTTTCTTTTCACTTTTGGGGGAAAGGGGTCCGGTTCCATCGGAAGGAGAAAATCAGTTCGCGGAAAAGCTAAGAAGGAATTTTGAATTATTGTTAACTTCCCCTTAAATGCTAGTTAAATTGATTATTGGTGGTATTTTAAGCCTAGGAGGTCAAACAAACTTACATACATGTACTTCAATCCATTCTGCATCCATTTATCAAAGTAATTTACTCTATTTATGTGGAAAAAATATTGAGCATGACTCTAAAAAGGGGAAAATTTAGAAATTTAATGGAAAAATATATACTAAAATTACTATACGGAGAGGGGAAAGGGGCCTTATATCTCCATTTTTTTAGCGAAAAAAAAACACACTGAGGGATATCAGTGATAAGTAATGTTCCTGTTTGCTATATGCCCATTATACCCCTCTGACCTCATTGCTCCATTCGGCCTGGATTAAAGTTTGTATCCTATGATAATGGAAACAGTGAATAATAGTCAAGTCTCTAACAATCTGGAGGACATGGTGTCTTTATTTCTTGGTTCACCACTTGGCTTTCAATGTTTCATCAGTTTGACTATCTACTGCCTCTGACAGTCATTGTGCCCAGAGGCCTCTCACTCTGAGGCCATTACCACCTGCCACTGGTGAAGTAACTTCGTAGTAGCTGCTATCACTTTGGGACTCAAATCCACAAACTCTACAAAGTCACTTTATTAATGTATTGGTATACCATATTCATAGTTAGTTTGCATAAAAATCTGTGAGTATTTGTACAAATTTTGTCTTGCAACTAATTTACTTCATCTAAATTGCCTAATGAGGTTTCAGTTGATTATGCTCAAAATGTTTAATGTATTCAAATGAACATGAATTATCGATGTCTAATTATAACAATGTCTCATTGTGAATATTATGACATCATCAACAATTATGTACAAAAGTTTTATATAAATCAGATTTGTTATTTAATTCTATAGCTGTATCATTGTGATTTTACTTACTTACATGCCTCATTTAGCCTTTGAAAATGACAGCTTTTTTCCAAAAGCAATAACTTAGGTAAAAAAAAACACCAATTAAAATTGTTCTTTAACTCAAACTAAAGTAAACTGTAAAGTGACCAATTTCAGCCAACAGAAATGTCAACTTTTTGTCACTAGGACCCTCTCAAATCTATTAATCATTATCAATAGAAATAGCATCCAACTTCAAGAAAATGAAAAAAAATAGGCTACTAGGGGGTCATGTATCATATAAGAAAACTTTGGTGAACAGATTTTCTCACACATACGGATTGACTCAATTCCTATTGTTATTGTATATTTTCAGGTTGTTGTTAATACATTAGCAGCTGCAAGATGGCTGCCGGCCCGTATAATTACTCGTATATATTTAAATATATAATCATTGGTGACATGGGAGTAGGAAAATCATGTTTGTTACATCAGTTTACAGAGAAAAAATGTAAGTATTTTACTGAATACACTTCTGTATGTGTCGAGTCCAGTGGCCTTATTCACCAACATTGTAAGTCTAAAGTTCGGACTTAGATTTTAAATTGCCAAATGGACTATTTGCCCTCATGCTGTTATACATATAACAATTTTGTTATTTATTGGTTTACATGTTCAGTGGGTGGCAATAAATAATCAGACAATAATTCACATGGATTAATCTAATTGCAAAGAAATGGCAGTGATTAATGTTGTCAATCTGAGTATCAGTCTTACAATGTTGGTGAATAAGGTCTCACCAGGCGCTTATAATTGAATCTTGAGGTTCATGATGATGTTGATTAACCATATGCGTAATGCTTTTAAGTGCACTTTTATTATATACCAGTCTGAAGCTTTTACCCCTGAAATTTCCATAATATACTATATTTTGACCCTTGAACTTCTGACTGAGGGTCGAATGTTTCTTTAAAATGAATTTAAGGCAATTTTGGCTTTTAATGTGGGTATTTTGTACAAAATTTAATGTTGTGAAAAAGTATCAAAGTAACCCAAAAAATATCAGCAACATACTGAAACCATTGTCAATGATAGATTGCACCAAGGAACGTCTTCCCGCCATTGTATACATTTATATATTGTTAATAAAATTCTTAATAAGAGAATTGGTTCAAATGTTGTAATGAATACAACCCTTTGAAAAGTTATTGTAATTGCAACTTGTGCAATCTTGCAGTTATAATGAATTAATAAAATGTAGCAGGGGTATTTACCATTCTTGTGTTAATAATTATTTGCAAAAAATGCATAAAAAAGTTCACAGTTACAAAGGACTGGTGTTATTTTTGTAAATGTCGACAAGCTAACAGTATGCATTGTATGCTTTGTTTTTTGTATCACATGAATCATTTTGGATATAATGAACATAATTAGGTGTCACATGTTTATGATATTTATGTGTAAAATCTAGCATACAGTATCTTGTACTAGAGATGGTGGTATTGATTATCTATGAATATTTCATACATGACTTGACTTTGCTGCTGATCTTACACGCTATTATATTCTAACCATGTAAGACTTGGCTGTTTTCTGACAGCTTTGATGTATTATCATGCAGGGGTGTCAATTTTCCTGATTTATCCGGAATTCTGGATTTATCATGCATGCAAGAGCAATGACCTCTGAATAAAATAAAAGTTATTTGATGAAAATATCTCGAGAAATGTCAAAGTTATGGTGAATTTAAGCAGCTCTGAAAGATTTTCTTCAATACAAACTAAGTTAAATTTATAAGGAAATATAAGAGTGTTGGATTAATCATTTGTAACTGTCCAATGTTGGCTTAATCCCGTTGTTGCAGTTCGCACCCTTCTATTAAGAATTAAAATTCAGCACTCGGCAGCAATGTTGATTTTCCTCCATATGTGGAGAAGTTACTGGTTTCTTGCAGAAGAGTAAGTGACTACTGGTTGAACCAGGGACCTCTGGATCCCAAAGCGTGAGCCCTACCTCTTGGCCGTCGCTCCCTAAAAACTAACAATCCAACATGATTGTTTGAATTGAAGTGTCATTTCGGTAGGTCAGGAAAATTTGTGAAGTTTTGAGATAAAGTCCTGGTGCATGTTCAATTTTGTGAATTGATTTTTTGTGGTAAAATCAATGAAATGTAATTACTGTTGAACTATCTGCCATTTGTGTACTATTTCATTGTATAATATATTTATTATGATCGTGGTTGGTAAAATACAGCTTGAGACAACTTAGGTAAATCATTGACATTCCTTCATTGATTTCAATGTTCATAGGTTATAAATTGTGAAGTTTTTGTTTCAAAAAATAAATATTACATATTTGTACTCCTGCTCAATGCTGATATTAACTTTCTTTACACACGGTAAACAATTTACATATCCAGTAATCCTGTTTGTAATTTTTTTGCCCCTATGGGCATCTATGGCAATGTTGCTGTCTGTCTATATGTAGAGAGTAGGTCTGTATGTAACGCAAATCTTGTGTGTTGAACTCCTCTTAAACCATAGGGTGTGATTTCTTTAATCTTAAACACACCAACAACTGAACTCCATTGTAAAGTTGACTGTTAAGGATGGAATTTTTGTTGCATCAATCTTTAACAGAGTTATGACCCTTTGCTACTTTTATTATATACCAGACTTCCCGATAGTCGCCGACTATCTGTCGGACCAACTGGAGAAACTGTCAGACCAGAAGGAAATCTGTTGGGCCGATTTTTGTTCACTAAAATCAACAAAAAAGCAAATATTTTCAATTTCCCTTTTAATACAACGGACACGCAGTAAGAGATGGTTTTCCTTGTTTCCGAGTACTGTCATTGAGAAATCAGCATTAAATTTGTTGTTTGATGGCCAATAAGTCTTTCGATTTTATCCATATTTTTCCATGTTTCCCATGCAAAATTGGAAGAGACTCTTCAAAATAGGAGTGCAAGAACGCAGAGTTAGAAAAATGGTTCACGCTTTGCGATTGGCTTACGAAATTATTACCGACCAATCAAAATAAGTCTTACAAAATACACACGGAAACGTACCAAATACAAAACGTACCCAATGCAAACGTTCCACGGCGCTTTACGAACCATCGGACACGCAGTCCGACGGAAAGGTCTGATGTTCAAGACTGAGAGCTAAACTGTCAGACTGGTCTGACAGCTATTGGGAAGTCTGATATACCCCAATGGGGACACCCATGTCCCATGGACGCATTTCTAGTTATTGAATTCAGCCCTTTTTTTAAGGTTTTGGGGAAAGGTGGCGGGGCCTTTTTTAAGGGGAATTTTGCGTCGAAAATGAGCAAATTGGGGAAAAATTACTAAGTAAGTAAACATGCACAGTGTAACCAATTGTATAACTATTTATTTCATTTCATTGCAATGCAAATACTCTCAGTCTGATAATAGTCTACAACACAATGCCTCTTGTCTTTTCATTAAAAATGTTGATGATTTCCTGTATATCATTTTCTGACAATTCTGTCCTCTTACAGGAAAAAATACGATCTTTTGGTTGGGGAAATTCTTTATAATTTTGGGGAAATAAACATACTATTCTTCTTGGGGAATGGGGCCGAATATCGGCCCCAAATTTGCCATAAAAAAAGGCCTGGAATTTATTCCTTTTCTCCACATGGAGAAGGTGGCAAGTCCTCTCCTAAGTCTTTAATTGGGGCTGAATTCATCCCCTTAAATGTGTAGTTGTATTAACATGCATTATTTATACAATATATTATTGCATGACAATATAATTGTTTAGTTAGATTCCGTAAAGAGCTTTTGACACACCTTCATGATTCATTATATCCCGGGGACACCAATTTACACCTTTTTAAAATTACGCCCCATAATAAAACTTTCTCATTTTGTATTACAGTTATGGCAGATTGTCCGCACACTATAGGAGTAGAGTTCGGTACAAGGTAAGTTTTATTCTTTCACACTTCAGTCAGTTGCATCCAGGGGATGTTTACTTTCGGGTTGTCAAAACCCCAGCATTCCTCCACTGCTGGCTGTAAAATATCTGGTATTTCCCTGGCCCTTCACAACTATAAATATTGTCCCCAGGGTAACTAACTGTTCAAGATTGATGAAGTCTTATCTTCAAATTTTATAAATTAAAAAATAATTCTTTCAACCAGAATATTTTTTGTCCGAAACAGATTTGATAAACAATATTATACAATATTATACAATATTACATACAGTAACTGTAGAAAGACTGGTGTATGTTTGTCTGAGAACATTACAAATCACTGTTGTATCATCATCAGACTATGAAGATGTCTTTTCCATGATTTTATGAAATGTTCACGCTGCTTGTTTCATTTTCTACGTATAGAATAATTGAGGTATCCGGACAGAAGATAAAGTTACAGATATGGGACACTGCTGGTCAGGAGAGATTCCGTGCTGTAACAAGAAGTTATTATAGAGGTGCTGCTGGTGCACTCATGGTCTATGATATTACAAGGTAGGTGGTTTATTTATTATATAATACAGTATAATCTCTCCAGAGTGGCCAACTGTATAGCCAGGGCATTTCCCCAAAACTGTGAAGAAGCCCTGGTCTATCTGAGATGTGAAAGACAAGCATGGTTTTTCATGATTCAAAATTGTGAAATTCTAGCAATACTTGTCTTTTAAATTGTGAAAGAAGAAGTATAATACTATCTTAATTAATTGGTGAAAAGCAATTTATAACAAATGTTTCCCTCTATTTTGTAAAGAAGTCAATAAAGGCCTTGTAATATTTCATCATTGAATGTTTAAGCTACTCTAGTTTTATCAATTTCCAAATTTGGTGCCTGGGCAAGCAGTTATATAAATTGTGAATGAGGCATTTCTTTGGTTTGTGAAGCTGGCATTTTAGAATTGTGAAGTAGCCTTATTTAGACTTCTGTTATATAGTGAAAAAAGCCCTGGTAGCAACAACCTCTATATAACAACACCTTAAAAAAATTTCCTGACCTTATATTTACAATAAATTCAACCTCTTTTGAGCAACAACCTCTAAACAACAGTCAATATCTGCAGATCCCTCAGGATTTTGTTCTTCAATACTAATTTTCCTCATTATATTGAGAAATTGCTGGTTTTTAGTGAAAGTGTAAGGACATGCTGTTTCAGATACAGATTGAGAAATAGCGTTAAACCTATATTAACAAACAAACATTACTGGTGATGCATTGGACGTTCCTAATATAGAGTGAAGCAGTCTGTGAAATAAGTAATAGTGCGGTAGATTGGGACAAGGAATTGTTGATTTTGGCATGTAACTCCTGCAATCAATAATTATGCATAGAGTAAAATTAAGGAAAACAAGGGATAGGGTCATGATGTACAACCATCATATGTCAATTATTGTTTTGTTATTGCAGAAGGAGCACATACAACCATTTAAGTAGCTGGTTAACAGATGCTAGAAATTTAACAAATCCAAACACTGTAAGTATGACTTTACCTGTACTCACACATGATCGTATGTCTGTCTTTCAAGGAATAAATTATTTTGAAACAATACTGTTGGCTGATGAAAACAGATCGTTACTCACTTCTGATGACTGTTCACCAAGATTGCATTGTATTTAGGAAATAGATCTTAGTTTTCCGTGATATACCGGCCAATATATCACGGTTTGGAGTTCATATGCGTAGGAATTAATCACGAAGGCCGTAGGCCTGAGTGATTAATAACTATGCATGTGAACGACAAACCGTGATATATTGGCCGGTATATCACGGAAAACTAAGATCTATTTGCATTCTAACACGTGTAATATGCGCAATTTCATATGTACTCATTTTTATTGCAGAGTGATGCGTTGTTTGTCCTGTTGCTATAGACAACTTCCGCTGTTTAAAGTATAAAACCTCCACCCCTGGAATATCGTTTTTTGCTCATTTCATTTAAACAGAGGCATAACTAGAGCTCATTCCAAACTATGTATTTCATAAAAACTAAAATGATTCGATAAATGCAATTGACGTTGCATTACTACGGATATAATTGAATAAATTAAGAAAGAACGCTACGCAAATAAAAGTTCGCACAACGTCACGTTTACGTTGACGCCAAATAAACGTCATACAATCCATGACGTCATGTGATAAACAAGACGTAAATTCCATTCATAAAAAAGTAAGTTATACGTGGGAGGTAATTCAACAGCAAAAAAGTAGCACGGCAAAAACTGTGATATACCGGAAATTTAACCACGGTACAGTCCTATATGTTTACATGGAGCTAAAAATAGACAGTGTTAGAATGAACATTTGAACATCTTGGGGGATTTTAAATCATCTTGCCTAGCATTGAGTACTTGATAGATTTATCTGTGTTGACATTTGCTAATAATTGCTCCTTGTTTGGTTGAATCTAAGGATGTATTGTATTCTGTGTGACAGTGTCAACTGTATGATAAAGAAGTACAGTTCTATTTCTTGTTTAATAGAGTTTTTCAGCAAAAATGTAAATTAGAAAAAATAATCACGATTATGTTGATCTGTGCAAACTAAAATCCCTATTTTGGTTGCTAGTACAAGCGTGTTATATATATTATAGCTTCAAGTAATTGTTTTTGATAGTTAATTGTTAGCTTCAAATCGTAGGGGAAATGAATTCGCAGCTTCTACACCAAATAATAATAAAAAAAATCAACATTTTTATGCACATTTTCATTTATGATACCATTAGGTTGAAAAAAATTGAATTAATTGAGTCAAAAAAAGGTTATTTTCATTAAAGACACTATTTTACAGTCTTTCTGGTGTAAATTAGGTCAGTCCTTCCTAGTAAGGTTGTCTAAGTGATAGCTACACACTATGTGTTCCTTATGGTAATAACAAGTCCAATTGGTCAATCTGTGATCTTATTAATCTTAATGTTTGTGCTAAAATTTATTAATTTTCTCTGTACATAACTACCATAATTATGAACAATACTAAAGTAACTATTTTGGAGGTTCTGTTTGCACAATACAGGGCTCACGCTGTCGGTCGACATTGT
The DNA here is from genome assembly GCA_963678985.1 of Spisula subtruncata. Lineage (NCBI taxonomy): Eukaryota > Metazoa > Mollusca > Bivalvia > Venerida > Mactridae > Spisula > Spisula subtruncata. The sequence goes on along the minus strand of OY787673.1, from coordinate 35,147,699 downwards.
CGACATTTACCGGTAGTTTTATCAAGCTGGCGATTATTATTTCATAATGTCGATAAAAAATGTCGACTAGGTAATAATCCTACAGAAATTTCTAAAATGAATCTGTGTAACTTCGTATTTAATCTTCCACCAACCTGACAAGTCTCATAAATTCTCGTGTTCACACTTCAACTTGGACCCATATAATCTCATTGTTAATTACCTTGAGTCCCCAGGGCATGTCATGCAGACCACCACTAATCCCATTAGGGGTCTAATTACTGATAGTTTGTTGTGATAACATCTTTTAATCCCCTTTAATTGGTGTAATTAACTGTCAACAATGTGCGTGGAATAGGTCTAAGGTATTGACGAATGTGAAACAGGGTCTAAAACACCGACGAATTTGAGCCATCTGAGCGTGTGAGCTGCAGACAAAATTAATCGCCATTTAGAGTTAGTATCAGGTGATTCATTAAATATCTGTCAAATATTGACTGCTTGGGGTAAACAATGACCAAATTATTCAATAAAACTTATTTTTCACGGCCTTTTAGATAACCAAAGTTGACCAGTACCCGGACATGCAAAATTCGGATACTCGTCATTTGCAAAATAAGTGCATGATTTTTAACACAATTTTTTTATAAAACTACCCATTTCAAAAGGTTAAAATTAATGAAATTAGCTGTTTCCAAGCATTTTTGAGGTTTCACATAGTTGTTTGTGCTGTAAGTATGGGTCAATTGAAAAGTTTATTTCATTTTGCTTTGGTTTATTGACTTATTGAAACACTAAATTAATATCTTTTCGTACTATAAATTAGTAATAAAAGCATTGCAGCTTCTTTGTGTATCAATATTTTGCTGTTACAAAGTTATTCTTCAAATCTTTAGAAAGTTATCAATCAACAAGAAATGACAATTTGATTAACATTGATTAGAGGCATGCCTGCAGACCATTCTTGATTAATTCTTAGCCTGAAAGCTGCCCAGAACCCACTTGCAACATTTCTATAAACCATGAGAGTATACCTCTGGACCACCTGAATAAAGGTACCTATTTGTATGAAGACAATACCCATTCCATATGAATTTTGTTGATCAATGAATGATGATCAATTTTAAGTTATCTGGTCTTTGACCTGCAACCATAGGGTGTCTTAATTGTGCATGCAGGGGGCATGTCCCTGACCCCCCCCCATGGATAAAATGCCACAAATGACCCTAAACTATGTTTGCGCTACCATGCATTAATAAGCTCGCGTCAATTTTGGCTATTATTTTTGTTGATTAAGTAAAAGTGGCTATTAATTTAAAATGGCCAGTGTGAGCCCTGCAATAGATAGGCAGGGCTGGACACGAACACTGGTCCCCTGGCCGAGACCAGTGAAATCAAAAGGACCAGTGAAAACCTTGAAGGACCATTAACTGTTTTAGTTACAAATTTTACGTTTGTTTGCTAGGGGACCAGAGACAAATAATAGTTAATCTCGAGCCGTGATAGGTGTCTTAATAAGTCAAATTGGCTGGCCCTTTTAATTGGGATTACATTGTAATAAACAAAACCTGTACCTTTATAACCACTCATGGCCGTTGTGTACACTTTCAGGTAATATTTTTGATTGGGAACAAATCAGATTTAGAGGCACAGAGAGATGTAACGTACGAGGAGGCCAAGCAGTTTGCTGATGAAAATGGTAGGTGATCGCTGTGTAATAAATATCAGTTAGCTATTAACTGGAAGGAGCTAGGGCAGCTATGCCTTGAATCATATATACTTTCTGCCTTTGCCCTGCAAGCCAAAGGTATTTCTTTGCCAATTTATTTAATAAGGCAGGGGTAAAATCAAATCGATAAAAATGTATAAGGACAGAAGCTCTATCCAGTAAAGGCCGATTCAGTTTCTGAAGATTCACAATTGAACTTGGAGGATACATACTAAAAGCACCTGTCAGTGTCACAGTGGTATAAATTTTCTGGATTAATCCATGAAAGAGCCATGTTTTCTGACCAAAATAAAAGTTATTTGATGAAAATGTCTTCAGAAATGACAAGTAATGGTCAATTTAGTCTGTTATGAAGAAATGTCTTAATACATAATAAAAACTGCTTTAAATATAGAAACAATGTGGTCGAAGGCTACTGTCGAAAACGTTTGATCCTGATTATTAAGTTAGCTGCATTGATACCCCTGAAATCAGGAAAATGTTCTTTTAGAGTATCATATAGAATTTTGTGTTTGTGTATTACAGGTTTGATGTTTTTGGAGTGTAGCGCCAAAACGTAAGTAATACTATATAGTTTAAAACCTAATTTGGGATTCAAACCCATAATTGACTGTGCTACCACCCAGCAATGCAAACAGGGGTCCTACAATTTCAGGATAATCTGAAATTCCATAGTTGATACACTACAACAAATTTTGATACACTACAATGAATTCACTTTTCTGCAGTTAACGTTTGATTAGCTGAATTATTATTATAGAAAAATGTTTGAAGCAGAGTTTTGCTGTAGGGATGTGAGCTACATGCAACTCAAACTTACGACTCATTTTCAGGAATAGGCATTCTGCCGTTGTCGGAAATCTGTGCTGAGTATGCACAAATTAGACCATTCAGTCATGTGCCTACCAGTACATGTAATTATATTCGTGCTATGAAGTCATATTGAGTGTTTTAGCTGTACTTACAAAATTGCCTCAATACCCTAGTGGAATAGCATCCTCTTTGAATAAAGCTCGCCAAACAAACTGACTTTACTATAGGGCTGTAACGGTACGCTCACCTCACGATATGATACGTACCGTCAATTTTTCTAACGGTTCGGTATATTTCGGTATGATACAATATTCTCTACCAGCAGCTAAAAACTACAATTTTTAAGCGCCAATGAATTTGTTGATTCTATAACAGCAATTATAATTTTTTTATATCAACTATTTTATATGAATTTCGACAATTTGAGCGATATAATAATACAATTAAAAGAAATGAAGCATGGTAATTTTACATAATCAGAGGACTATCAGACATTTTTTTATCTCTGAATATTATTTTGCTCATGAAAAAGCTTATACCGAACCGTACCGAAATTCACAACTCTTGTACCGCGAACCGTGTGGAACTGAAGTCCGCGGTCTTTCGTATACCGCGGTATACCGTTACAGCCCTACTTTACTACTCCTGAATGATTATGATGTATAAAAGTAAATGATACACATCTATTGTAAAGTGGTGATAAAACAATATTATTTTGATAGAACATAATACTGTGTTTCAGGGGAGATAATGTAGAAGACGCCTTTTTAGACACAGCAAAGAAAATTTACCAAAATATACAAGATGGAAGGTAATATTTTATATTTGAGTCCCCCCTCCATATTGTATTCTATACCTGTAGTGATAATCCCTTACCATGATAAAATCGTGAGTGCTCCAAAGGTTCAAAGCCGTTCAATGCGTTCTCAGTCATTTGTGATTTAAATGCTAAACTAAAATTCTTTACCTGTTCAGACAATGGTTGTAATCTTTTGTGTGCTAACAAATACAGGGTCACCCTCACATTGTTCTGACTGGACAGTGTCTGTATCAAGTGTCCTAAAATTCCGGAATAATCCGAAAATTTGGATTTGCTGCCTTTGAGAATGATATTTTGTCTGACGGGACAGTGTCTGTATCAAGTGTCCGAAAATTCGGTTTTGCTGCCTTTGAGAATGATCTTTTTTGCATAAAATAAACATTATTTGATGAAAAGAATTTGCAGAGTTACAGTCATTTGAAGTTATTGGCATGTCAACAAAATAACCAAAGTTTTAAACTTAGTTATGATATAGTAATGTGTGCTAATGGCATCCAAACACAGACTTGTGACTTGTTTTCAGGATTGGGCATTGGGCCTCAATAGTATACCTGCTGTATGTTTGCCTGTTCTTCCTAATTCATAATTGTATGATATTGTGTATTTCAGTTTGGATTTAAATGCTGCCGAGTCAGGTGTACAACATAAACCAGCCACACCTAGAAACGCCCTAAATACTGACCAACAACCCAGTGAGAAAGGCTGTGCATGTTGACACAATATGTTCATTCTAACATTCACACTTCTTTGCCATTATACTCAAACCATTATGTGCAAAACATTGTATAATGAAATCTACGACAGTGCATAGAGTCTTGGAGATTGTGAACACAGGGATGCGGACTCCTTCCCCGATAGTTTGTTCATAGTTCACATTAAAATGTACGGTTATATGTGTAATTAATTTGTGAGGTTGTTGAAGGGTCGAACATTTTGTTTTATTTAAGTGATCTTTGCTTGTTTTGCTGCAACATAATGTAATATTTCTGTATATTTATGAAGTACCCACTACTGGGCTTAGTTGGTATTTTCATACTCCTGGTCTGACACCAGTGAAAGGTGTTTTAAACCTAGGATAGCATCATTCCATCATTATATTCTCCACATTGAGTGGAATCACTAAATGTCTATTTATAGAACTGGCTAGTCTCTCCATGTCTATTTATAAAGCAAGAGTGTCACTGGACAGTCATTTCAAGTCTATTTATAGACCTGTGTAGTCACTGAATGTCTATCTATAGACATGGGTATTCACTTCATGTCTATTTATAGAGCTAGATAGCGGCTCCGTGTCTATAAAACAAGATTGTCACTGGACAGTCATTTCAAGTCTATTTATAGACCGGGATAGTCACTGCATGTCTATTTATAGAACAAGATAGTCACTTGATAGTCATTTCAAGTCTATTTATAGACCAGGGTGGTCACTTCATGTCTATTTATAGAACAAGATTGTCACTGGATAGTCATTTCAACTCTATTTATAGACCTGGGTACTCACTTCATGTCTATATATAGGTACTTTATGTCTGTATACATTGATAGAAGAAGGGTGTTTTCTGTATTTTATGTAATCGTTATTAAAACTGCATTTCTATGAGCTATTTATAGAACAAATTATTAAGCGTTGCTGTTCATAAAGTGCTCTAGGTATATACTATATTGTATTCTGTTTATATAGGTTCCCATTTATAAATATTGAAAACAAGATGCTTATGTATTATTCATCATATATTTTATAATTTATCTGCTTGTGTCCATTGGGATCATTTTACATTGAATATAACATTTAGACGTCATGGTGTAAATGAGTATCAATAATACCTTCGAAGATCCTAAATGGTGACCATTTGTCAATTGTTGTTTCATTTTGAGTTCATAGATTTGAGAAAGAATTCCACATTTTGTTCAGATTGCACCAGCATATCATGTTTGAGCCATTGTGTGTAGAACTGTAAGATTGACAAGTTTTTGTATCCCTTAGAATTCTAACATTACAAACTACATTGTAGTTACTTATGTCGATTTAGTGCAATTTCACTCATCTAAAGTTAATGTTTTAAAAAGACTTGTAAAATAATTCGATCCTTTCCATCATAGATGCATCATGCATTATTTCATTCACACTTCAAAAGTTCCAACTTTAGATATAGGCTGTGGTATTAGTCAAATCTGAATGATCTGAACTCAGATTTGAAATTGAAATAATTCAGGAGTCCATGGTACGGTGATTGATTATTCTTTTGTGTGTGATGCGTCCATTAAGAAAAAGATTGGATGTACATTAACTAGGACTGACCTGGTAGTGACATTATGAACAATATGGACATATTTGTGTGATTTGTTAAATCTACTTTTGAACGAGGTGCGTATTGTTTATTTTGATATAATAATTGTGAACATACACACTGAAGAAAAAAACTATTTGACTATAAAAATATCTTAAATTATGTATTGGGTGTGTAATATTTAATTTTAAAAGTTCAAATTATATAATTTCTATTATTTAACTCGTTACTCAATGTGGACACATTTTAATTAATGCATCCACTGTACATTACTTTGTATTCTGTTGGTGAATAGATTTGGTAGTCTATAAAATAAAGGATTAAATGTACAGTACGGAGAATTTGCCTTGATCTTAAAGAGGCGTTCCCTATAACTTTGATTGTTTAAATCGATCCAGGAATATTATACATTACATGAGAATCATTATAGCATAAACTCTTCAAATTTTCAACAAAAAACTCCGACTAATTACCGAGAAAAAAATGAAAACAAAATATATTTCCGTAACGAGCCAAAATAGTCCTGAGTTGTTTTCCTTTGACCACATCATAACAAATCGCTGGAAACGATAAATTATTATTAATGGTTTAGATATATTTTTGACATTATAGAGACATATTTGCTCACACTTTCTTATGACAAATTATGATAATTGATAGTGCTTTGTACATTTAACTCATTTAATGTGATAGTAGAGAAAAGATGCTAGTAATAGGAATGCCTCTTTAACCTATATGCAGAAATATATAACAAGGTTCCCCAGGTGGAAAATTTCTGTAATCAAATAATGCATTACCGAATTATTATATTTCTACTCCACCTTCGGTGTCTTTATGATGCTTCCCGCATATGAAGACATATGACTAGAACGTATGACCAGTGTTATAAATTCAGACCATTTATGATTTGTTCAATTGTGTTCTACTTGATGATGAGTTAAAATCTCCGTACTAAAGTACCGCATGTAGTTATGTTGGAATACAGAATTGTATAAATCTTGTATATATTTATGTTTAATGCTAATGCTTGTACTCCTTTGTTTATCATATATCATACTTACCCTATGGCAAAATATTAAACAGGTCTTTTAACTGAACAATTCTTTTTTCTCAAACTTCAACTTTTCTTGTTGTAACATACTTAACAGATATAATAGCACAATTGTACTCCTAGGTGAAGGATTTTCTTGCTCCGTTATTTCGTTCTTATTGAAATATTATATACAACGGATAAATGTTTACTTCTACAACTTCGGGGATAATTTATGTAAAGTGTGACTACATATTGTTGATATATCTTTGCAACAAAACATAAGTAACTTTTCTAACTTGTCGAGTCTCGTTCATCAAGTCATACTGTCTGACCATATTGAAATGAGACTCCTAGCCTAAGCTTGTTCACGGGGCTTGTGAGTCTCAGTTTAATGTAGTTTACTGATACATATGTTTGAGTCATATTGTATATTATTTATGAGTGAATGCGTTATTGTCAGTTGAGTTGATGTGAATGGCATCATGTGAATGGCTTCATTTGATTTCCTTCCATTAGAGCTTGGCGCAAGACTAGTGTGATATAATTAGTGATAATATATTGTCGTGTATCTGTGTGATGTTATATAATGTATGTCTCCTATTTCATTGTCATACCAATATGTATAAGGGGATTGTGTGATAGGTCTGTATATTATAGAAGTATATATCACAAGAAAGTAGTGAGCAATATACCCTGTGATGAGTAAATCTGCTAATGAAATAATAACCTTGGTATTCTGGCTTTTATTACACTGCTTGTTTGGTACGGTTAACATCACTCCTGGTTGTAACGTACTGAAAGTCTATAGAGCTATATATGAGGATATTCTTTTAAAAAGTTTCAAAAACTGAAAAACAATTATGCTTTCATATCCACAAGATCGTTTTTTGCTTGAGTTTTAACAGAAACTCTGTGATTTATTCGACATGCGAACTGTCCATTTTTATACAAAAGTGTTCTAGAACACCCTATTAAATTATAACAATCGTCTATTTTTCAACGATTGAATCAAAATACACGGAACCCATCCAAAGTTTTAATTTGCAATTATGGTAGTCTAGTATCATACTAAAAACGATGCAAGTAATTATTTTGACATTAAATGACTGTTAGAATATGCACTTAATAATTGATATTTATGTAAAACTACAAATTCATACAAAAATTAACACAGGGTAGATTCCTAATTGTAAGATTTGTAAATGTACCATATCAAAGGGTTTTGATCACTGTTTATTTGATGAAAGACATCAAAGTATTATAAAAAAATTTTATAAAATAGATCTTTAGTTAGTATCCATTGGTTCTGCTGCAATTTGTTATTTTTGAAATGTGTAATACCTCTTAACCGGAAGTAATGTGAAAAATTGTAAGCTAATTGTGAACATTCGATGTTACTGTATATCATGGCAGGTTTAACCGTTATGTGTAAATCGTCAACATTTTGGTGCACATGTAAACCATCATTGGATAATCTGAACAGGGTTCTTGTATTGATATTGAAATATTTTTAACATGTAGAATTCAGTTCTAGATTACACCTGGCTTTTGCCACAACATATTTTCTCGTGTTATTTGTCTTATTTAGGTTTTGGGATTTTTCTGTAAGCTTCATTGTTTAAACCCAATATATCAGCTATAAAAGATTATCACTCAGCCATTTGCTACTGTAAAACTAATAGCTTTGTAGGATTTAAATTTAATGACATTTGGTAAAAAGGGAAATCATTTAAAACAATTTACTGGATGTTACGTAATCACCTAGCTTGTTCAATGTCTGTTAGATATTCATCATATAACCTATATTGATGCATTCCCTACATGCAAACTACCATACTTAATGTATAGTCTATGTTCATATGATATAATTATAATACTGTAACTGTTGCAACATCAATGTTCTTATTTAGATTTTGTATCGTACAAAAAATTATCATTGTAAGTTGATAAAAATTAGAGGTCATTCCATCAGTATATATGAACAAGTTTGGATGATCTTAATATTACTAATATGAAAGATGGTCATAGTTATATTTGCATGATGTTTATGAATGGTCCATCATTGTATTCATGATACATGTACTAGATTTTGTTGTTGAATGAGTATGCTTGTTAATGACTTACAATAAACAGTAATTGATTGTATTCAGTCTTGTTATCTTGGTACATGTAACCATGTGACCACAAAGTGTTGTCATGTGACCACAAGTGTTGTCAATGTCTATATTTAGTTCACCCCAGCACAGAATGAGGTATTATGCTCATATTGTGTCTGACATTTGGAGTCATTCATTATGTTCTCAAATAATACAAATTGTTCTCCTTGGCACCTTGGCAATTGACATTGTGCCAAGATGATAGCTACAATAATCATCCAGATGAAAAAAAATCATACCGACCATCAGTCCACAAATTGACATTGTTTGTTCATTCGACAACTCACACTGTACTCACGACTGATTACACAGATCACTTTATTTCTTTAGCGTTCTGATGGTAGACAAACCTTATACATTTGATTTATGAAATGGTCAATGCAAAATATTGGTTTTATGACCTAAAATGATGGTCGACTCATGGCTGTGGTCGACTTATAGTCACAACTATACGGTAATACACTCTATTCTTGTATGTTTTGTTGCAATACTATTTTATTGTTATAAATTATTATTCTTACATTTTCAATTCTATGTTGTGTAGCATGTGTGATGTATAAAACATGAAATAATAAATGAATATGACCATTACTACGTGTTTATCAATGTTTTGGTTGGAATTATTTAAGTCTTCTGTAACCGGCTGTTCGTTGTGCTTTTTGAGCGTACTACGTAAGCCTGTCAATATTTTACCACACCTTCTGAACGTAACTGTCATTATTGACAGATAAATGATAGTTACAACAGGCTTACGAAGTACGCTGGTATAACTTTCCTTTTTTCGACAAGGTTAAAATGGTATATTTATGGGCCAAACTGATAATATCCTGGAAATGAATTCATATCTACACCTGATGTTGTCTGGAGTTATTTCCGTTAGGATGTTTATAAAAGAGCTGACAGAGAGAGAGAGAGGACAGTTCGGGGAGTTCGGGTGAGAGCCCGAGAATGGTTGTAAATAAACCTGTATGCACTTGTAAACAATGTCTGTTGTTGTTCTAAATCCCTGACTCTAAAAGCATGATTATGCTACATTTGTTCTTTCAACATATAAATATCACACATATTGTTTCATTGTTTTTATTAAGCACTCATAATGGGTTTTGTTTTACAGGGCAGTATGTTAACATAGAACTGACAACACACCCTGACAATTGTCATACAGCTGTACATCAGTGTATGATGTAAATAATCAGGTGTCTATAGCAACAGAAATATGATGAACATAAAATATGGATAATAACAGAAAACAACAGTGGATTTCAAAAGAATGAGAAAAAGTTGTACACTGCAACCTCTCCATAGACACATCCTCTATACAACAACATGCCATGTTTTAGTTTTATCAATGTAATAAAACCTTTGTACAACACAACACATTTAGTCACTCTTCAATGTGTGTTGCTATGGAGAGGTTGCACTATATTGTATATAAACATAACCGTAACCCACCTACATCTGTCTAGTATAAAACAACAACAACAAAAACAACAATGGGTAAAATTTTGATAACAAATGTTGATTTTGTAAGCAATGTCTGTCTGAATATAAAGCTGTAAGATGGATCTTTCAATACCAAATAATTTTTACTCCGTTATATATACGTATAAATAATAAAATCAAGCGCTTAAATAGAAATAAATCTCAAACTATAAATGATGATTGTTCTCAATAAGACAACTGGGTGTCTCTCATGAATTACCTCCCTTTCTTTATTTTATTATGTATTATGTTTATATTAATAAAGGGAGTTATTTGCAAAAAGGAAAACAAGGGGAGATGATCAACTGTATTGAATGCTACATGTACCCTCACCAGCAACTACAAAGATCTAAAACTGCATCGAAGCAACACACTAGTAGCAATTAACTCAATCTGAATGGTAAACTATGTCAAACCTATCTAAAACATCAACCAACCATATTCTAGAATGGATTTCAACACTACCCGTCCTGTTTTAACAATAATTAACTCTACATCCAAGCATTTGCAAGGCTAAAACAATTACTTTAAATACTTACAACATTTAACTGAGCAAATAATCTATAACAAAGTAAGCAATGTAGTTTAATGGCTCTGAATTTAACAATTTGTATAAAGGGAAATCACTCTGTAACAATGAGTGTTTATCAACAGTTACTTCCCTTGAACAGGATATTTTTATCACAGACTGTATAACATATTTGGTGCAATTATGATAAAAAATAACAAGATAATTGTAGAAACAAACAAGAGAATAATGTATAAACACTGCAAAATGCTAAAATATGTCCCATAAATCCCCCATCAATATTAAACTAATGCTGTTCACAACTTTAGGCAGGTATATAACATACATACAGTAAAACATTCATGGAAATTGGTATCAATACTGCTGTTTTTTAATCCAAAATTGTACTTCATTAATATGTATCATCCTGATAAAACAACCTAACATATTTTTATTCTGTGCTTACTAATTATCATATTATCTTGACCCTTTTATTTGCTTTTAAAATGCTTATGTATTTGTAAATAATACAATTTTCATGCAAGGTAAAAATCATAGATGTTTGTAAAAGAATTAATACTGTAAAATAATATATAATGCAAATTATCTAACAGACAACAATGAAATTGGCAAAAACATGAAAACATCAATTTTTAAATGACAATGATAAATATAATACTTTGTGCGGTGAAATACGAAAAGTGTACATTTTTCTAGAATTGTTTTGTGTTAAATGTTAAAGTGAGTTATAAGTCTATATGTAAGTATACATTATTATCTACTATTACTTTGTACAGTTTGGTTTGGTTAAACCAATTAATATGGTCAACTTTTTAGTCAATGAGTTTTCAGCCACAATGGTTGACATCTGTACGTGAAAGTGTCTCCCTTCTGGATGACAGGAATTGTCTCTCTTATCAACAATTTCTAAACAAAGGGAGGCTACCAAAGCCGTCACAAAGCTAAAAAAGTGTTTCTTTGATTTGAAAATGAATCGAAATCACAAAGAACAATGTCAGAAATCTGTGACAAGACTTATTATACTGTTAGGTATAGTTAGATGTCAGAACAAACGAGGCTGAAATACACGTTGACCATTGTGTTATAATTCTCTAAAAGTGTGATATTATACATGACTAGTTTGAATGGAAATCTTTGACTATGATATCTCTAATAAGGTGATTCTAGTACATATCAAATCATACATGCACGGACGGTACATGTATATATCATACAATATTTGATTTTATTCATATTTTGTAATATATATTGTCATGGTTCATTAAAATATTAAAACTTCATATACACTGTTCAGTAATTGATACAGGAACAATTTTGGTATAATTATAAATAATACTGGAAATTTATAAAACAAAAAATACAGAAAGAGTTTGCATATTGTACAATAATACTGTTGAAAATAATAATACAGTGGAACATCACAATTGCTGTTTACGATGCGTTTCTCGATCCTTACAAATAACGCTGCATAGTAAGTTACATTTTCAACTTTTCAAGTCTTGCTTTATATAGCACAGTTCTGTAGTTCTTTGACGTCTAACTAAAATCTTGGACATAATCATATCTGCCAAGTTAGTTAAATCCAAAATAGTAGTGATAACGATGCACTTAAATGTGATTTAAAAGGGATTTAGATGCATAATCTAATGTAGGTGAACTTGGAAACCAGGAATTTATCAAAGAAAAGAGGAGCAACTCCACTTCAATAGGAGTACTTGGCAGGTATGGATATAATGATAAGCATTCCATATGAGCGCAGCAACTATCAACAGCAACAACAACAACAGTAGCATACTCGTCCAATCACCAACATGATATCTATAAACATTTCTTTCAACCATACACTCCATATAAACACCAATGTTTGATATAACAGTACATATAAACATGTTGTTTCTACAGCCCTCAGTCCCACAATATTGGACAATATTGGACAGGCAAATTCAGTCAATGCTAGACTTATATCTACAATGAGACTTCACAATCTCAGACATAGAGACGATGTCCAATGATCTTAGATGAGATCTCAAGATCGTATCACATGGACGGAATAATTATCACCGATAACTATGTTACATTATCTACTTGTACACTTGTCCGAATTAGCGTTGTTAAATATACAGGGCTAAAGCAAATATAGACGAAGAGCAGATTAATTTCAAAGCTTAATCCTCTATAGAAAAATCGCCTAATATTTAACAAAATGTTTTTCAAAACTGTGAACATTTTGCATAACTACCAATAAAAAGAGTTGTTTTCAAACAATCAAGTATTTACTGAGCATTAACCATAAGTTGGCTATTTACAAAATCACAAAATGTTAAGCAAATCAAGTAGTTGACATATAAACCAACTGTAGGTCCCAATTTGCAACAGGTTCCATAAAATAGCAAAAAACGTTTTCAAATTCAATAAGCGTGCAGATATTCACAGTAAACAACAACAACAACAACAATCAAGGTTTGATTTCATCAGGTGCAAGTGTAACAATATATATAATACTATTCTCGAAAATAAAATGTTAACAAACAACGTTGAATGTAAGACATCTCAAAACGCGGCTCCGAGAGTCCAACGGTGATCTGACTTGCGCCTCCTCAATCGTATAATGCTACCATCGATGGAAGATGCGGCACTCTTGCTGCGGATATCATCGTCCATACGCATACTTGCTCTAGACGTAACAAACCAACATTTCTACTGGTAGCAGTCAATGGGTGAAGTACAGGTGATGGAGCACTAAATACATACCAGTATCCGATACACTAAAATGTCCATCACTCGGCGTACTAATAAACGACCGAGCCTTTATTTGACACATCAAGATCATTAAATATGATAGATTATGAAGAGGCACTTGATTTCAACGGGCTCATATCATAACTTCATACGGCCGACAGCGCTAATGACCGATAAAATTGGCGAAATCCGGCAGTGTTAGAATACGTTGTACACGTGTTACATTGTGTATCAGAAATAATACGTGTTAAGTATCATAAATATCGTAACGTGTCAAGTACCATTTTTTTCTATATTTTGTCATTTTGTCTGAGTTTGCATTAGACGTCATTTGAATGACTTTGATATAAAGACAAACATATTCAGACAGCGATAATAATAAAACACCCGGCAATAGTCATTGCATAAACGATCTTCTATAAATACATGCATATTTTGTGTTTTGGTTGCATATTGTGTGTGTTGTTAAAAAGGTTACTGCATTTGACTCGTGATGAAGCACAGCAATGACACTTGTAAGTACGCGACTTGAAAGAGCGTACGTTTGCACACAGACTATTATACCAGTATACATCCAACAACATTGGGAACAATAAAAGAAGCAGTAGGCCTACTTACCTAGAACTAGAAAAACTGTCAAAATATATTGATACTTCTGACATACAATTGACGATGTTGCCGCTAATGTAGCGATGTGTTTAGCTATCAAATTTCCGACGCTGTATTTTAACTATTTTTGCATGTGGACTACATTTCATGCAGGTACGATATTGCTTAGTCCGAAACAAGCATTTCAGATCAGGGTCGCGAAAACATATGAAATGTGTTTTACTGCTATTATTCCACAGTTATCCGCATATACAAGAAATAATTAATTTCATTTAAACTCATTGTCAACAGAAACCAACCTATGCTTCACGAGTGTTCATCTCTTGTGGCGAAAATCTGCATTTAAATTAAATCACAACCGTCCCGTATCAAATTCGTCTATCTGTCATCAAAGTACTGTAGGATCAGATTTCATAAGATTAATGACGAGTTTCTGTTGTGTCATATTCTGTCTTAGGACTTAACTTTGGACGAATTTGGACGCATAATGTTCATCGAACGGAATATCAATTTACCCATTTCGAAAGTGAGCACAAAACAGACTAACCGATCGGCAGATAGCCTGACAGACGACCAAACGGACGAAAGCAAATATAGTTGTTTGTTGCTAAGACAGCGTTATTCACCATTTTTCTTGCAATTAAAAAATAACATTCACTTTACCTCAACTCTGAGGCGAACTAGTAAAATCAATGAGAAACCGTGCCTCGACTTTTCTTGCCAAAGGCATAAGTAGCATGTATATAGGCCCCTATATGGTAGTTGAGCCCGACGAATGCTTCAAAGTTGCTCAAGTTGCGAATTTACTATATCAAAAAAGTCTAGCAATGGTACACAGCAATTATCAGAAATCTCTATACGAATTGGTTCATAACGAAGCTTCTAATCACGACAAAATAAACAGAATTGAACACAGGAAGTGATACCCATGTTCGAGCTAGATCGCCGTTTTGGTTCAGACATGGACATGCGCATACATAGTTATATATACCATATGTGTGCGATTATTGTATTCGTATTAAACACGTATTGTTCGTAGGGTTAAAAATCAGACAACATTTACCCGATATGCCTACCATCGAAGCAAACCTGGAAATCATGCTCTGGATAACTCAGCACAAATCAGACGTCTACCCTTTCGTTATTGGTAGTAATCCAAAGGTCACACAGCACACTATACAACAGTTATCAATTGAGACAAATTGGAAAAGCGGTGCATTTTATTGACCACAATATATCTTAGGAACCCACGTTAATTCTATGTTTGCTTTCGAACAAGTTGACATATAGAAACACTGCATAAATTAATTATAATTTTGTTATTTATTAATCGATCAGCTGTTTAGGACGCACACTTTTTCTGACCAAGATTTCCAGTATATACATACAATGCAAAAGTACGATAACCAGTTTTCAAAGTCGTTGACATTTCGGTGCACCGATGTATATCTTGGAGGTGGGCCTACATTCTATGCTCTATTGGTGCAGACTTTCGAACTTCGTCTTGGTCCAAGGTCGGAGAATCGGTCACGGTGTTTAAGTATACACACATCGATACATAACCTTTGTCTCCAACATATTCCATGTAGGGTAATGAGAGATATGTCATCGAAGGTTTAGGCCCCGGGTTCCGTGACATTGACTGGTGGAGCTCATGAATGTCTACATATGCCATGTTTCATTGAAAGATATATACGGGGGGCTTCAAACAGTACAGTAACATACTTCCCTGAAACGATACTTTACCGAGTCGAGATTTGGGGAAATAGCTTTTCAATCATGCCCGAAAGAACCACAGTCAGAGATAATCAAGTAGTCCATGAAATAATAGTTGGATTGAAAATGGTGGTACTAGTATGCCTTCCCATGTCGGAACTTTAGTTTAATTAGATACAGTGTGCAAATGATTGTGCATGATGTAGTGGAACTGTGTTATATGGAATGAATTGGCGTTCTAGATATGAAAGTGAACGTATGGTAGGGGTAAACGAATAAAATCCGCACAAATTAGGTAGATTAGTTTATCATATCATTTATTGCATTCATTTCCATATCTTGTCCACACAGTAACAACGATATCAACCTGACGAATACATTTCAGTAGCTTTCATAAAACATCTACACCCGGCTCTTATGAAATGACCAAAATTTGGTATCCCTTATTAATAACCAACTTTGGGTACGATATGGCCTGGGTACGAAGTAACCGACATTTCTGACAGCTCCAGTCATAGTACATAGTTTCGAATTTGAGCGTGCATTCAATAGAAAATGACGTTATATTCGAGTTTGGGCTCCAAAACCGTCAACAGTAATAATTATCACATCCAAAAATACAATCAAGCCCAAAAATACTAATTATTCCCCATTTTGACCGGTACCAATTCACCTCCGAAGCTAGCATTATATTTGTAGCATTATATTCGTACTATCTTGATTGGTGCAACTAACACTCCTTCCAACTATTACTTCCCCTTGTAAACATTCATCAACTTAACAACTGGTCTTGTTTCAGATGTACATAATTTAGACAACATAAACCAGCCACACCTAGAAACGCCCTAAATACTGACCAACAACCCAGTGAGAAAGGCTGTGCATGTTGACACAATATGTTCATTCTAACATTCACACTTCTTTGCCATTATACTCAAACCATTATGTGCAAAACATTGTATAATGAAATCTACGACAGTGCATAGAGTCTTGGAGATTGTGAACACAGGGATGCAGACTCCTTCCCCGATAGTTTGTTCATAGTTCACATTAAAATGTACGGTTATATGTGTAATTAATTTGTGAGGTTGTTGAAGGGTCGGACATTTTGTTTTATTTAAGTGATCTTTGCTTGTTTTGCTGCAACATTATGTAATATTTCTGTATGTTTATGAAGTACCCACTACTGGGCTTAGTTGGTATTTTCATACTCCTGGTCTGACACTAGTGAAAGGTGTTTTAAGCCTAGGATAGCATCATTCCATCATTATATTCTCCACATTGAGTGGAATCACTAAATGTCTATTTATAGAACTGGCTAGTCTCTCCATGTCTATTTATAAAGCAAGAGTGTCACTGGACAGTCATTTCAATGTCTATTTAAAGTATTTATAGGCCTGGGTAGTCACTGAACGTTTATTTATAGAGCTAGATAGTGTCTCGATGTCTATTTATAAAACAAGAGTGTCACTGGACAGTCATTTCGATGTCTATTTATAGACATGAGTAGTCACTGAATGTCTATTTATAGAACTGGTTAGTCTCTCCATGTCTGTTTATAAAAAAAGAGTGTTACTGGACAGTCATTTCAAGTCTATTTATAGACCTGTGTAGTCACTGAATGTCTATTTATAGACCTGGGTATTCATTTCATGTCTATTTATAGAGCTAGATAGTGGCTCTGTGTCTATTTATAAAACAAGATTGTCACTGGACAGTCATTTCAAGTCTATTTATAGACCGGGATAGTCACTGCATGTCTATTTATAGAACAAGATAGTCACTTGATAGTCATTTCAAGTCTATATATAGACCAGGGTGGTCACTTCATGTCTATTTTTAGAACAAGATTGTCACTGGATAGTCATTTCAACTCTATTTATAGACCTGGGTACTCATTTCATGTCTATATATAGGTACTTTATGTCTGTATACATTGATAGAAGAAGGGTGTTTTCTGTATTTTATGTAATCGTTATTAAAACTGCATTTCTATGAGCTATTTATAGAACAAATTATTAAGCGTTGCTGTTCATAAAGTGCTCTAGGTATATACTATATTGTATTCTGTTTATATAGGTTCCCATTTATAAATATTGAAAACAAGATGCTTATGTATTATTCATCATATATTTTATAATTTATCTGCTTGTGTCCATTGGGATCATTTTACATTGAATATAACATTTAGACATCATGGTGTAAATGTGTATCAATAATACCTTGAAGATCCTAAATGGTGACCATTTGTCAATTGTTGTTTCATTTTGAGTTCATGGATTTGAGAAAGAATTCCACATTTTGTTCAGATTGCACCATCCTATCATGTTTGAGCCATTGTGTGAAGTACTGTAAGATTGACAAGTTTTTGTATCCCTTAGAATTCTAACATTACAAACTACATTGTAGTTACTTATGTCGATTTAGTGCAATTTCACTCATCTAAAGTTAATGTTTTAAAAAGACTTGTAAAATAATTCGATCCTTTCCATCATAGATGCACCATGCATTATTTCATTCACACTTCTAAAGTTCCAACTTTAGATATAGGCTTTGGTATTAGTCAAATCTGACTGATCTGAACTCAGATTTGAAATTGAAATAATTCAGGAGTCCATGGTACGGTGATGATTATTATTTTTTGTGTGATGCGTTCATTATGAAAAAGATTGGATGTACATTAACTAGGACTGACCTGGTAGTGACAATATGGACATATTTGTGTGATTTGTTAAATCTACTTTTGAACGAGGTGCGTATTGTTTATTTTGATATAATAATTGTGAACATGCACACTGAAAAAAAACTATTTGACTATAAAAATATCTTAAATTATGTATTGGGTGTGTAATATTTAATTTTAAAAGTTCAAATTATATAATTTCTATTATTTAACTCGTTACTCAATGTGGACACATTTTATTTAATGCATCCACTGTACAGTACTTTGTATTCTGTTGGTGAATAGATTTGGTAGTCTATAAAATAAAGGATTAAATGTACAGTACGGAGAATTTGCCTTGATCTTAAAGAGGCGTTCCCTATAACTTTGATTGTTTTAATCGATTCAGGAATATTGTACATTACATAAGAATCATTATAGCATAAACTCTTCAAATTTTCAACAAAAAACTCCCACTAATTACCGAGAAAAAAATGAAAACAAAATATATTTCCGTAACGAGCCCAAATAGTCCTGAGTTGTTTTTCTTTGACCACATCATAACAAATCGCTGGAAACGATAAATTAGTATTAATGATTTAGATATATTTTTGACATTATAGAGACATATTTGCTCACACTTTCTTCTGACAAATTATGGTTATTGATAGTGCTTTGTACATTTAACTCATTTAATGTGATAGTAGAGAAAAGATGCTAGTTATAGGAATGCCTCTTTAACCTATATGCAGGAATATATAACAAGGTTCCCCAGGTGGAAAATTTCTGTAATCAAATCATGCATTACCGAATTATAATATTTCTACTCCACCTTCGGTGTCTTTATGATGCTTCCCGCTTATGAAGACATATGACTAGAACGTATGACCAGTGTTATAAATTCAGACCATTTATGATTTGTTCAATTGTGTTCTACTTGATGGTGAGTTAAAGTACCGCATGTAGTTATGTTGGAATACAGACTTGTATAAATCTTGTATATATTTATGTTTAATGCTAATGCTTGTACTCCTTTGTTTATCATATATTATTCTTACACTATGGCAAAATATTAAACAGGTCTTTTAACTGAACAATTCTTTTTTCTCAAACTTCAACTTTTCTTGTTGTAACATACTTAACAGATATAATAGCACAATTGTACTCCTAGGTGAAGGTTTTTCTTGCTCCGTTATTTCGTTCTTATTGAAATATTATATACAACGGATAAATGTTTACTTCTACAACTTCGGGGATAATTTATGTAAAGTGTGACTACATATTGTTGATATATCTTTGCAACAAAACATAAGTAACTTTTCTAACTTGTCGAGTCTCGTTCATCAAGTCATACTGTCTGACCATATTGAAATGAGACTCCTAGCCTAAGCTTGTTCACGGGGCTTGTGAGTCTCAGTTTAATGTAGTTTACTGATACGTATGTTTGAGTCATATTGTATATTATTTATGAGTGAATGCGTTATTGTCAGTTGAGTTTATGTGAATGGCATCATGTGAATGGCTTCATTTGATTTCCTTCCATTAGAACTTGGCGCAAGACTAGTGTGATATAATTAGTGATAATATATTGTCGTGTATCTGTGTGATGTTATATAATGTATGTCTCCTATTTCATTGTCATACCAATGTGTATAAGGGGATTGTGTGATAGGTCTGTATATTATAGAAGTATAGATCACAAGAGAGTAGTGAGCAATATACTCTGTGAGAGTAAATCTGCTAATGAAATAATAACCTGGGTATTCTGGCTTTTATTACACTGCTTGTTTGGTCCGGTTAACATCACTCCTGGTTGTAACGAACTTAAAGTGTATAGAGCTATATCTGAGGATATTCTTTTAAAAAGTTTCAAAAACTGAAAAACAATTATGCTTTCATATCCATAAGATCGTTTTTTGCTTGAGTTTTAACAGAAACTCTGTGATTTATTCGACATGCGAACTGTCCATTTTTATACAAAAGTGTTCTAGAACACCCTATTAAATTATAACAATCGTCTATTTTTCAACGATTGAATCAAAATACACGGAACCCATCCAAAGTTTTAATTTGCAATTATGGTAGTCTAGTATCATACTTAAAACGATGCAAGTAATTATTTTGACATTAAATGACTGTTGGAATATAGCTATATGCACTTAATAATTGATATTTATGTAAAACTACAAATTCATACAAAAATTAACACAGGGTAGATTCCTAATTGTAAGATTTGTAAATGTACCATATCAAAGGGTTTTGATCACTGTTTAATTGATGAAAGACATCAAAGTATTATGATTTTTTTTTTATAAAATAGATCTTTAGTTAGTATCCATTGGTTCTGTTGCAATTTGTTATTTTTGAAATGTGATATACCTCTTAACCGGAAGTAATGTGAAAAATTGTAAGCTAATTGTGAACATTCGATGTTACTGTATATCATCGCAGGTTATGTGTAAATCGTCAACATTTTGGTGCACAAGTAAACCATCATTGGATAATCTGAACAGGGTTCTTGTATTGATATTGATATTTTTAACATGTAGAATTCAGTTCTAGATTACACCTGGCTTTGCCACAACATCTTTTCTCGTGTTATTTGTCTTATTTAGGTTTTGGGATTTTTCTGTAAGCTTCATTGTTTTAACCCAATATATCCAGCTATGAAAGATTATCACTCAGCCATTTGCTACTGTAAAACTAATAGCTTTCAAGTTTGTAGGATTTAAATTTAATGACATTTGGTAAAAAGGGAAATCATTTAAAACAATATACTGGATGTTACGTAATCACCTAGCTTGTTCAATGTCTGTCAGATATCCATAATATAACCTATATTGATGCATTCCCTACATGCAAACTACCATACTACATGTATTGTCTATGTTAATATGATATAATTATAATACTGTAACTGTTGCAACATCAATGTTCTTATTTAGATTTTGTATCGTACAAAAAATTATCATTGTAAGATGTTAAAAATTAGAGGTCATTCCATCAGTATATATGAACAAGTTTGGATGATCTTAATATTACTAATATGAATGATGGTCATAGTTATATTTGCATGATGTTTATGAATGGTCCATCATTGTATTCATGATACATGTACGAGATTTTGTTGTTGAATGAGTATGCTTGTTAATGACTTACAATAAACAGTAATTGATTGTATTCAGTCTTGTTATCTAGGTACATGTAACCATGTGACCACAAAGTGTTGTCAATGTCTATATTAAGTTCACCCCAGCACAGAATGAGGTATTATGCTCATATTGTGTCTGACATTTGGAGTCATTCATTATGTTCTCAAATAATACAAATTGTTCTCCTTGGCACCTTGGCAATTGACATTGTGCCAAGATGATAGCTACAATAATCATCCAGATGAAAAAAAATCATACCGACCATCAGTCCACAAATTGACATTTTTTGTTCATTCGACAACTCACACTGTACTCACGACTGATTACACAGATCACTTTATTTCTTTAGCGTTCTGATGGTAGACAAACCTTATACATTTGATTTATGATATGGTCAATGCAAAATATTGGTTTTATGACCTAAAATGATGGTCGACTTATGGCTGTGGTCGACTTATAGTCACAACTATACGGTAATACACTCTATTCTTGTATGTTTTGTTGCAATACTATTTTATTGTTATAAATTATTATTCTTACATTTTCAATTCTATGTTGTGCAGCATGTGTGATGTATAAAACATGAAATAATAAATGAATATGACCATTACTACGTGTTTATCAATGTTTTGGTTGGAATTATTTAAGTCTTCTGTAACCGGCTGTTTGTTGTGCTTTTTGAGCGTACTACGTAAGCCTGTCAATATTTTACCACACCTGATGAACGTAACTGTCATTATTGACAGATAAATGATAGTTACAACAGGCTTACGAAGTACGCTGGTATAACTTTCCTATTTTCGACAAGGTTAAAGTGGTATATTTATGGGCCAAACTTATAATATCCTGGAAATGAATTCATATCTACACCTGATGTTGTCTGGAGTTATTTCCGTTAGGATGTTTATAAAAGAGCTGACAGAGAGAGAGAGAGAGGACACCTCGGGGAGTTCGGTGAGAGCCCGAGAATGGTTGTAAATAAACCTGTATGCACTTGTAACAATGTCTGTTGTTGTTCTAAATCCCTGACTCTAAAAGCATGATTATGCTACATTTGTTCTATCAACATTTAAACAACACATATTGTTTCATTGTTTTTATTAAGCACTCATAATGGGTTTTGTTTTACAGGGCAGTATGTTAACATAGAACTGACCACACACCCTGACAATTGTCATACAGGTGTACATCAGTGTATGATGTAAATAATCAGGTGTCTATTGCAACAGAAATATGATGAACATAAAATATGGATAACAACAGACCCCAACAGTGGATTTCAAAAGAATGAGAAATAGTTGTACACTGCAACCTCTCCATAGACACATCCTCTATACAACAACATGCCATGTTTTCGTTCAATCAATGTGATAAAACCTTTGTACAACACAACACATTTAGTCACTCTTCAATGTGTGTTGCTATGGAGAGGTTGCACTATATTGTATATAAACATAACCGTAACCCACCTACATCTTTCTAGTATAAAACAACAACAACAAAAACAACAATGGGTAAAATTTTGATAACAAATGTTGATTTTGTAAGCAATGTCTGTCTGAATATAAAGCTGTAAGATGGGTCTTTCAATACCAAATAATTTTTACTCCGTTATATATACGTATAAATAATAAAACCAAGCGCTTAAATAGAAATAAATCTCAAGCTATAAATGATGATTGTTCTCAATAAGACAAAAGAGTGTCTCTCATGAATTACCTCCCTTTCTTTATTTTATTATGTATTATGTTTATATTAATAAAGGGAGTTATTTGCAAAAAGGAAAACAAGGGGAGACGATCAACTTCATTGAATGCTACATGTACCCTCACCAGCAACTACAAAGATCTAAAACTGCATCGAACCAACACACTAGTAGCAATTAACTCAATCAGAATGGTAAACTATGTCAAACCTATCTAAAACATCAACCAACCACATTCCAGAATGGATTTCAACACTACTCATCCTGTTTTAACAATGATTAACTCTACATCCAAGCATTTGCAAGGCTAAAACAATTACTTTAAATACTTACAACATTTAACTGAGCAAATAATCTATAACAAAGTAAGCAATGTAGTTTAATGACTCTGAATTTAACAATTTGTATAAAGGGAAATCACTCTGTAACAATGAGTGTTTATCAACAGTATTATTCTGTTAAAATAACCAAACATATTTTTATTCCGTGCTTACTAATTATCATATTATCTTGACCCTTTTATTTGCTTTTAAAATGCTTACATATTTGTAAATAATACGATTTTCATGCAATGTAAAACAATTATAAATATTTGTAAAAGAATTAATACTGTAAATTAATATATAATGCAAATTATTTAACAGACAAGAATGAAATTGGCAAAAACATGAAAACATCAATTTTCAAAATGACCATGATAAATATAATACTTTGTGCGGTGAAATACGAAAAGTGTACATTTTTCTAGAATTGTTTTGTGTTAAATGTTAAAGTGAGTTATAAGTCTATATGTAAGTTTACAATATTATCTACTATTACTTTGTACAGTTTGGTTTGGTTAAACAAATTAATATGGTCAACTTTTTAGTCAATGAGTTTTCAGCCACAATGGTTGACATCTGTACGTGAAAGTGTCTCCCTTCTGTATGACAGGAATTGTCTCTGTTATCAACAATTTCTAAACAAAGGGAGGCTACCAAAGCTGTCACAAAGCTAAAAAAGTGTTTCTTTGATTTGGAAATGAATCGAAATCACAAAGAACAATGTCAGAAATCTGTGACAAGACTTATTATACTGTTAGGTATAGTTAGATGTCAGAACAAACGAGGCTGAAATACACGTTGACCATTGTGTTATAATTCTCTAAAAGTGTGATATTATACATGACTAGTTTGAATGGAAATCTTTGACTATGATATCTCTTACAAGGTGATTCTAGTATATATCAAATCATACATGCACTGCAAATCATACATGCACGGACGGTGCATGTATATCATACAATATTTGATTTTATTCATATTTTCTAATATATTTTGTCATGGTTCATTAAAATATTAAAACTTCATATACACTGTTCAGTAATTGATACAGGAACAATTTTGGTATAATTATAAAGAATACTGGAAATGTATAAAACAAAAAATACAGAAAGAGTTTGTATATTGTACAATAATACTGTTGAAAATAATAATACAGTGGAACATCACAAATACTGTTAACAATGCGTTTCTCGATCCTTACATATAACGCTGCATAGTAAGTTACATTTTCAACTTTACAAGTCTTGCTTTATATTATAACACAGTTCTGTAGTTCTTTGACGTCCAACTAAAATCTTCGACATAATCATATCTGCTTAGTTAGTTAAATAAAATCCAAAATAGCAGTGATAAAGATGCACTTAAATGTGATTTAAAAGGGATTTAGATTCATAATCTAATGTAGGTGAACTTGGAAACCAGGAATTCATCAAAGAAAAGAGGAGCAACTCCACTTCAATAGGAGTACTTGGCAGGTATGGATATAATGATAAGCATTCCATATGAGCGCTGCAAATATCAACAGCAACAACAACAACAACAGTAGCATACTCGTCCAATCACCAACATGATATCTATAAACATCTCTTTCAATCATACACTCCATATAAACACCAATGTTTGATATCACAGTCCATATAAACATGTTGTTTCTACAGCCTTCAGTTCCACAATATTGGACAATGTTGGACAGGCAAATTCAGTCAATGCTTGACTTATATCTACAATGAGACTTCACAATCTCAGACATAGAGACGATGTCCAATGATCTTAGATGAGATCTCAAGATCGTATCACATGGACGAAATAATTATCACCGATAACTATGTTAATTATCTACTTGTACACTTGTCCGAATTAGCGTTGTTAAATATACAGGGCTAAAGCAAATATAGACGAAGAGCAGATTAATTTCAAAGCTCTATCCTCTATAGAAAAATCGCCTAATATTTAACAAAATGTTTTTCAAAACTGTGAACATTTTGCATAACTACCAATAAAAAGAGTTGTTTTCAAACAATCAAGTATTTACTGAGCATTAACCATAAGATCATGTCCATCACTCGGCGTAATAATAAACGACCGAGCCTTTATTGGACACATCAAGATCATTAAATATGATAGATTATGAAGAGGCACTTGATTTCAACGGGCTCATATCATAACTTCATAAGGCCGACAGCGCTAATGACCGATAAAATTGGCGAAATCCGGCAGTGTTAGAATACGTTGTACACATGTTACATTGTGTATCAGAAATAATACGTGTTAAGTATCATAAATATCGTGACGTGTCAAGTACCATTTTTTCTATATTTTGTCATTTTGTCTGAGTTTGCATTAGACGTCATTTGAATGACTTTGGTATAAAGACAAACATATTCAGACAGCGATAATAATAAAACACCCGGCAATAGTCATTGCATAAACGATCACATATAAATACATGCATATTTTGTGTTTTGTTTGCATATTGTGTGTGTTGTTAAAAAGGTTACTGCACTGGACTCGTGATGAAGCACAGCAATGACACTTGTAAGTACGCGACTGGAAAGAGCGTACATTTGCACACAGACTATTATACCAGTATACATCCAACAACATTGGGAACAATAAAAGAAGCAGTAGGCCTACTTACCTAGAACTAGAAAAACTGTCAAAATATATTGATACTTCTGACATACTATTGACGATGTTGCCGCTAATGTAGCGATCTTTTTAGCTATCAAATTTCCGACGCTGTATTTTAACTATTTTTGCATGTGAACTACATTTCATGCAGGTACGATATTGCTTAGTCCGAAACAAACACTTCAGATCAGGGTCGCGAAAACATGTGAACTTTGTTTTACTGCTATTATTCCACAGTTACCTGCATATACAAGACATAATTAAATTCATTTAAACTCATTATCAACAGAAACCATCCTATGCACACGAGTGTTCATCTCTTGTGGCGAAAATCTGCATTTCAACTAAATCACAACCGTCCCGTATCAAATTCGTCTATCTGTCATCAAAGTACTGTAGGGTCTGATTTCATAAGATTTATGACGATTTTCTGTTGTGTCATATTCTGTCTTAGGACTTAACTTTGGACAAATTTGGACGCATATTGTTCATCGAACAGAATATCAATTTACCCATTTCGAAAGTGAGCACAAAACAGACTGACCGATCGGCAGATAGCCTGACAGACGACCAAACGGACGAAAGCAAATATACTGGTTTGTTGCTTAGACAACGTTATTCAACGCATGTTCTTCCAATTAAATAAGAACATTCACTTTACCTCAACTCTGAGGCGAAATAGTAAAATCAATGAGAAACCGTGCCTCGACTTTTCTTGTCAAAGGCATAAGTAGCATGTATATAGGCCCTCATATGGTAGTTGAGCCCGACGAATGCTTCAACATTGCTCAAGTTGCGAATGTACTATAACAAAGAACTCAAGCAATGATACACAGCAATTATCAGAAATCTCTATACGAATTGATTCATAACGAAGCCTCTAATTACGACGAAATAAGCAGAATTGAACACAGGAAGTGAAACCCATGTTCGAACCAGATCACCGTTTTGGTTCAGACATGGACATGCGCATACATAGTTATATATACCATATGTGTGCGATTATTGTATTCGTATTAAACACGTATTGTTCGTAGGGTTAAAAATCAGACACCATTTACCCGATATGCCTACCATCAATGCAAACCTGGAAATCATGCTCTGGACAACTCAACACAAATCAGACGTCTACCCTTGCGTTATTGGTAGTAATCCAAAGGTCACACAGCACACTATACAGCAGTTATCAATTGAGACAAATTGGAAAAGCGGTGCATTTTATTGACCACAATATATCTTAGGAACCCACGTTAATTCTATGTTTGCTTTCGAACAAGTTGACATATAGAAACACTGCATAAATTAATTATAATTTTGTTATTTATTAATCGATCAGCTGTTTAGGACGCACACTATTTCTGATTAACATTTCCAGTATATACATGTACATACAATGCAAAAGTACGATAACCAGTTTTCAAAGTCGTTGACAATTTGGTGCACCGATGTATATCTTGGAGGTGGGCCTACATTCTATGCACTGTTGGTGCAGACTTTCGAACTTCGTCTTGGTCCAAGGTCGGAGAATCGGTCACGGTGTTTAAGTATACACACATCGATACATAACCTTTGTCTCCAACATATTCCATGTAGGGCAATAAGAGATATGTCATCGAACGTTTAGGCACCGGGTACCGTGACATTGACTGGTGGAGCTTATGGATGTCTACATAAACCATGTTTCATTGAAAGATATATACGGGGGGTTTCAAACAGTACAGTAACATACTTCCCTGAAACGATACTATACCGGGTCGAGATTTGGGGTAATAACTTTTCAATCATGCCCGAAAGAACCACAGTCAGAGATAATCAAGTAGTCCATGAAATAATAGTTGGATTGAAAATGGTGGTACTAGTATGCCTTCCCATGTCGGAATTAAACCATGAACTTTAGTTTAATTAGATACAGTGTGCGAATGATTGTGCATGGTGTAGTGGAACTGTGTTATATGGAATGATTTGGCGTTCTAGATATGAAAGAAAACGTGTGGTAGGGGTAAAATAATAAAATCCGCACAAATTAGGTAGATTGGTTTATCATATCATTTATTGCATTCATTTCCATATCTTGTCCACACAGTAACAACAATATCAACCTGACGAATACATTTCAGTAGCTTTCATAAAACATCTACACCCGGCTCTTATGAAATGACCAAAATTTGGTATCCCTTATAAATAACCAACTTTGGGTACGAGATGGCCTGGGTACGAAGTAACCGACATTTCTGACAGCTCCAGTCATAGTACATAGTTTCGAATTTGAGCGTGCATTCAATAGAAAATGACGTTATATTCGAGTTTGGGCTCCAAAACCGTCAACAGTAATAATTATCATATCCAAAAATACAATCAAGCTCAAAAATACTAATTATTCCCCATTTTGACCGGTACCAATTCACCTCCGCAGCTAGCATTATATTTGTAGCATTATATTCGTACTATCTCGATTGGTGCAACTAACACTCCTTCCAACTATTACTTCCCCTTGTAAACATTCATCAACTTAACAACTGGTGTTGTTTCGGATGTACATAATTTAGACAACATAAACCAGCCACACCTAGAAACGCCCTAAATACTGACCAACAACCCAGTGAGAAAGGCTGTGCATGTTGACACAATATGTTCATTCTAACATTCACACTTCTTTGCCATTATACTCAAACCATTATGTGCAAAACATTGTATCATGAAAGCTACGACAGTGCATAGAGTCTTGGAGATTGTGAACACAGGGATGCGGACTCCTTCCCGATAGTTTGTTCATAGTTCACATTAAAATGTACGTTTATATGTGTAATTAATTTGTGAGGTTGTTGAAGGGTCGGACATTTTGTTTTATTTAAGTGATCTTTGCTTGTTTTGCTGCAACATAATGTAATATTTCTGTATATTTATGAAGTACCCACTACTGGGCTTAGTTGGTATTTTCATACGCCTGGTCTGACACCAGTGAAAGGTGTTTCAAACCTAGGATAGCATCATTCCATCATTATATTCTCCACATTGAGTGGAATCACTAAATGTCTATTTATAGAACTGGCTAGTCTCTCCATGTCTATTTATAAAGCAAGAGTGTCACTGGACAGTCATTTCAATGTCTATTTATAGACATGAGTAGTCACTGAATGTCTATTTATAGAACTGGTTAGTCTCTTCATGTCTGTATATAAAACAAGATTGTCACTGGACAGTCATTTCAAGTCTATTTATAGACCTGTGTAGTCGCTAAATGTCTATTTATAGACCTGGGTATTAACTTCATGTATATTTATAGAGCTAAATAGCGGCTCTGTGTCTATTTATAAAACAAGATTGTCACTGGACAGTCATTTCAAGTCTATTTATAGACCGGGATAGTCACTGCATGTCTATTTATAGAACAAGATAGTCACTAAAAGTCTTGATAGTCATTTCAAGTCTATTTATAGACCAGGGTGGTCACTTCATGTCTATTAATAGAACAAGATTGTCACTGGATAGTCATTTCAACTCTATTTATAGACCTGGGTACTCACTTCATGTCTATATATAGGTACTTTATGTCTGTATACATTGATAGAAGAAGGGTGATTTCTGTATTTTATGTAATCGTTATTAAAACTGCATTTCTATTAGCTATTTATAGAACAAATTATTAAGCGTTGCTGTTCATAAAGTGCTCTAGATATATACTATATTGTATTCTGTTTATATAGGTTCTCATTTATAAATATTGAAAACAAGATGCTTATGTATTATTCATCATATATTTTATAATTTATCTGCTTGTGTCCATTGGGATCATTTTACATTGAATATAACATTTAGACGTCATGGTGTAAATGTGTATCAATAATACCTTCGAAGATCCTAAATGGTGACCATTTGTCAATTGTTGTTTCATTTTGAGTTCATAGATTTGAGAAAGAATTCCACATTTTGTTCAGATTGCACCATCATATCATGTTTGAGCCATTGTGTGAATTACTGTAAGATTGACAAGTTTTTGTATCCCTTAGAATTCTAACATTACAAACTACATTGTAGTTACTTATGTCGATTTAGTGCAATTTCACTCATCTAAAGTTAATGTTTTAAAAAGACTTGTAAAATAATTCGATCCTTTCCATCATAGATGCATCATGCATTATTTCATGCCTCGCTAAGTACACTTACAAAAGTTCCAAATTTAGATATATCTCAGACTTTGGTATTAGTACAATCTTAATGATCTGAGCTCAGTTTTGACATTGAAATAATTCAGGAGTCCATGGTACGGTGATTGATCAGTAATTTTTGTGTGATGCGTTCATTATGAAAAAGATTGGATGTACATTAACTAGGACTGACCTGGTAGTGACATTATGAACAATATGGACATATTTGTGTGATTTGTTAAATCTACTTTTGAACGAGGTGGGTATTGTTTATTTTGATATAATAATTGTGAACATACACACTGAAAAAAAAACTATTTGGCTATAAAAATATCTTAAATCATGTATTGGGCGTGTAATATTTAATTTTAAAAGTTCAAATTATATAATTTCTATTATTTAACTCGTTACTCAATGTGGACACATTTTAATTAATGCATCCACTGTACAGTACTTTGTATTCTGTTGGTGGATAGATTTGGTAGTCTATAAAATAAAGGATTAAATGTACAGTACGGAGAATTTGCCTTGATCTTAAAGAGGCGTTCCCTATAACTTTGATGGTTTAAATCGATTCAGGAATATTGTACATTACATGAGAATCATTATAGCATAAACTCTTCAAATTTTCAACAAAAAACTCCCACTAATTACCGAGAAAAAAATGAAAACAAAATATATTTCCGTAACGAGCCAAAATAGTCCTGAGTTGTTTTCCTTTGACCACATCATAACAAATCGCTGGAAACGATAAATTATTATTAATGATTTAGATATATTTTTGACATTATAGAGACATATTTGCTCACACTTTCTTCTGACAAATTATGGTAATTGATAGTGCTTTGTACATTTAACTAATTTAATGTGATAGTAGAGAAAAGATGCTTGTTATAGGAATGCCTCTTTAACCTATATGCAGGAATATATAACAAGGTTCCCCAGGTGGAAAATTTCTGTAATCAAATCATGCATTACCGAATTATAATATTTCTACTCCACCTTCGGTGTCTTTATGATGCTTCCCGCTTATGAAGACATATGACTAGAACGTATGACCAGTGTAATAAATTCAGACCATTTATGATTTGTTCAATTGTGTTCTACTTGATGGTGTGTTAAAATCTCCGTACTAAAGTACCGCATGTAGTTATGTTGGAATACAGACTTTTATAAATCTTGTATATATTTATGTTTAATGCTAATGCTTGTACTCCTTTGTTTATCATATATCATTCTTACACTATGGCAAAATATTAAACAGGTCTTTTATCTGAACCATTCTTTTTTCTCAAACTTCAACTTTTCTTGTTGTAACATACTTAACAGATATAATAGCACAATTGTACTCCTAGGTGAAGGTTTTTCTTGCTCCGTTATTTCGTTCTGATTGAAATATTATATACAACGGATAAATGTTTACTTCTACAACTTCGGGGATAATTTATATAAAGTGTGACTACATATTGTTGATATATCTTTGCAACAAAACATAAGTAACTTTTCTAACTTGTCGAGTCACGTTCATCAAGTCATACTGTCTGACCATATTGAAATGAGACTCCTAGCCTAAGCTTGTTCACGGGGCTTGTGGGTCTCAGTTTAATGTAGTTTACTGATACATATGTTTGAGTCATATTGTATATTATTTATGAGTGAATGCGCTATTGTCAGTTGAGTTTATGTGAATGGTATCATGTGAATGGCTTCATTTGATTTCCTTCCATTAGAACTTGGCGCAAGACTAGTGTGATATAATTAGTGATAATATATTGTCGTGTATCTGTGTGATGTTATATAATGTATGTCTCCTATTTCATTGTCATACCAATATGTATAAGGGGATTGTGTGATAGGTCTGTATATTATAGAAGTATAGATCACAAGAGAGTAGTGAGCAATATACTCTGTGAGAGTAAATCTGCTAATGAAATTATAACCTTGGTATTCTGGCTTTTCTTACACTGCTTGTTTGGTCCGGTTAACATCACTCCTGGTTGTAACGTACTTAAAGTGTATAGAGCTATATATGAGGATATTCTTTTAAAAAGTTTCAAAAAATGAAAAACAATTATGCTTTCATATCCATAAGATCGTTTTTTGCTTGAGTTTTAACAGAAACTCTGTGATTTATTCGACATGCGAACTGTCCATTTTGATACAAAAGTGTTCTAGAACATCCTATTAAATTATAACAATCGTCTATTTTTCAACGATTGAATCAAAATACTCGGAATTATTTTGACATTAAATGACTGTTAGAATATAGCTATATGCACTTAATAATTGATATTTATGTAAAACTACAAATTCATACAAAAATTAACACAGGGTAGATTCCTAATTGTAAGATTTGTAAATGTACCATATCAAAGGGTTTTGATCACTGTTTATTTGATGAAAGACATCAAAGTATTATATAAAAAAAATTTAGATTATTAGTTAGTATCCATTGGTTCTGCTGCAATTTGTTATTTTTGAAATGTGTTATACCTCTTAACCGGAAGTAATGTGAAAAATTGTAAGCTAATTGTGAACATTCGATGTTACTGTATATCATCGCAGGTTATGTGTAAATCTTCAACATTTTGGTGCACATGTAAACCATCATTGGATAATCTGAACAGGGTTCTTGTATTAATATTGAAATATTTTTAACATGTAGAATTCAGTTCTAGATTACACCTGGCTTTGCCACAACATCTTTTCTCGTGTTATTTGTCTTATTTAGGTTTTGGGATTTTTCTGTATGCTTCATTGTTTAAACCCAATATATCCAGCTATGAAAGATTATCACTCAGCCATTTGCTACTGTAAAACTAATAGCTTTCAAGTTTGTAGGATTTAAATTTAATGACATTTGCTAAAAAGGGAAATCATTTAAAACAATTTACTGGATGTTACGTAATCACCTAGCTTGTTCAATGTCTGTCAGATATTCATCATATAACCTATATTGATGCATTCCCTACATGCAAACTATCATACTTAATGTATAGTCTATGTTAATATGATATAATTATAATACTGTAACTGTTGCAACATCAATGTTCTTATTTAGATTTTGTATCGTACAAAAAATTATCATTGTAAGTTGTTAAAAATTAGAGGTCATTCCATCAGTATATATGAACAAGTTTGGATGATCTTAATATTACTAATATGAATGATGGTCATAGTTATATTTGCATGATGTTTATGAATGATCCATCATTGTATTCATGATACATGTACTAGATTTTGTTGTTGAATGAGTATGCTTGTTAAGGACTTACAATAAACAGTAATTGATTGTATTCAGTCTTGTTATCTAGGTACACGTAACCGTGAGACCACAAAGTGTTGTCAATGTCTATATTTAGTTCACCCCAGCACAGAATGAGGTATTATGCTCATATTGTGTCTGACATTTGGAGTCATTCATTATGTTCTCAAATAATACAAATTGTTCTCCTTGGCACCTTGGCAATTGATATTGTGCCAAGATGATAGCTACAATAATCATCCAGATGAAAAAAAAATCATACCGACCATCAGTCCACAAATTGACATTTTTTGTTCATTCTACAACTCACACTGTACTCACGACTGATTACACAGATCACTTTATTTCTTTAGCGTTCTGATGGTAGACAAACCTTATACATTTGATTTATGAAATGGTCAATGCAAAATACTGGTTTTATGACCTAAAATGATGGTCGACTTATGGCTGTGGTCGACTAATAGTCACAAATATACGGTAATACAGTCTATTCTTGTGTGTTTTGTTGCAATACTATTTTATTGTTATGAATTATTATTCTTACATTTTCAATTCTATGTTGTGTAGCATGTGTGATGTATAAAACATGAAATAACAAATGAATATGACCATTACTACGTGTTTATCAATGTTTTGGTTGAAATTATTTAAGTCTTCTGTAACCGGCTGTTTGTTGTGCTTTTTGAGCGTACTACGTAAGCCTGTCAATATTTTACCACACCTTCTGAACGTAACTGTCATTATTGACAGATAAATGATAGTTACAACAGGCTTACGAAGTACGCTGGTATAACTTTCCTATTTTCGACAAGGTTAAAATGGTATATTTATGGGCCAAACTTATAATATCCTGGAAATGAATTCATATCTACTACTGATGTTGTCTGGAGTTATTTCCGTTAGGATGTTTATAAAAGAGCTGACAGAGAGAGAGAGAGAGAGGACAGTTCGGGGAGTTCGGGTGAGAGCCCGAGAATGGTTGTAAATAAACCTGTATGCACTTGTAAACAATGTCTGTTGTTGTTCTAAATCCCTGACTCTAAAAGCATGATTATGCTACATTTGTTCTTTCAACATATAAATAACACACATATTGTTTCATTGTTTTTATTAAGCACTCATAATGGGTTTTGTTTTACAGGGCAGTATGTTAACATAGAACTGACGACACACCCTGACAATTGTCATACAGGTGTACATCAGTGTATGATGTAAATAATCAGGTGTCTATAGCAACAGAAATATGATGAACATAAAATATGGATAACAACAGAAAACAACAGTGGATTTCAAAAGAATGAGAAATAGTTGTACACTGCAACCTCTCCATAGACACATCCTCTATACAACAACATGCCATGTTTTTGTTTTATCAATGTGATAAAACCTTTGTACAACACAACACATTTAGTCACTCTTCAATGTGTGTTGCTATGGAGAGGTTGCACTATATTGTATATAAACATAACCGTAACCCACCTACATCTGTCTAGTATAAAACAACAACAACAAAAACAACAATGGGTAAAATTTTGATAACAAATGTTGATTTTGTAAGCAATGTCTGTCTGAATATAAAACTGTAAGAAAAATGGGTCTTTCAATACCAAATAATTGTTACTGCATTGAACCAAAACACTAGTAGCAATTAACTCAATCAGAATGGTAAACTATGTCAAACCTATCTAAAACATCAACCAACCATATTCTAGAATAGATTTCAACACTACCCGTCCTGTTTTAACAATGATTAACTCTACATCCAAGCATTTGCAAGGCTAAAACAATTACTTTAAATGCTTACAACATTTAACTGAGCAAATAATCTATAACAAAGTAAGCAATGTAGTTTAATGGCTCTGAATTTAACAATTTGTATAAAGGAAAATCACTCTGTAACAATGAGTGTTTATCAACAGTTACTTCCCTTGAAAAGGATATTTTTATCACAGACTGTATAACATATTTGGTGCAATTATGATAAAAAATAACAAGATAATTGTAGAAACAAACAAGAGAATAATATATAAACACTGCAAAATGCTAAAATATGTGCCATAAATCCCCCATCAACATAAACTAATGCTGTTCACAGCTTTAGGCAGGTATATATAACATACATACAGTACAACATTCATACAAATTGGTATCAATACTGTTGTTTTTTTTATCACAAACTGTACTTCATTAATATGTATCGTCCTGCTAAAATAACCTAACATGTTTTTATTCTGTGCTTACTAATTATCATATTATCTTGACCCTTTTATTTGCTTTTAAAATGCTTATGTATTTGTAAAGAATACCATTTTCAAGCAATGTAAAAATTATAAATATTTGTAAAAGAATTAATACTGTAAATTAATATATGATGCAAATTATTTAACAGACAACAATGAAATTGGCAAAAACATGAAAACATCAAATTTTAAATGACAATGATAAATATAATACTTTGTGCGGTGAAATACGAAAAGTGTACACTTTTCTAGAATTGTTTTGTGTTAAATGTTAAAGTGAGTTATAAGTCTATATGTAAGTATACATTATTATCTACTATTACTTTGTACAGTTTGGTTTGGTTAAACAAATTAATATGGTCAACTTTTTAGTCAATGAGTTTTCAGCCACAATGGTTGACATCTGTACGTGAAGGTGTCTCCCTTCTGTATGACAGGAATTGTCTCTCTTATCAACAATTTCTAAACAAAGGGAGGCTACCAAAGCCGTCACAAAGCTAAAAAAGTGTTTCTTTGATTTGAAAATGAATCGAAATCACAAAGACCAATGTCAGAAATCTGTGACAAGACTTATTATACTGTTAGGTATAGTTAGATGTCAGAACAAACGAGGCTGAAATGCACGTTGACCATTGTGTTATAACTCTCTAAAAGAGTGAAATTATACATGACTAGTTTGAATGGAAATCGTTGACTATGATATCTCTGACAAGGTGATTCTAGTACATATCAAATCATACATGCACGGACGGTACATGTATATATCATACAATATTTGATTTTATTCATATTTTGTAATATATATTGTCATGGTTCATTAAAATATTAAAACTCCATATACACTGTTCAGTAATTGATACAGGAACAATTTTGGTATAATTATAAATAATACTGGAAATTTATAAAACAAAAAATACAGAAAGAGTTTGCATATTGTACAATAATACTGTTGAAAATAATAATACAGTGGAACATCACAATTGCTGTTAACGATGCGTTTCTCGATCCTTACATATAACGCTGCATAGTAAGTTACATTTTCAACTTTTCAAGTCTTGCTTTATATAGCACAGTTCTGTAGTTCTTTGACGTCTAACTAAAATCTTGGACATAATCATATCTGCCAAGTTAGCTAAATCCAAAATAGTAGTGATAACGATGCACTTAAATGTGATTTAAAAGGGATTTAGATGCATAATCTAATGTAGGTGAACTTGGAAACCAGGAATTCATCAAAGAAAAGAGGAGCAACTCCACTTCAATAGGAGTACTTGGCAGGTATGGATATAATGATAAGCATTCCATATGAGCGCAGCAAATATCAACAGCAACAACAACAACAGTAGCATACTCGTCCAATCACCAACATGATATATATAAACATTTCTTTCAACCATACACTCCATATAAACACCAATGTTTGATATCACAGTCCATATGAACATGTTGTTTCTACAGCCCTCAATCCCACAATATTGGACAATATCGGACAGGCAAATTCAGTCAATGCTTGACTTATATCTACAATGAGACTTCACAATCTCAGACATAGAGACGATGTCCAATGATCTTAGATGAGATCTCAAGATCGTATCACATGGACGGAATAATTATCACCGATAACTATGTTACATTTTCTACTTGTACACTTGTCCGAATTAGCGTTGTTAAATATACAGGACTAAAGCAAATATAGACGAAGAGCAGATTAATTTCAAAGCTTAATCCTCTATAGAAAAAATCGCCTAATACTTAACAAAATGTTTTTCAAAACTGTGAACATTTTGCATAACTACCAATAAAAAGAGTTGTTTTCAAACAATCAAGTATTCACTGAGCATTAACCATAAGTTGGCTATTTATAAAATCACAAAATGTTAAGCAAATCAAGTAGTTGACATATAAACCAACTGTAGGTCCCAATTTCCAACAGGTTCCATAAAATAGCAAAAACGTTTTCAAATTCAATAAGCGTGCAGGTATACACAGTAAACAACAACAACAACAACAACAACAATCAAGGTTTGATTTCATCAGGTGCAAGTGTAACAATATATATAATACTATTCTCGAAAATAAAATGTTAACAAACAACGATGAATGTAAGACTTCTCAAAACGCGGCTCCGAGAGTCCAACGGTGATCTGACTTGCGCCTCCTCAATCGTATAATGCTACCATCGATGGAAGATGCGGCACTCTTGCTGCGGATATCATCGTCCAGACGCATACTTGCTCTAGACGTAACAAACCAACATTTCTACTGGTAGCAGTCAATGGGTGAAGTACAGGTGATGAAGCACTAAATACATACCAGCATCCGATACACTAAAATGTCCATCACTCGGAGTACTAATAAACGACCGAGCCTTTATTGGACACATCAAGATCATTAAATATGATAGATTATGAAGAGGCACTTGATTTTAACGGGCTCATGTCATAACTTCATAAGACCGACAGCGCTAATGACCGATAAAATTGGCGAAATCCGGCAGGGTTAGAATACGTTGTACACATGTTACATTGTGTATCAGAAATAATACGTGTTAAGTATCATAAATATCGTAACGTGTCAAGTACCATTTTTTCTATATTTTGTCATTTTGTCTGAGTTTGCATTAGACGTCATTTGAATGACTTTGATATCAAGACAAACATATTCAGACAGCGATAATAATAAAACACCCGGCAATAGTCATTGCATAAACGATCACATATAAATACATGCATATTTCGTATTTTGTTTGCATATTGTGTGTGTTGTTAAAAAGGTTACTGCATTTGACTCGTGATGAAGCACAGCAATGACACTTGTAAGTACGCGACTTGAAAGAGCGTACGTTTGCACACAGACTATTATACCAGTATGCATCCAACAACATTGGGAACAATAAAAGAAGCAGTAGGCCTACTTACCTAGAACTAGAAAAACTGTCAAAATATATTGATACTTCTGACATACTATTGACGATGTTGCCGCTAATGTAGCGATGTGTTTAGCTATCAAATTTCCGACGCTGTATTTTAACTATTTTTGCATGTGGACTACATTTCATGCAGGTACGATATTGCTTAGTCCGAAACAAGCATTTCAGATCAGGGTCGCGAAAACATATGAAATGTGTTTTACTGCTATTATTCCACAGTTATCCGCATACACAAGAAATAATTAAATTCATTTAAACGCATTATCAACAGAAACCATCCTATGCACACGAGCGTTCATCTCTTGTGGCGAAAATCTGCATTTCAACTAAATCACAACCGTCCCGTATCAAATTCGTCTATCTGTCATCAAAGTACTATAGGGTCTTATTTCATAAGATTAATGACGATTTTCTTATGTGTCATATTCTGTCTTAGGACTTAACTTTGGACGAATTTGTACGCATTTTGTTCATCGAACAGAATATCAATTTACCCATTTCGAAAGTGAGCACAAAACAGACTGACCGATCGGCAGATCATAGCCTGACAGACGACCAAACGGACGAAAGCAAATATACTGGTTTGTTGCTAAGACAGCGTTATTCAACGCATGTTCTTGCAATTAAATAAGAACATTTACTTTACCTCAACTCTGAGGCGAACTAGTAAAATCAATGAGAAACCGTGCCTCGACTTTTCTTGTCAAAGGCATAAGTAGCACGTATACAGGCCCCTATATGGTAGTTGAGCCCGACGAATGCTTCAAAATTGCTCAAGTTGCGAATTTACTATAACAAAAAAATCTAGCAATGATACACAGCAATTATCAGAAATCTCTATACGAATTGATTCATAACGAAGCTTCTAATCACGACAAAATAAGCAGAATTGAACACAGGAAGTGATACCCATGTTCGAGCCAGATCGCCGTTTTAGTTCAGACATGGACATGCGCATACATAGTTATATATACCATATGTGTGCGATTATTGTATTCGTATTAAACACGTATTGTTCGTAGGGTTAAAAATCAGACACCATATACCCGATATGCCTACCATCGATGCAAACCTGGAAATCATGCTCTGGACAACTCAGCACAAATCAGACGTCTATCCTTTCGTTATTGGTAGTAATCCAAAGGTCACACAGCACACTATACAACAGTTATCAATTGAGACAAATTGGAAAAGCGGTGCATTTTATTGACCACAATATATCTTAGGAACCCATGTTAATTCTATGTTTGCTTTCGAACAAGTTGACATATAGAAACACTGCATAAAATAATTATAATTTTGTTATTTATTAATCGATCAGCTGTTTTGGACGCACAATATTTCTGACCAAGATTTCCAGTATATACATACAATGCAAAAGTACGATAACCAGTTTTCAAAGTCGTTGACATTTTGGTGCACCGATGTATATCTTGGAGGTGGGCCTACATTCTATGCTCTGTTGGTGCAGACTTTCGAACTTCGTCTTGGTCCAAGGTCGGACAATCGGTCACGGTGTTTAAGTATACACACATCGATACGTAACCTTTGTCTCCAACATATTCCATGTAGGGAAATGAGAGATATGTCATCGAACGTTTAGGCACCGGGTACCGTGACATTGACTGGTGGAGCTTATGGATGTCTACATATACCATGTTTCATTGAAAGATATATACGGGGGGCTTCAAACAGTACAGTAACATACTTCCCTGAAACGATACTATACCGGGTCGAGATTTGGGGAAATAACTTTTCAATCATGCCCGAAAGAACCACAGTCAGAGATAATCAAGTAGTCCATGAAATAATAGTTGGTTTGAAAATGGTGGTACTAGTATGCCTTCCCATGTCGGAATTAAACCATGAACTTTAGTTTAATTAGATACAGTGTGCGGATGATTGTGCATGATAGAGTGGAACTGTGTTATATGGAATGATTTGGCGTTCTAGATATGAAAGTGAACGTATGGTAGGGGTAAAAGAATAAAATCCGCACAAATTAGGTAGATTAGTTTATCATATCATTTATTGCATTCATTTCCATATCTTGTCCACACAGTAACAACGATATCAACCTGACGAATACATTTCAGTAGCTTTCATAAAACATCTACACCCGGCTCTTATGAAATGACCAAAATTTGGTATCCCTTATAAATAACCAACTTTGGGTACGAGATGGCCTGGGTACGAAGTAACCGACATTTCTGACAGCTCCAGTCATAGTACATAGTTTCGAATTTGAGCGTGCATTCAATAGAAAATGACGTTATATTCGAGTTTGGGCTCCAAAACCGTCAACAGTAATAATTATCATATCCAAAAATACAATCAAGCTCAAAAATACTAATTATTCCCCATTTTGACCGGTACCAATTCACCTCCGCAGCTAGCATTATATTTGTAGCATTATATTCGTACTATCTCGATTGGTGCAACTAACACTCCTTCCAACTATTACTTCCCCTTGTAAACATTCATCAACTTAACAACTGGTGTTGTTTCGGATGTACATAATTTAGACAACATAAACCAGCCACACCTAGAAACGCCCTAAATACTGACCAACAACCCAGTGAGAAAGGCTGTGCATGTTGACACAATATGTTCATTCTAACATTCACACTTCTTTGCCATTATACTCAAACCATTATGTGCAAAACATTGTATCATGAAAGCTACGACAGTGCATAGAGTCTTGGAGATTGTGAACACAGGGATGCGGACTCCTTCCCGATAGTTTGTTCATAGTTCACATTAAAATGTACGTTTATATGTGTAATTAATTTGTGAGGTTGTTGAAGGGTCGGACATTTTGTTTTATTTAAGTGATCTTTGCTTGTTTTGCTGCAACATAATGTAATATTTCTGTATATTTATGAAGTACCCACTACTGGGCTTAGTTGGTATTTTCATACGCCTGGTCTGACACCAGTGAAAGGTGTTTCAAACCTAGGATAGCATCATTCCATCATTATATTCTCCACATTGAGTGGAATCACTAAATGTCTATTTATAGAACTGGCTAGTCTCTCCATGTCTATTTATAAAGCAAGAGTGTCACTGGACAGTCATTTCAATGTCTATTTATAGACATGAGTAGTCACTGAATGTCTATTTATAGAACTGGTTAGTCTCTTCATGTCTGTATATAAAACAAGATTGTCACTGGACAGTCATTTCAAGTCTATTTATAGACCTGTGTAGTCGCTAAATGTCTATTTATAGACCTGGGTATTAACTTCATGTATATTTATAGAGCTAAATAGCGGCTCTGTGTCTATTTATAAAACAAGATTGTCACTGGACAGTCATTTCAAGTCTATTTATAGACCGGGATAGTCACTGCATGTCTATTTATAGAACAAGATAGTCACTAAAAGTCTTGATAGTCATTTCAAGTCTATTTATAGACCAGGGTGGTCACTTCATGTCTATTAATAGAACAAGATTGTCACTGGATAGTCATTTCAACTCTATTTATAGACCTGGGTACTCACTTCATGTCTATATATAGGTACTTTATGTCTGTATACATTGATAGAAGAAGGGTGATTTCTGTATTTTATGTAATCGTTATTAAAACTGCATTTCTATTAGCTATTTATAGAACAAATTATTAAGCGTTGCTGTTCATAAAGTGCTCTAGATATATACTATATTGTATTCTGTTTATATAGGTTCTCATTTATAAATATTGAAAACAAGATGCTTAT
Organism: Spisula subtruncata; assembly: GCA_963678985.1. Taxonomy (NCBI): domain Eukaryota; kingdom Metazoa; phylum Mollusca; class Bivalvia; order Venerida; family Mactridae; genus Spisula; species Spisula subtruncata. The sequence goes on along the minus strand of OY787673.1, from coordinate 35,105,035 downwards.
GTATTATTCATCATATATTTTATAATTTATCTGCTTGTGTCCATTGGGATCATTTTACATTGAATATAACATTTAGACGTCATGGTGTAAATGTGTATCAATAATACCTTCGAAGATCCTAAATGGTGACCATTTGTCAATTGTTGTTTCATTTTGAGTTCATAGATTTGAGAAAGAATTCCACATTTTGTTCAGATTGCACCATCATATCATGTTTGAGCCATTGTGTGAATTACTGTAAGATTGACAAGTTTTTGTATCCCTTAGAATTCTAACATTACAAACTACATTGTAGTTACTTATGTCGATTTAGTGCAATTTCACTCATCTAAAGTTAATGTTTTAAAAAGACTTGTAAAATAATTCGATCCTTTCCATCATAGATGCATCATGCATTATTTCATGCCTCGCTAAGTACACTTACAAAAGTTCCAAATTTAGATATATCTCAGACTTTGGTATTAGTACAATCTTAATGATCTGAGCTCAGTTTTGACATTGAAATAATTCAGGAGTCCATGGTACGGTGATTGATCAGTAATTTTTGTGTGATGCGTTCATTATGAAAAAGATTGGATGTACATTAACTAGGACTGACCTGGTAGTGACATTATGAACAATATGGACATATTTGTGTGATTTGTTAAATCTACTTTTGAACGAGGTGGGTATTGTTTATTTTGATATAATAATTGTGAACATACACACTGAAAAAAAAACTATTTGGCTATAAAAATATCTTAAATCATGTATTGGGCGTGTAATATTTAATTTTAAAAGTTCAAATTATATAATTTCTATTATTTAACTCGTTACTCAATGTGGACACATTTTAATTAATGCATCCACTGTACAGTACTTTGTATTCTGTTGGTGGATAGATTTGGTAGTCTATAAAATAAAGGATTAAATGTACAGTACGGAGAATTTGCCTTGATCTTAAAGAGGCGTTCCCTATAACTTTGATGGTTTAAATCGATTCAGGAATATTGTACATTACATGAGAATCATTATAGCATAAACTCTTCAAATTTTCAACAAAAAACTCCCACTAATTACCGAGAAAAAAATGAAAACAAAATATATTTCCGTAACGAGCCAAAATAGTCCTGAGTTGTTTTCCTTTGACCACATCATAACAAATCGCTGGAAACGATAAATTATTATTAATGATTTAGATATATTTTTGACATTATAGAGACATATTTGCTCACACTTTCTTCTGACAAATTATGGTAATTGATAGTGCTTTGTACATTTAACTAATTTAATGTGATAGTAGAGAAAAGATGCTTGTTATAGGAATGCCTCTTTAACCTATATGCAGGAATATATAACAAGGTTCCCCAGGTGGAAAATTTCTGTAATCAAATCATGCATTACCGAATTATAATATTTCTACTCCACCTTCGGTGTCTTTATGATGCTTCCCGCTTATGAAGACATATGACTAGAACGTATGACCAGTGTAATAAATTCAGACCATTTATGATTTGTTCAATTGTGTTCTACTTGATGGTGTGTTAAAATCTCCGTACTAAAGTACCGCATGTAGTTATGTTGGAATACAGACTTTTATAAATCTTGTATATATTTATGTTTAATGCTAATGCTTGTACTCCTTTGTTTATCATATATCATTCTTACACTATGGCAAAATATTAAACAGGTCTTTTATCTGAACCATTCTTTTTTCTCAAACTTCAACTTTTCTTGTTGTAACATACTTAACAGATATAATAGCACAATTGTACTCCTAGGTGAAGGTTTTTCTTGCTCCGTTATTTCGTTCTGATTGAAATATTATATACAACGGATAAATGTTTACTTCTACAACTTCGGGGATAATTTATATAAAGTGTGACTACATATTGTTGATATATCTTTGCAACAAAACATAAGTAACTTTTCTAACTTGTCGAGTCACGTTCATCAAGTCATACTGTCTGACCATATTGAAATGAGACTCCTAGCCTAAGCTTGTTCACGGGGCTTGTGGGTCTCAGTTTAATGTAGTTTACTGATACATATGTTTGAGTCATATTGTATATTATTTATGAGTGAATGCGCTATTGTCAGTTGAGTTTATGTGAATGGTATCATGTGAATGGCTTCATTTGATTTCCTTCCATTAGAACTTGGCGCAAGACTAGTGTGATATAATTAGTGATAATATATTGTCGTGTATCTGTGTGATGTTATATAATGTATGTCTCCTATTTCATTGTCATACCAATATGTATAAGGGGATTGTGTGATAGGTCTGTATATTATAGAAGTATAGATCACAAGAGAGTAGTGAGCAATATACTCTGTGAGAGTAAATCTGCTAATGAAATTATAACCTTGGTATTCTGGCTTTTCTTACACTGCTTGTTTGGTCCGGTTAACATCACTCCTGGTTGTAACGTACTTAAAGTGTATAGAGCTATATATGAGGATATTCTTTTAAAAAGTTTCAAAAAATGAAAAACAATTATGCTTTCATATCCATAAGATCGTTTTTTGCTTGAGTTTTAACAGAAACTCTGTGATTTATTCGACATGCGAACTGTCCATTTTGATACAAAAGTGTTCTAGAACATCCTATTAAATTATAACAATCGTCTATTTTTCAACGATTGAATCAAAATACTCGGAATTATTTTGACATTAAATGACTGTTAGAATATAGCTATATGCACTTAATAATTGATATTTATGTAAAACTACAAATTCATACAAAAATTAACACAGGGTAGATTCCTAATTGTAAGATTTGTAAATGTACCATATCAAAGGGTTTTGATCACTGTTTATTTGATGAAAGACATCAAAGTATTATATAAAAAAAATTTAGATTATTAGTTAGTATCCATTGGTTCTGCTGCAATTTGTTATTTTTGAAATGTGTTATACCTCTTAACCGGAAGTAATGTGAAAAATTGTAAGCTAATTGTGAACATTCGATGTTACTGTATATCATCGCAGGTTATGTGTAAATCTTCAACATTTTGGTGCACATGTAAACCATCATTGGATAATCTGAACAGGGTTCTTGTATTAATATTGAAATATTTTTAACATGTAGAATTCAGTTCTAGATTACACCTGGCTTTGCCACAACATCTTTTCTCGTGTTATTTGTCTTATTTAGGTTTTGGGATTTTTCTGTATGCTTCATTGTTTAAACCCAATATATCCAGCTATGAAAGATTATCACTCAGCCATTTGCTACTGTAAAACTAATAGCTTTCAAGTTTGTAGGATTTAAATTTAATGACATTTGCTAAAAAGGGAAATCATTTAAAACAATTTACTGGATGTTACGTAATCACCTAGCTTGTTCAATGTCTGTCAGATATTCATCATATAACCTATATTGATGCATTCCCTACATGCAAACTATCATACTTAATGTATAGTCTATGTTAATATGATATAATTATAATACTGTAACTGTTGCAACATCAATGTTCTTATTTAGATTTTGTATCGTACAAAAAATTATCATTGTAAGTTGTTAAAAATTAGAGGTCATTCCATCAGTATATATGAACAAGTTTGGATGATCTTAATATTACTAATATGAATGATGGTCATAGTTATATTTGCATGATGTTTATGAATGATCCATCATTGTATTCATGATACATGTACTAGATTTTGTTGTTGAATGAGTATGCTTGTTAAGGACTTACAATAAACAGTAATTGATTGTATTCAGTCTTGTTATCTAGGTACACGTAACCGTGAGACCACAAAGTGTTGTCAATGTCTATATTTAGTTCACCCCAGCACAGAATGAGGTATTATGCTCATATTGTGTCTGACATTTGGAGTCATTCATTATGTTCTCAAATAATACAAATTGTTCTCCTTGGCACCTTGGCAATTGATATTGTGCCAAGATGATAGCTACAATAATCATCCAGATGAAAAAAAAATCATACCGACCATCAGTCCACAAATTGACATTTTTTGTTCATTCTACAACTCACACTGTACTCACGACTGATTACACAGATCACTTTATTTCTTTAGCGTTCTGATGGTAGACAAACCTTATACATTTGATTTATGAAATGGTCAATGCAAAATACTGGTTTTATGACCTAAAATGATGGTCGACTTATGGCTGTGGTCGACTAATAGTCACAAATATACGGTAATACAGTCTATTCTTGTGTGTTTTGTTGCAATACTATTTTATTGTTATGAATTATTATTCTTACATTTTCAATTCTATGTTGTGTAGCATGTGTGATGTATAAAACATGAAATAACAAATGAATATGACCATTACTACGTGTTTATCAATGTTTTGGTTGAAATTATTTAAGTCTTCTGTAACCGGCTGTTTGTTGTGCTTTTTGAGCGTACTACGTAAGCCTGTCAATATTTTACCACACCTTCTGAACGTAACTGTCATTATTGACAGATAAATGATAGTTACAACAGGCTTACGAAGTACGCTGGTATAACTTTCCTATTTTCGACAAGGTTAAAATGGTATATTTATGGGCCAAACTTATAATATCCTGGAAATGAATTCATATCTACTACTGATGTTGTCTGGAGTTATTTCCGTTAGGATGTTTATAAAAGAGCTGACAGAGAGAGAGAGAGAGAGGACAGTTCGGGGAGTTCGGGTGAGAGCCCGAGAATGGTTGTAAATAAACCTGTATGCACTTGTAAACAATGTCTGTTGTTGTTCTAAATCCCTGACTCTAAAAGCATGATTATGCTACATTTGTTCTTTCAACATATAAATAACACACATATTGTTTCATTGTTTTTATTAAGCACTCATAATGGGTTTTGTTTTACAGGGCAGTATGTTAACATAGAACTGACGACACACCCTGACAATTGTCATACAGGTGTACATCAGTGTATGATGTAAATAATCAGGTGTCTATAGCAACAGAAATATGATGAACATAAAATATGGATAACAACAGAAAACAACAGTGGATTTCAAAAGAATGAGAAATAGTTGTACACTGCAACCTCTCCATAGACACATCCTCTATACAACAACATGCCATGTTTTTGTTTTATCAATGTGATAAAACCTTTGTACAACACAACACATTTAGTCACTCTTCAATGTGTGTTGCTATGGAGAGGTTGCACTATATTGTATATAAACATAACCGTAACCCACCTACATCTGTCTAGTATAAAACAACAACAACAAAAACAACAATGGGTAAAATTTTGATAACAAATGTTGATTTTGTAAGCAATGTCTGTCTGAATATAAAACTGTAAGAAAAATGGGTCTTTCAATACCAAATAATTGTTACTGCATTGAACCAAAACACTAGTAGCAATTAACTCAATCAGAATGGTAAACTATGTCAAACCTATCTAAAACATCAACCAACCATATTCTAGAATAGATTTCAACACTACCCGTCCTGTTTTAACAATGATTAACTCTACATCCAAGCATTTGCAAGGCTAAAACAATTACTTTAAATGCTTACAACATTTAACTGAGCAAATAATCTATAACAAAGTAAGCAATGTAGTTTAATGGCTCTGAATTTAACAATTTGTATAAAGGAAAATCACTCTGTAACAATGAGTGTTTATCAACAGTTACTTCCCTTGAAAAGGATATTTTTATCACAGACTGTATAACATATTTGGTGCAATTATGATAAAAAATAACAAGATAATTGTAGAAACAAACAAGAGAATAATATATAAACACTGCAAAATGCTAAAATATGTGCCATAAATCCCCCATCAACATAAACTAATGCTGTTCACAGCTTTAGGCAGGTATATATAACATACATACAGTACAACATTCATACAAATTGGTATCAATACTGTTGTTTTTTTTATCACAAACTGTACTTCATTAATATGTATCGTCCTGCTAAAATAACCTAACATGTTTTTATTCTGTGCTTACTAATTATCATATTATCTTGACCCTTTTATTTGCTTTTAAAATGCTTATGTATTTGTAAAGAATACCATTTTCAAGCAATGTAAAAATTATAAATATTTGTAAAAGAATTAATACTGTAAATTAATATATGATGCAAATTATTTAACAGACAACAATGAAATTGGCAAAAACATGAAAACATCAAATTTTAAATGACAATGATAAATATAATACTTTGTGCGGTGAAATACGAAAAGTGTACACTTTTCTAGAATTGTTTTGTGTTAAATGTTAAAGTGAGTTATAAGTCTATATGTAAGTATACATTATTATCTACTATTACTTTGTACAGTTTGGTTTGGTTAAACAAATTAATATGGTCAACTTTTTAGTCAATGAGTTTTCAGCCACAATGGTTGACATCTGTACGTGAAGGTGTCTCCCTTCTGTATGACAGGAATTGTCTCTCTTATCAACAATTTCTAAACAAAGGGAGGCTACCAAAGCCGTCACAAAGCTAAAAAAGTGTTTCTTTGATTTGAAAATGAATCGAAATCACAAAGACCAATGTCAGAAATCTGTGACAAGACTTATTATACTGTTAGGTATAGTTAGATGTCAGAACAAACGAGGCTGAAATGCACGTTGACCATTGTGTTATAACTCTCTAAAAGAGTGAAATTATACATGACTAGTTTGAATGGAAATCGTTGACTATGATATCTCTGACAAGGTGATTCTAGTACATATCAAATCATACATGCACGGACGGTACATGTATATATCATACAATATTTGATTTTATTCATATTTTGTAATATATATTGTCATGGTTCATTAAAATATTAAAACTCCATATACACTGTTCAGTAATTGATACAGGAACAATTTTGGTATAATTATAAATAATACTGGAAATTTATAAAACAAAAAATACAGAAAGAGTTTGCATATTGTACAATAATACTGTTGAAAATAATAATACAGTGGAACATCACAATTGCTGTTAACGATGCGTTTCTCGATCCTTACATATAACGCTGCATAGTAAGTTACATTTTCAACTTTTCAAGTCTTGCTTTATATAGCACAGTTCTGTAGTTCTTTGACGTCTAACTAAAATCTTGGACATAATCATATCTGCCAAGTTAGCTAAATCCAAAATAGTAGTGATAACGATGCACTTAAATGTGATTTAAAAGGGATTTAGATGCATAATCTAATGTAGGTGAACTTGGAAACCAGGAATTCATCAAAGAAAAGAGGAGCAACTCCACTTCAATAGGAGTACTTGGCAGGTATGGATATAATGATAAGCATTCCATATGAGCGCAGCAAATATCAACAGCAACAACAACAACAGTAGCATACTCGTCCAATCACCAACATGATATATATAAACATTTCTTTCAACCATACACTCCATATAAACACCAATGTTTGATATCACAGTCCATATGAACATGTTGTTTCTACAGCCCTCAATCCCACAATATTGGACAATATCGGACAGGCAAATTCAGTCAATGCTTGACTTATATCTACAATGAGACTTCACAATCTCAGACATAGAGACGATGTCCAATGATCTTAGATGAGATCTCAAGATCGTATCACATGGACGGAATAATTATCACCGATAACTATGTTACATTTTCTACTTGTACACTTGTCCGAATTAGCGTTGTTAAATATACAGGACTAAAGCAAATATAGACGAAGAGCAGATTAATTTCAAAGCTTAATCCTCTATAGAAAAAATCGCCTAATACTTAACAAAATGTTTTTCAAAACTGTGAACATTTTGCATAACTACCAATAAAAAGAGTTGTTTTCAAACAATCAAGTATTCACTGAGCATTAACCATAAGTTGGCTATTTATAAAATCACAAAATGTTAAGCAAATCAAGTAGTTGACATATAAACCAACTGTAGGTCCCAATTTCCAACAGGTTCCATAAAATAGCAAAAACGTTTTCAAATTCAATAAGCGTGCAGGTATACACAGTAAACAACAACAACAACAACAACAACAATCAAGGTTTGATTTCATCAGGTGCAAGTGTAACAATATATATAATACTATTCTCGAAAATAAAATGTTAACAAACAACGATGAATGTAAGACTTCTCAAAACGCGGCTCCGAGAGTCCAACGGTGATCTGACTTGCGCCTCCTCAATCGTATAATGCTACCATCGATGGAAGATGCGGCACTCTTGCTGCGGATATCATCGTCCAGACGCATACTTGCTCTAGACGTAACAAACCAACATTTCTACTGGTAGCAGTCAATGGGTGAAGTACAGGTGATGAAGCACTAAATACATACCAGCATCCGATACACTAAAATGTCCATCACTCGGAGTACTAATAAACGACCGAGCCTTTATTGGACACATCAAGATCATTAAATATGATAGATTATGAAGAGGCACTTGATTTTAACGGGCTCATGTCATAACTTCATAAGACCGACAGCGCTAATGACCGATAAAATTGGCGAAATCCGGCAGGGTTAGAATACGTTGTACACATGTTACATTGTGTATCAGAAATAATACGTGTTAAGTATCATAAATATCGTAACGTGTCAAGTACCATTTTTTCTATATTTTGTCATTTTGTCTGAGTTTGCATTAGACGTCATTTGAATGACTTTGATATCAAGACAAACATATTCAGACAGCGATAATAATAAAACACCCGGCAATAGTCATTGCATAAACGATCACATATAAATACATGCATATTTCGTATTTTGTTTGCATATTGTGTGTGTTGTTAAAAAGGTTACTGCATTTGACTCGTGATGAAGCACAGCAATGACACTTGTAAGTACGCGACTTGAAAGAGCGTACGTTTGCACACAGACTATTATACCAGTATGCATCCAACAACATTGGGAACAATAAAAGAAGCAGTAGGCCTACTTACCTAGAACTAGAAAAACTGTCAAAATATATTGATACTTCTGACATACTATTGACGATGTTGCCGCTAATGTAGCGATGTGTTTAGCTATCAAATTTCCGACGCTGTATTTTAACTATTTTTGCATGTGGACTACATTTCATGCAGGTACGATATTGCTTAGTCCGAAACAAGCATTTCAGATCAGGGTCGCGAAAACATATGAAATGTGTTTTACTGCTATTATTCCACAGTTATCCGCATACACAAGAAATAATTAAATTCATTTAAACGCATTATCAACAGAAACCATCCTATGCACACGAGCGTTCATCTCTTGTGGCGAAAATCTGCATTTCAACTAAATCACAACCGTCCCGTATCAAATTCGTCTATCTGTCATCAAAGTACTATAGGGTCTTATTTCATAAGATTAATGACGATTTTCTTATGTGTCATATTCTGTCTTAGGACTTAACTTTGGACGAATTTGTACGCATTTTGTTCATCGAACAGAATATCAATTTACCCATTTCGAAAGTGAGCACAAAACAGACTGACCGATCGGCAGATCATAGCCTGACAGACGACCAAACGGACGAAAGCAAATATACTGGTTTGTTGCTAAGACAGCGTTATTCAACGCATGTTCTTGCAATTAAATAAGAACATTTACTTTACCTCAACTCTGAGGCGAACTAGTAAAATCAATGAGAAACCGTGCCTCGACTTTTCTTGTCAAAGGCATAAGTAGCACGTATACAGGCCCCTATATGGTAGTTGAGCCCGACGAATGCTTCAAAATTGCTCAAGTTGCGAATTTACTATAACAAAAAAATCTAGCAATGATACACAGCAATTATCAGAAATCTCTATACGAATTGATTCATAACGAAGCTTCTAATCACGACAAAATAAGCAGAATTGAACACAGGAAGTGATACCCATGTTCGAGCCAGATCGCCGTTTTAGTTCAGACATGGACATGCGCATACATAGTTATATATACCATATGTGTGCGATTATTGTATTCGTATTAAACACGTATTGTTCGTAGGGTTAAAAATCAGACACCATATACCCGATATGCCTACCATCGATGCAAACCTGGAAATCATGCTCTGGACAACTCAGCACAAATCAGACGTCTATCCTTTCGTTATTGGTAGTAATCCAAAGGTCACACAGCACACTATACAACAGTTATCAATTGAGACAAATTGGAAAAGCGGTGCATTTTATTGACCACAATATATCTTAGGAACCCATGTTAATTCTATGTTTGCTTTCGAACAAGTTGACATATAGAAACACTGCATAAAATAATTATAATTTTGTTATTTATTAATCGATCAGCTGTTTTGGACGCACAATATTTCTGACCAAGATTTCCAGTATATACATACAATGCAAAAGTACGATAACCAGTTTTCAAAGTCGTTGACATTTTGGTGCACCGATGTATATCTTGGAGGTGGGCCTACATTCTATGCTCTGTTGGTGCAGACTTTCGAACTTCGTCTTGGTCCAAGGTCGGACAATCGGTCACGGTGTTTAAGTATACACACATCGATACGTAACCTTTGTCTCCAACATATTCCATGTAGGGAAATGAGAGATATGTCATCGAACGTTTAGGCACCGGGTACCGTGACATTGACTGGTGGAGCTTATGGATGTCTACATATACCATGTTTCATTGAAAGATATATACGGGGGGCTTCAAACAGTACAGTAACATACTTCCCTGAAACGATACTATACCGGGTCGAGATTTGGGGAAATAACTTTTCAATCATGCCCGAAAGAACCACAGTCAGAGATAATCAAGTAGTCCATGAAATAATAGTTGGTTTGAAAATGGTGGTACTAGTATGCCTTCCCATGTCGGAATTAAACCATGAACTTTAGTTTAATTAGATACAGTGTGCGGATGATTGTGCATGATAGAGTGGAACTGTGTTATATGGAATGATTTGGCGTTCTAGATATGAAAGTGAACGTATGGTAGGGGTAAAAGAATAAAATCCGCACAAATTAGGTAGATTAGTTTATCATATCATTTATTGCATTCATTTCCATATCTTGTCCACACAGTAACAACGATATCAACCTGACGAATACATTTCAGTAGCTTTCATAAAACATCTACACCCGGCTCTTATGAAATGACCAAAATTTGGTATCCCTTATAAATAACCAACTTTGGGTACGAGATGGCCTGGGTACGAAGTAACCGACATTTCTGACAGCTCCAGTCATAGTACATAGTTTCGAATTTGAGCGTGCATTCAATAGAAAATGACGTTATATTCGAGTTTGGGCTCCAAAACCGTCAACAGTAATAATTATCATATCCAAAAATACAATCAAGCTCAAAAATACTAATTATTCCCCATTTTGACCGGTACCAATTCACCTCCGCAGCTAGCATTATATTTGTAGCATTATATTCGTACTATCTCGATTGGTGCAACTAACACTCCTTCCAACTATTACTTCCCCTTGTAAACATTCATCAACTTAACAACTGGTGTTGTTTCGGATGTACATAATTTAGACAACATAAACCAGCCACACCTAGAAACGCCCTAAATACTGACCAACAACCCAGTGAGAAAGGCTGTGCATGTTGACACAATATGTTCATTCTAACATTCACACTTCTTTGCCATTATACTCAAACCATTATGTGCAAAACATTGTATCATGAAAGCTACGACAGTGCATAGAGTCTTGGAGATTGTGAACACAGGGATGCGGACTCCTTCCCGATAGTTTGTTCATAGTTCACATTAAAATGTACGTTTATATGTGTAATTAATTTGTGAGGTTGTTGAAGGGTCGGACATTTTGTTTTATTTAAGTGATCTTTGCTTGTTTTGCTGCAACATAATGTAATATTTCTGTATATTTATGAAGTACCCACTACTGGGCTTAGTTGGTATTTTCATACGCCTGGTCTGACACCAGTGAAAGGTGTTTCAAACCTAGGATAGCATCATTCCATCATTATATTCTCCACATTGAGTGGAATCACTAAATGTCTATTTATAGAACTGGCTAGTCTCTCCATGTCTATTTATAAAGCAAGAGTGTCACTGGACAGTCATTTCAATGTCTATTTATAGACATGAGTAGTCACTGAATGTCTATTTATAGAACTGGTTAGTCTCTTCATGTCTGTATATAAAACAAGATTGTCACTGGACAGTCATTTCAAGTCTATTTATAGACCTGTGTAGTCGCTAAATGTCTATTTATAGACCTGGGTATTAACTTCATGTATATTTATAGAGCTAAATAGCGGCTCTGTGTCTATTTATAAAACAAGATTGTCACTGGACAGTCATTTCAAGTCTATTTATAGACCGGGATAGTCACTGCATGTCTATTTATAGAACAAGATAGTCACTAAAAGTCTTGATAGTCATTTCAAGTCTATTTATAGACCAGGGTGGTCACTTCATGTCTATTAATAGAACAAGATTGTCACTGGATAGTCATTTCAACTCTATTTATAGACCTGGGTACTCACTTCATGTCTATATATAGGTACTTTATGTCTGTATACATTGATAGAAGAAGGGTGATTTCTGTATTTTATGTAATCGTTATTAAAACTGCATTTCTATTAGCTATTTATAGAACAAATTATTAAGCGTTGCTGTTCATAAAGTGCTCTAGATATATACTATATTGTATTCTGTTTATATAGGTTCTCATTTATAAATATTGAAAACAAGATGCTTATGTATTATTCATCATATATTTTATAATTTATCTGCTTGTGTCCATTGGGATCATTTTACATTGAATATAACATTTAGACGTCATGGTGTAAATGTGTATCAATAATACCTTCGAAGATCCTAAATGGTGACCATTTGTCAATTGTTGTTTCATTTTGAGTTCATAGATTTGAGAAAGAATTCCACATTTTGTTCAGATTGCACCATCATATCATGTTTGAGCCATTGTGTGAATTACTGTAAGATTGACAAGTTTTTGTATCCCTTAGAATTCTAACATTACAAACTACATTGTAGTTACTTATGTCGATTTAGTGCAATTTCACTCATCTAAAGTTAATGTTTTAAAAAGACTTGTAAAATAATTCGATCCTTTCCATCATAGATGCATCATGCATTATTTCATGCCTCGCTAAGTACACTTACAAAAGTTCCAAATTTAGATATATCTCAGACTTTGGTATTAGTACAATCTTAATGATCTGAGCTCAGTTTTGACATTGAAATAATTCAGGAGTCCATGGTACGGTGATTGATCAGTAATTTTTGTGTGATGCGTTCATTATGAAAAAGATTGGATGTACATTAACTAGGACTGACCTGGTAGTGACATTATGAACAATATGGACATATTTGTGTGATTTGTTAAATCTACTTTTGAACGAGGTGGGTATTGTTTATTTTGATATAATAATTGTGAACATACACACTGAAAAAAAAACTATTTGGCTATAAAAATATCTTAAATCATGTATTGGGCGTGTAATATTTAATTTTAAAAGTTCAAATTATATAATTTCTATTATTTAACTCGTTACTCAATGTGGACACATTTTAATTAATGCATCCACTGTACAGTACTTTGTATTCTGTTGGTGGATAGATTTGGTAGTCTATAAAATAAAGGATTAAATGTACAGTACGGAGAATTTGCCTTGATCTTAAAGAGGCGTTCCCTATAACTTTGATGGTTTAAATCGATTCAGGAATATTGTACATTACATGAGAATCATTATAGCATAAACTCTTCAAATTTTCAACAAAAAACTCCCACTAATTACCGAGAAAAAAATGAAAACAAAATATATTTCCGTAACGAGCCAAAATAGTCCTGAGTTGTTTTCCTTTGACCACATCATAACAAATCGCTGGAAACGATAAATTATTATTAATGATTTAGATATATTTTTGACATTATAGAGACATATTTGCTCACACTTTCTTCTGACAAATTATGGTAATTGATAGTGCTTTGTACATTTAACTAATTTAATGTGATAGTAGAGAAAAGATGCTTGTTATAGGAATGCCTCTTTAACCTATATGCAGGAATATATAACAAGGTTCCCCAGGTGGAAAATTTCTGTAATCAAATCATGCATTACCGAATTATAATATTTCTACTCCACCTTCGGTGTCTTTATGATGCTTCCCGCTTATGAAGACATATGACTAGAACGTATGACCAGTGTAATAAATTCAGACCATTTATGATTTGTTCAATTGTGTTCTACTTGATGGTGTGTTAAAATCTCCGTACTAAAGTACCGCATGTAGTTATGTTGGAATACAGACTTTTATAAATCTTGTATATATTTATGTTTAATGCTAATGCTTGTACTCCTTTGTTTATCATATATCATTCTTACACTATGGCAAAATATTAAACAGGTCTTTTATCTGAACCATTCTTTTTTCTCAAACTTCAACTTTTCTTGTTGTAACATACTTAACAGATATAATAGCACAATTGTACTCCTAGGTGAAGGTTTTTCTTGCTCCGTTATTTCGTTCTGATTGAAATATTATATACAACGGATAAATGTTTACTTCTACAACTTCGGGGATAATTTATATAAAGTGTGACTACATATTGTTGATATATCTTTGCAACAAAACATAAGTAACTTTTCTAACTTGTCGAGTCACGTTCATCAAGTCATACTGTCTGACCATATTGAAATGAGACTCCTAGCCTAAGCTTGTTCACGGGGCTTGTGGGTCTCAGTTTAATGTAGTTTACTGATACATATGTTTGAGTCATATTGTATATTATTTATGAGTGAATGCGCTATTGTCAGTTGAGTTTATGTGAATGGTATCATGTGAATGGCTTCATTTGATTTCCTTCCATTAGAACTTGGCGCAAGACTAGTGTGATATAATTAGTGATAATATATTGTCGTGTATCTGTGTGATGTTATATAATGTATGTCTCCTATTTCATTGTCATACCAATATGTATAAGGGGATTGTGTGATAGGTCTGTATATTATAGAAGTATAGATCACAAGAGAGTAGTGAGCAATATACTCTGTGAGAGTAAATCTGCTAATGAAATTATAACCTTGGTATTCTGGCTTTTCTTACACTGCTTGTTTGGTCCGGTTAACATCACTCCTGGTTGTAACGTACTTAAAGTGTATAGAGCTATATATGAGGATATTCTTTTAAAAAGTTTCAAAAAATGAAAAACAATTATGCTTTCATATCCATAAGATCGTTTTTTGCTTGAGTTTTAACAGAAACTCTGTGATTTATTCGACATGCGAACTGTCCATTTTGATACAAAAGTGTTCTAGAACATCCTATTAAATTATAACAATCGTCTATTTTTCAACGATTGAATCAAAATACTCGGAATTATTTTGACATTAAATGACTGTTAGAATATAGCTATATGCACTTAATAATTGATATTTATGTAAAACTACAAATTCATACAAAAATTAACACAGGGTAGATTCCTAATTGTAAGATTTGTAAATGTACCATATCAAAGGGTTTTGATCACTGTTTATTTGATGAAAGACATCAAAGTATTATATAAAAAAAATTTAGATTATTAGTTAGTATCCATTGGTTCTGCTGCAATTTGTTATTTTTGAAATGTGTTATACCTCTTAACCGGAAGTAATGTGAAAAATTGTAAGCTAATTGTGAACATTCGATGTTACTGTATATCATCGCAGGTTATGTGTAAATCTTCAACATTTTGGTGCACATGTAAACCATCATTGGATAATCTGAACAGGGTTCTTGTATTAATATTGAAATATTTTTAACATGTAGAATTCAGTTCTAGATTACACCTGGCTTTGCCACAACATCTTTTCTCGTGTTATTTGTCTTATTTAGGTTTTGGGATTTTTCTGTATGCTTCATTGTTTAAACCCAATATATCCAGCTATGAAAGATTATCACTCAGCCATTTGCTACTGTAAAACTAATAGCTTTCAAGTTTGTAGGATTTAAATTTAATGACATTTGCTAAAAAGGGAAATCATTTAAAACAATTTACTGGATGTTACGTAATCACCTAGCTTGTTCAATGTCTGTCAGATATTCATCATATAACCTATATTGATGCATTCCCTACATGCAAACTATCATACTTAATGTATAGTCTATGTTAATATGATATAATTATAATACTGTAACTGTTGCAACATCAATGTTCTTATTTAGATTTTGTATCGTACAAAAAATTATCATTGTAAGTTGTTAAAAATTAGAGGTCATTCCATCAGTATATATGAACAAGTTTGGATGATCTTAATATTACTAATATGAATGATGGTCATAGTTATATTTGCATGATGTTTATGAATGATCCATCATTGTATTCATGATACATGTACTAGATTTTGTTGTTGAATGAGTATGCTTGTTAAGGACTTACAATAAACAGTAATTGATTGTATTCAGTCTTGTTATCTAGGTACACGTAACCGTGAGACCACAAAGTGTTGTCAATGTCTATATTTAGTTCACCCCAGCACAGAATGAGGTATTATGCTCATATTGTGTCTGACATTTGGAGTCATTCATTATGTTCTCAAATAATACAAATTGTTCTCCTTGGCACCTTGGCAATTGATATTGTGCCAAGATGATAGCTACAATAATCATCCAGATGAAAAAAAAATCATACCGACCATCAGTCCACAAATTGACATTTTTTGTTCATTCTACAACTCACACTGTACTCACGACTGATTACACAGATCACTTTATTTCTTTAGCGTTCTGATGGTAGACAAACCTTATACATTTGATTTATGAAATGGTCAATGCAAAATACTGGTTTTATGACCTAAAATGATGGTCGACTTATGGCTGTGGTCGACTAATAGTCACAAATATACGGTAATACAGTCTATTCTTGTGTGTTTTGTTGCAATACTATTTTATTGTTATGAATTATTATTCTTACATTTTCAATTCTATGTTGTGTAGCATGTGTGATGTATAAAACATGAAATAACAAATGAATATGACCATTACTACGTGTTTATCAATGTTTTGGTTGAAATTATTTAAGTCTTCTGTAACCGGCTGTTTGTTGTGCTTTTTGAGCGTACTACGTAAGCCTGTCAATATTTTACCACACCTTCTGAACGTAACTGTCATTATTGACAGATAAATGATAGTTACAACAGGCTTACGAAGTACGCTGGTATAACTTTCCTATTTTCGACAAGGTTAAAATGGTATATTTATGGGCCAAACTTATAATATCCTGGAAATGAATTCATATCTACAACTGATGTTGTCTGGAGTTATTTCCGTTAGGATGTTTATAAAAGAGCTGACAGAGAGAGAGAGAGAGAGGACAGTTCGGGGAGTTCGGGTGAGAGCCCAAGAATGGTTGTAAATAAACCTGTATGCACTTGTAAACAATGTCTGTTGTTGTTCTAAATCCCTGACTCTAAAAGCATGATTATGCTACATTTGTTCTTTCAACATATAAATAACACACATATTGTTTCATTGTTTTTATTAAGCACTCATAATGGGTTTTGTTTTACAGGGCAGTATGTTAACATAGAACTGACGACACACCCTGACAATTGTCATACAGGTGTACATCAGTGTATGATGTAAATAATCAGGTGTCTATAGCAACAGAAATATGATGAACATAAAATATGGATAACAACAGAAAACAACAGTGGATTTCAAAAGAATGAGAAATAGTTGTACACTGCAACCTCTCCATAGACACATCCTCTATACAACAACATGCCATGTTTTTGTTTTATCAATGTGATAAAACCTTTGTACAACACAACACATTTAGTCACTCTTCAATGTGTGTTGCTATGGAGAGGTTGCACTATATTGTATATAAACATAACCGTAACCCACCTACATCTGTCTAGTATAAAACAACAACAACAAAAACAACAATGGGTAAAATTTTGATAACAAATGTTGATTTTGTAAGCAATGTCTGTCTGAATATAAAACTGTAAGAAAAATGGGTCTTTCAATACCAAATAATTGTTACTGCATTGAACCAAAACACTAGTAGCAATTAACTCAATCAGAATGGTAAACTATGTCAAACCTATCTAAAACATCAACCAACCATATTCTAGAATAGATTTCAACACTACCCGTCCTGTTTTAACAATGATTAACTCTACATCCAAGCATTTGCAAGGCTAAAACAATTACTTTAAATGCTTACAACATTTAACTGAGCAAATAATCTATAACAAAGTAAGCAATGTAGTTTAATGGCTCTGAATTTAACAATTTGTATAAAGGAAAATCACTCTGTAACAATGAGTGTTTATCAACAGTTACTTCCCTTGAAAAGGATATTTTTATCACAGACTGTATAACATATTTGGTGCAATTATGATAAAAAATAACAAGATAATTGTAGAAACAAACAAGAGAATAATATATAAACACTGCAAAATGCTAAAATATGTGCCATAAATCCCCCATCAACATAAACTAATGCTGTTCACAGCTTTAGGCAGGTATATATAACATACATACAGTACAACATTCATACAAATTGGTATCAATACTGTTGTTTTTTTTATCACAAACTGTACTTCATTAATATGTATCGTCCTGCTAAAATAACCTAACATGTTTTTATTCTGTGCTTACTAATTATCATATTATCTTGACCCTTTTATTTGCTTTTAAAATGCTTATGTATTTGTAAAGAATACCATTTTCAAGCAATGTAAAAATTATAAATATTTGTAAAAGAATTAATACTGTAAATTAATATATGATGCAAATTATTTAACAGACAACAATGAAATTGGCAAAAACATGAAAACATCAAATTTTAAATGACAATGATAAATATAATACTTTGTGCGGTGAAATACGAAAAGTGTACATTTTTCTAGAATTGTTTTGTGTTAAATGTTAAAGTGAGTTATAAGTCTATATGTAAGTATACATTATTATCTACTATTACTTTGTACAGTTTGGTTTGGTTAAACAAATTAATATGGTCAACTTTTTAGTCAATGAGTTTTCAGCCACAATGGTTGACATCTGTACGTGAAGGTGTCTCCCTTCTGTATGACAGGAATTGTCTCTCTTATCAACAATTTCTAAACAAAGGGAGGCTACCAAAGCCGTCACAAAGCTAAAAAAGTGTTTCTTTGATTTGAAAATGAATCGAAATCACAAAGACCAATGTCAGAAATCTGTGACAAGACTTATTATACTGTTAGGTATAGTTAGATGTCAGAACAAACGAGGCTGAAATGCACGTTGACCATTGTGTTATAACTCTCTAAAAGAGTGAAATTATACATGACTAGTTTGAATGGAAATCGTTGACTATGATATCTCTGACAAGGTGATTCTAGTACATATCAAATCATACATGCACGGACGGTACATGTATATATCATACAATATTTGATTTTATTCATATTTTGTAATATATATTGTCATGGTTCATTAAAATATTAAAACTCCATATACACTGTTCAGTAATTGATACAGGAACAATTTTGGTATAATTATAAATAATACTGGAAATTTATAAAACAAAAAATACAGAAAGAGTTTGCATATTGTACAATAATACTGTTGAAAATAATAATACAGTGGAACATCACAATTGCTGTTAACGATGCGTTTCTCGATCCTTACATATAACGCTGCATAGTAAGTTACATTTTCAACTTTTCAAGTCTTGCTTTATATAGCACAGTTCTGTAGTTCTTTGACGTCTAACTAAAATCTTGGACATAATCATATCTGCCAAGTTAGCTAAATCCAAAATAGTAGTGATAACGATGCACTTAAATGTGATTTAAAAGGGATTTAGATGCATAATCTAATGTAGGTGAACTTGGAAACCAGGAATTCATCAAAGAAAAGAGGAGCAACTCCACTTCAATAGGAGTACTTGGCAGGTATGGATATAATGATAAGCATTCCATATGAGCGCAGCAAATATCAACAGCAACAACAACAACAGTAGCATACTCGTCCAATCACCAACATGATATATATAAACATTTCTTTCAACCATACACTCCATATAAACACCAATGTTTGATATCACAGTCCATATGAACATGTTGTTTCTACAGCCCTCAATCCCACAATATTGGACAATATCGGACAGGCAAATTCAGTCAATGCTTGACTTATATCTACAATGAGACTTCACAATCTCAGACATAGAGACGATGTCCAATGATCTTAGATGAGATCTCAAGATCGTATCACATGGACGGAATAATTATCACCGATAACTATGTTACATTTTCTACTTGTACACTTGTCCGAATTAGCGTTGTTAAATATACAGGACTAAAGCAAATATAGACGAAGAGCAGATTAATTTCAAAGCTTAATCCTCTATAGAAAAAATCGCCTAATACTTAACAAAATGTTTTTCAAAACTGTGAACATTTTGCATAACTACCAATAAAAAGAGTTGTTTTCAAACAATCAAGTATTCACTGAGCATTAACCATAAGTTGGCTATTTATAAAATCACAAAATGTTAAGCAAATCAAGTAGTTGACATATAAACCAACTGTAGGTCCCAATTTCCAACAGGTTCCATAAAATAGCAAAAACGTTTTCAAATTCAATAAGCGTGCAGGTATACACAGTAAACAACAACAACAACAACAACAACAATCAAGGTTTGATTTCATCAGGTGCAAGTGTAACAATATATATAATACTATTCTCGAAAATAAAATGTTAACAAACAACGATGAATGTAAGACTTCTCAAAACGCGGCTCCGAGAGTCCAACGGTGATCTGACTTGCGCCTCCTCAATCGTATAATGCTACCATCGATGGAAGATGCGGCACTCTTGCTGCGGATATCATCGTCCAGACGCATACTTGCTCTAGACGTAACAAACCAACATTTCTACTGGTAGCAGTCAATGGGTGAAGTACAGGTGATGAAGCACTAAATACATACCAGCATCCGATACACTAAAATGTCCATCACTCGGAGTACTAATAAACGACCGAGCCTTTATTGGACACATCAAGATCATTAAATATGATAGATTATGAAGAGGCACTTGATTTTAACGGGCTCATGTCATAACTTCATAAGACCGACAGCGCTAATGACCGATAAAATTGGCGAAATCCGGCAGGGTTAGAATACGTTGTACACATGTTACATTGTGTATCAGAAATAATACGTGTTAAGTATCATAAATATCGTAACGTGTCAAGTACCATTTTTTCTATATTTTGTCATTTTGTCTGAGTTTGCATTAGACGTCATTTGAATGACTTTGATATCAAGACAAACATATTCAGACAGCGATAATAATAAAACACCCGGCAATAGTCATTGCATAAACGATCACATATAAATACATGCATATTTCGTATTTTGTTTGCATATTGTGTGTGTTGTTAAAAAGGTTACTGCATTTGACTCGTGATGAAGCACAGCAATGACACTTGTAAGTACGCGACTTGAAAGAGCGTACGTTTGCACACAGACTATTATACCAGTATGCATCCAACAACATTGGGAACAATAAAAGAAGCAGTAGGCCTACTTACCTAGAACTAGAAAAACTGTCAAAATATATTGATACTTCTGACATACTATTGACGATGTTGCCGCTAATGTAGCGATGTGTTTAGCTATCAAATTTCCGACGCTGTATTTTAACTATTTTTGCATGTGGACTACATTTCATGCAGGTACGATATTGCTTAGTCCGAAACAAGCATTTCAGATCAGGGTCGCGAAAACATATGAAATGTGTTTTACTGCTATTATTCCACAGTTATCCGCATACACAAGAAATAATTAAATTCATTTAAACGCATTATCAACAGAAACCATCCTATGCACACGAGCGTTCATCTCTTGTGGCGAAAATCTGCATTTCAACTAAATCACAACCGTCCCGTATCAAATTCGTCTATCTGTCATCAAAGTACTATAGGGTCTTATTTCATAAGATTAATGACGATTTTCTTATGTGTCATATTCTGTCTTAGGACTTAACTTTGGACGAATTTGTACGCATTTTGTTCATCGAACAGAATATCAATTTACCCATTTCGAAAGTGAGCACAAAACAGACTGACCGATCGGCAGATCATAGCCTGACAGACGACCAAACGGACGAAAGCAAATATACTGGTTTGTTGCTAAGACAGCGTTATTCAACGCATGTTCTTGCAATTAAATAAGAACATTTACTTTACCTCAACTCTGAGGCGAACTAGTAAAATCAATGAGAAACCGTGCCTCGACTTTTCTTGTCAAAGGCATAAGTAGCACGTATACAGGCCCCTATATGGTAGTTGAGCCCGACGAATGCTTCAAAATTGCTCAAGTTGCGAATTTACTATAACAAAAAAATCTAGCAATGATACACAGCAATTATCAGAAATCTCTATACGAATTGATTCATAACGAAGCTTCTAATCACGACAAAATAAGCAGAATTGAACACAGGAAGTGATACCCATGTTCGAGCCAGATCGCCGTTTTAGTTCAGACATGGACATGCGCATACATAGTTATATATACCATATGTGTGCGATTATTGTATTCGTATTAAACACGTATTGTTCGTAGGGTTAAAAATCAGACACCATATACCCGATATGCCTACCATCGATGCAAACCTGGAAATCATGCTCTGGACAACTCAGCACAAATCAGACGTCTATCCTTTCGTTATTGGTAGTAATCCAAAGGTCACACAGCACACTATACAACAGTTATCAATTGAGACAAATTGGAAAAGCGGTGCATTTTATTGACCACAATATATCTTAGGAACCCATGTTAATTCTATGTTTGCTTTCGAACAAGTTGACATATAGAAACACTGCATAAAATAATTATAATTTTGTTATTTATTAATCGATCAGCTGTTTTGGACGCACAATATTTCTGACCAAGATTTCCAGTATATACATACAATGCAAAAGTACGATAACCAGTTTTCAAAGTCGTTGACATTTTGGTGCACCGATGTATATCTTGGAGGTGGGCCTACATTCTATGCTCTGTTGGTGCAGACTTTCGAACTTCGTCTTGGTCCAAGGTCGGACAATCGGTCACGGTGTTTAAGTATACACACATCGATACGTAACCTTTGTCTCCAACATATTCCATGTAGGGAAATGAGAGATATGTCATCGAACGTTTAGGCACCGGGTACCGTGACATTGACTGGTGGAGCTTATGGATGTCTACATATACCATGTTTCATTGAAAGATATATACGGGGGGCTTCAAACAGTACAGTAACATACTTCCCTGAAACGATACTATACCGGGTCGAGATTTGGGGAAATAACTTTTCAATCATGCCCGAAAGAACCACAGTCAGAGATAATCAAGTAGTCCATGAAATAATAGTTGGTTTGAAAATGGTGGTACTAGTATGCCTTCCCATGTCGGAATTAAACCATGAACTTTAGTTTAATTAGATACAGTGTGCGGATGATTGTGCATGATAGAGTGGAACTGTGTTATATGGAATGATTTGGCGTTCTAGATATGAAAGTGAACGTATGGTAGGGGTAAAAGAATAAAATCCGCACAAATTAGGTAGATTAGTTTATCATATCATTTATTGCATTCATTTCCATATCTTGTCCACACAGTAACAACGATATCAACCTGACGAATACATTTCAGTAGCTTTCATAAAACATCTACACCCGGCTCTTATGAAATGACCAAAATTTGGTATCCCTTATAAGTAACCAACTTTTGGTACGAGATGGCCTGGGTACGAAGTAACCGACATTTCTGACAGCTCCAGTCATAGTACATAGTTTCGAATTTGAGCGTGCATTCAATAGAAAATGACGTTATATTGGAGTTTGGGCTCCAAAACCGTCAACAGTAATAATTATCATATCCAAAAATACAATCAAGCCCAAAAATACTAATTATTCCCCATTTTTAACCGGTACCAATTCACCTCCGAAGCTAGCATTATATTTGTAGCATTATATTCGTACTATCTTGATTGGTGCAACTAACACTCCTTCCAACTATTACTTCCCCTTGTAAACATTCATCAACTTAACAACTGGTCTTGTTTCAGATGAACATAATTTAGACAACATAAACCAGCCACACCTAGAAACGCCCTAAATACTGACCAACAACCCAGTGAGAAAGGCTGTGCATGTTGACACAATATGTTCATTCTAACATTCACACTTCTTTGCCATTATACTCAAACCATTATGTGCAAAACATTGTATAATGAAATCTACGACAGTGCATAGAGTCTAAGAGATTGTGAACACAGGGATGCGGACTCCTTCCCCGATAGTTTGTTCATAGTTCACATTAAAATGTACGGTTATATGTGTAATTAATTTGTGAGGTTGTTGAAGGGTCGGACATTTTGTTTTATTTAAGTGATCTTTGCTTGTTTTGCTGCAACATAATGTAATATTTCTGTATATTTATGAAGTACCCACTACTGGGCTTAGTTGGTATTTTCATACTCCTGGTCTGACACCAGTGAAAGGTGTTTTAAGCCTAGGATAGCATCATTCCATCATTATATTCTCCACATTGAGTGGAATCACTGAATGTCTTTTTATAGAACTGGCTAGTCTCTCCATGTCTATTTATAAAGCAAGAGTGTCACTGGACAGTCATTTCAATGTCTATTTATAGACATGAGTAGTCACTGAATGTCTATTTATAGAACTGGTTAGTCTCTCCATGTCTATTTATAAAGCAAGAGTGTCACTGGACAGTCATTTCAATGTCTATTTATAGACATGAGTAGTCACTGAATGTCTATTTATAGAACTGGTTAGTCTCTCCATGTCTGTTTATAAAACAAGATTGTCACTGGACAGTCATTTCAAGTCTATGTATAGACCTGTGTAGTCACTGAATGTCTATTTATAGACCTGGGTATTCACTTCGTGTCTATTTATAGAGCTAGATAGCGGCTCCGTGTCTATTTATAAAACAAGATTGTCGCTGGACAGTCATTTCAAGTCTATTTATAGACCTGTGTAGTCACTGAATGTCTATCTATAGACCTGGGTATTCACTTCATATCTATTTATAGAGCTAGATAGCGGCTCCGTGTCTATTTATAAAACAAGATTGTCACTGGAAAGTCATTTCAAGTCTATTTATAGACGGGGATAGTCACTGCATGTCTATTTATAGAACAAGATAGTCACTTGATAGTCATTTCAAGTCTATTTATAGACCAGGGTGGTCACTTCATGTCTATTTATAGAACAAGATTGTCACTGGATAGTCATTTCAACTCTATTTATAGACCTGGGTACTCACTTCATGTCTATATATAGGTACTTTATGTCTGTATACATTGATAGAAGAAGGGTGTTTTCTGTATTTTATGTAATCGTTATTAAAACTGCATGTCTATGAGCTATTTATAGAACAAATTATTAAGCGTTGCTGTTCATAAAGTGCTCTAGGTATATACTATATTGTATTCTGTTTATATAGGTTCCCATTTATAAATATTGAAAACAAGATGCTTATGTATTATTCATCATATATTTTATAATTTATCTGCTTGTGTCCATTGGGATCATTTTACATTGAATATAACATTTAGACGTCATGGTGTAAATGTGTATCAATAATACCTTTGAAGATCGTAAATGGTGACCATTTGTCAATTGATGTTTCATTTTGAGTTCATAGATTTGAGAAAGAATTCCACATTTTGTTCAGATTGCACCATCATATCATGTTTGAGCCATTGTGTGAAGAACTGTAAGATTGACAAGTTTTTGTATCCCTTAGAATTCTAACATTACAAACTACATTGTAGTTACTTATGTCGATTTAGTGCAATTTCACTCATCTAAAGTTAATGTTTTAAAAAGACTTGTAAAATAATTCGATCCTTTCCATCATAGATGCATCATGCATTATTTCATGCCTCGCTAAGTACACTTACAAAAGTTCCAAATTTAGATATATCTCAGACTTTGGTATTAGTACAATCTTAATGATCTGAGCTCAGTTTAGACATTGAAATAATTCAGGAGTCCATGGTTCGGTGATTGATCAGTAATTTTTGTGTGATGCGTTCATTATGAAAAAGATTGGATGTACATTAACTAGGACTGACCTGGTAGTGACATTATGAACAATATGGACATATTTGTGTGATTTGTTAAATCTACTTTTGAACGAGGTGGGTATTGTTTATTTTGATATAATAATTGTGAACATACACACTGAAAAAAAAACTATTTGACTATAAAAATATCTTAAATTATGTATTGGGTGTGTAATATTTAATTTTAAAAGTTCAAATTATATAATTTCTATTATTTAACTCGTTACTCAATGTGGACACATTTTAATTAATGCATCCACTGTACAGTACTTTGTATTCTGTTGGTGGATAGATTTGGTAGTCCATAAAATAAAGGATTAAATGTACAGTACGGAGAATTTGCCTTGATCTTAAAGAGGCGTTCCCTATAACTTTGATTGTTTAAATCGATTCAGGAATATTGTACATTACATGAGAATCATTATAGCATAAACTCTTCAAATTTTCAACAAAAAACTCCCACTAATTACCGAGAAAAAAATGAAAACAAAATATATTTCCGTAACGAGCCAAAATAGTCCTGAGTTGTTTTCCTTTGACCACATCATAACAAATCGCTGGAAACGATAAATTATTATTAATGATTTAGATATATTTTTGACATTATAGAGACATATTTGCTCACACTTTCTTCTGACAAATTATGGTAATTGATAGTGCTTTGTACATTTAACTCATTTAATGTGATAGTAGAGAAAAGATGCTAGTTATAGGAATGCCTCTTTAACCTATATGCAGGAATATATAACAAGGTTCACCAGCTGGAAAATTTCTGTAATCGAATCATGCATTACCGAATTATAATATTTCTACTCCACCTTCGGTGTCTTTATGATGCTTCCCGCTTATGAAGACATATGACTAGAACGTATGACCAGTGTTATAAATTCAGACCATTTATGATTTGTTCAATTGTGTTCTACTTGATAGTGAGTTAAAATCTCCGTACTAAAGTACCGCATGTAGTTATGTTGGAATACAGACTTGTATAAATCTTGTATATATTTATGTTTAATGCTAATGCTTGTACTCCTTTGTTTATCATATATCATTCTTACACTATGGCAAAATATTAAACAGGTCTTTTAACTGAACAATTCTTTTTTCTCAAACTTCAACTTTTCTTGTTGTAACATACTTAACAGATATAATAGCACAATTGTACTCCTAGGTGAAGGTGTTTCTTGCTCCGTTATTTCGTTCTTATTGAAATATTATATACAACGGATAAATGTTTACTTCTACAACTTCGGGGATAATTTATGTAAAGTGTGACTACATATTGTTGATATATCTTTGCAACAAAACATAAGTAACTTTTCTAACTTGTCGAGTCTCGTTCATCAAGTCATACTGTCTGACCATATTGAAATGAGACTCCTAGCCTAAGCTTGTTCACGGGGCTTGTGAGTCTCAGTTTAATGTAGTTTACTGATACATATGTTTGAGTCATATTGTATATTATTTATGAGTGAATGCGTTATTGTCAGTTGAGATTATGTGAATTGTATCATGTGAATGGCTTCATTTGATTTCCTTCCATTAGAACTTGGCGCAAGACTAGTGTGATATAATTAGTGATAATATATTGTCGTGTATCTGTGTGATGTTATATAATGTATGTCTCCTATTTCATTGTCATACCAATATGTATAAGGGGATTGTGTGATAGGTCTGTATATTATAGAAGTATAGATCACAGGAGAGTAGTGAGCAATATACTCTGTGAGAGTAAATCTGCTAATGAAATAATAACCTTGGTATTCTGGCTTTTATTACACTGCTTGTTTGTCCGGTTAACATCACTCCTGGTTGTAACGTACTTAAAGTGTATAGAGCTATATATGAGGATATTCTTTTAAAAAGTTTCAAAAACTGAAAAACAATTATGCTCACATATCCATAAGATCGTTTTTTGCTTGAGTTTTAACAGAAACTCTGTGATTTATTCGACATGCGAACTGTCCATTTTTATACAAAAGTGTTCTAGAACACCCTATTAAATTATAACAATCGTCTATTTTTCAACGATTGAATCAAAATACACGGAACCCATCCAAAGTTTTAATTTGCAATTATGGTAGTCTAGTATCATACTAAAAACGATGCAAGTAATTATTTTGACATTAATTGACCGTTAGAATATAGCTATATGCACTTAATAATTGATATTTTATGTAAAACTACAAATTCATACAAAAATTAACACAGGGTAGATTCTTAATTGTAAGATTTGTAAATGTACCATATCAAAGGTTTTGATCACTGTTTATTTGATGAAAGACATCAAAGTATTATAAAAAAAATATATAAAATAGATCTTTAGTTAGTATTCATTGGTTCTGCTGCAATTTGTTATTTTTGAAATGTGTTATACCTCTTCAAGTAATGTGAAAAATTGTAAGCTAATTGTGAACATTTGATGTTACTGTATATCATCGCAGGTTATGTGTAAATCGTCAACATTTTGGTGCACATGTAAACCATCATTGGATAATCTGAACAGGGTTCTTGTATTGATATTGAAATATTTTTAACATGTAGAATTCAGTTCTAGATTACACCTGGCTTTGCCATAACATCTTTTCTCGTGTTATCTGTCTTATTTAGGTTTTGGGATTTTTCTGTAACCTTAATTCTTTTAACCCAATATATCCAGCTATGAAAGATTATCACTCAGCCATTTGCTACTGTAAAACTAATAGCTTTCAAGTTTGTAGGATTTAAATTTTATGACATTTGGTAAAAAGGGAAATCATTTAAAACAATTTACTGGATGTTACGTAATCACCTAGCTTGTTCAATGTCTGTCAGATATTCATCATATAACCTATATTGATGCATTCCCTACATGCAAACTACCATACTTAATGTATAGTCTATGTTAATATGATATAATTATAATACTGTAACTGTTGCAACATCAATGTTCTTATTTAGATTTTGTATCGTACAAAAAATTATCATTGTAAGTTGTTAAAAATTAGAGGTCATTCCATCAGTATATATGAACAAGTTTGGATGATCTTAATATTACTAATATGAATGATGGTCATAGTTATATTTGCATGATGTTTATGAATGATCCATCATTGTATTCATGATACATGTACTAGATTTTGTTGTTGAATGAGTATGCTTGTTAATGACTTACAATAAACAGTAATTGATTGTATTCAGTCTTGTTATCTAGGTACATGTAACCATGTGACCACAAAGTGTTGTCAATGTCTATATTTAGTTCACCCTAGCACAGAATGAGGTATTATGCTCATATTGTGTCTGACATTTGGAGTCATTCATTATGTTCTCAAATAATACAAATTGTTCTCCTTGGCACCTTGGCAATTGATATTGTGCCAAGATGATAGCTACAATAATCATCCAGATGAAAAAAAAATCATACCGACCATCAGTCCACAAATTGACATTTTTTGTTCATTCGACAACTCACACTGTACTCACGACTGATTACACAGATCACTTTATTTCTTTGGCGTTCTGATGGTAGACAAACCTTATACATTTGATTTATGAAATGGTCAATGCAAAATATTGGTTTTATGACCTAAAATGATGGTCGACTTATGGCTGTGGTCGACTTATAGTCACAACTATACGGTAATACAGTCTATTCTTGTATGTTTTGTTGCAATACTATTTTATTGTTATAAATTATTATTCTTACATTTTCAATTCTATGTTGTGTAGCATGTGTGATGTATAAAACATGAAATTATAAATGAATATGACCATTACTACGTGTTTATCAATGTTTTGGTTGAAATTATTTAAGTCTTCTGTAACCGGCTGTTTGTTGTGCTTTTTGAGCGTACTACGTAAGCCTGTCAATATTTTATCCCACCTACTGAACGTAACTGTCATTATTGACAGATAAATGATAGTAACAACAGGCTTACGAAGTACGCTGGTACAACTTTCCTATTTTCGACAAGGTTACAATGGTATATTTATGGGCCAAACTTATCATATCCAGGAAATGAATTCATATCTACACCTGATGTTGTCTGGAGTTATTTCCGTTAGGATGTTTATAAAAGAGCTGACAGAGAGAGAGAGGACAGTTCGGGGAGTTCGGGTGAGAGCCCGAGAATGGTTGTAAATAAACCTGTATGCACTTGTAAACAATGTCTGTTGTTGTTTTAAATCCCTGACTCTAAAAGCATGATTATGTTACATTTGTTCTTTCAACATATAAATAACACACATATTGTTTCATTGTTTTTATTAAGCACTCAAAATGGGTTTTGTTTTACAGGGCAGTATGTTAACATAGAACTGACGACACACCCTGACAATTGTCATACAGGTGTACATCAGTGTATGATGTAAATAATCAGGTGTCTATAGCAACAGAAATATGATGAACATAAAATATGGATAACAACAGAAAACAACAGTGGATTTCAAAAGAATGAGAAATAGTTGTACACTGCAACCTCTCCATAGACACATCCTCTATACAACAACATGCCATGTTTTAGTTTTATCAATGTGATAAAACCTTTGTACAACACAACACATTTAGTCACTCTTCAATGTGTGTTGCTATGGAGAGGTTGCACTATATTGTATATAAACATCACCGTAACCCATCTACATCTGTCTAGTATAAAACAACAACAACAAAAACAACAATGGGTAAAATTTTGATAACAAATGTTGATTTTGTAAGCAATGTCTGTCTGAATATAAAGCTGTAAGATGGGTCTTTCAATACCAAATAATTTTTACTCCATTATATATACGTATAAATAATAAAATCAAGCGCTTAAATAGAAATAAATCTCAAGCTATAAATGATGATTGTTCTCAATAAGACAACAGAGTGTCTCTCATGAATTACCTCCCTTTCTTTATTTCATTATGTATTATGTTTATATTAATAAAGGGAGTTATTTGCAAAAAGGAAAACAAGGGGAGACGATCAACTGTATTGAATGCTACATGTACCCTCACCAGCAACTACAAAGATCTAAAACTGCATCGAACCAACACACTAGTAGCAATTAACTCAATCTGAATGGTGAACTATGTCAAACCTATCTAAAACATCAACCAACCATATTCTAGAATGGATTTCAACACCACCCGTCCTGTTTTAACAATAATTAACTCTACATCCAAGCATTTGCAAGGCTAAAACAATTACTTTAAATACTTACACCATTTAACTGAGCAAATAATCTATAACAAAGTAAGCAATGTAGTTTAATGACTCTTAATTTAACAATTTGTATAAAGAGAAGACACTCTGTAACAATGAGTGTTTATCAACAGTTACTTCCCTTGTACAGGATATTTTTATCACAGACTGTATAAACTATTTGGTGCAATTATGATAAAAAAAACAAGATAATTGTAGAAACAAACAAGAGAATAATATATAAACACTGCAAAATGCTAAAATATGTCCCATAAATCCCCCATCAACATAAACTAATGCTGTTCACAACTTTAGGCAGGTATATAACATACATACAGTAAAACATTCATACAATTTGGTATCAATACTTTATTTTAATCACAAACTGTATGTCATTAATACGCATTATCCTGTTAAAATAACGTAATATATTTTTATTCCGTGCTTACTAATTATCATATTATCTTGACCCTTTTATTTGCTTTTAAAATGCTTGCATATTTGTAAATAATACAATTTTCAAGCAATGTAAAACAATTATAAATATTTGTAAAAGAATTAATACTGTAAATTAATAAATAATGCAAATTATTTAACAGACAACAATGAAATTGGCAAAAACATGAATACATCAATTTTTAAATGACAATGATAAATATAATACTTTGTGCGGTGAAATACGAAAAGTGTACATTTTTCTAGAATTGTTTTGTGTTAAATGTTAAAGTGAGTTATAAGTCTATATGTAAGTATACATTATTATCTACTATTACTTTGTACAGTTGGGTTTGGTTAAACAAATTAATATGGTCAACTTTTTAGTCAATGAGTTTTCAGCCACAATGGTTGACATCTGTACGTGAAAGTGTCTCCCTTCTGTATGACAGGAATTGTCTCTCTTATCAACAATTTCTAAACAAAGGGAGGCAACCAAAGCCGTCACAAAGCTAAAAAAGTGTTTCTTTGATTTGAAAATGAATCGAAATAACAAAGAACAATGTCAGAAATCTGTGACAAGACTTATTATACTGTTAGGTATAGTTAGATGTCACAACAAACGAGGCTGAAATACACGTTGACCATTGTGTTATAATTCTCTAAAAGTGTGATATTATACATGACTAGTTTGAATGGAAATCTTTGACTTTGATATCTCTAATAAGGTGATTCTAGTACATATCAAATCATACATGCACAGACAGTACATGTATATCATACAATATTTGATTTTATTTAATATTTTCTAATTTATACTGTCATGGTTCATTAACATATTAAAACTCCATATACACTGTTCAGTAATTGATACAGGAACAATTTTTGTATAATTATAAATAATACTGGAAATTTATAAAAAAAAAATACAGAAAGAGTTTGTATATTGTACAATAATACTGTTGAAAATAATAATACAGTGGAACATCACAATTGCTGTTAACGATGCGTTTCTCGATCCTTACATATAACGCTGCATAGCAAGTTACATTTTCAACTTTTCAAGTTTTGCTTTATATAACACAGTTCCGTAGTTCTTTGACGTCCAACTAAAATCTTGGACATAATCATATCTGCCAAGTTAGTTAAATCCAAAATAGTAGTGATAACGATGCACTTAAATGTGATATAAAAGGGATTTAGATGCATAATCTAATGTAGGTGAACTTGGAAACCAGGAATTCATCAAAGAAAAGAGGAGCAACTCCACTTCAATAGGAGTACTTGGCAGGTATGGATATAATGATAAGCATTCCATATGAGCGCTGCAAATATCAACAGCAACAACAACAACAGTAGCATACTCGTTCAATCACCAACATGATATCTATATACATCTCGTTCAACCATACACTCCATATAAACACCAATGTTTGATATAACAGTCCATATAAACATGTTGTTTCTACAGCCCTCAGTCCCACAATATTGGACAATATTGGACAGGCAAATTCAGTCAATGCTTGACTTATATCTACAATGAGACTTCACAATCTCAGACATAGAGACGATGTCCAATGATCTTAGATGAGATCTCAAGATCGTATCACATGGACGGAATAATTATCACCGATAACTATGTTACATTATCTACTTGTACACTTGTCCGAATTAGCGTTGTTAAATATACAGGGCTAAAGCAAATATAGACGAAGAGCAGATTAATTTCAAAGCTTAATCCTCTATAGAAAAATCGCCTAATATTTAACAAAATGTTTTTCAAAACTGTGAACATTTTGCATAACTACCAATAAAAAGAGTTGTTTTCAAACAATCAAGTATTTACTGAGCATTAACCATAAGTTGGCTATTTACAAAATCACAAAATGTTAAGCAAATCAAGTAGTTGACATATAAACCAACTGTAGGTCCCAATTTGCAACAGGTTCCATAAAATAGCATAAAACGTTTTCAAATTCAATAAGCGTGCAGATATACACAGTAAACAACAACAACAACAACAATCAAGGTTTGATTTCATCAGGTGCAAGTGTAACAATATATATAATACTATTCTCGAAAATAAAATGTTAACAAACAACGTTGAATGTAAGACATCTCAAAACGCGGCTCCGAGAGTCCAACGGTGATCTGACTTGCGCCTCCTCAATCGTATAATACTACCATCGATGGAAGATGCGGCACTCTTGCTGCGGATATCATCGTCCATACGCATACTTGCTCTAGACGTAACAAACCAACATTTCTACTGGTAGCAGTCAATGAGTGAAGTACAGGTGATGAAGCACTAAATACATACCAGTATCCGATACACTAAAATGTCCATCACTCGGCGTACTAATAAACGACCGAGCCTTTATTGGACACATCAAGATCATTAAATATGATAGATTATGAAGAGGCACTTGATTTCAACGGGCTCATATCATAACTTCATAAGGCCGACAGCGCTAATGACCGATAAAATTGGCGGAATCCGGCAGTGTTAGAATACGTTGTACACGTGTTACATTGTGTATCAGAAATAATACGTGTTAAGTATCATAAATATCGTAACGTGTCAAGTACCATTTTTTTCTATATTTTGTCATTTTGTCTGAGTTTCCATTAGACGTCATTCGAATGACTTTGATATAAAGACAAACATATTCAGACAGCGATAATAATAAAACACCCGGCAATAGTCATTGCATAAACGATCTTCTATAAATACATGCATATTTTGTGTTTTGTTTGCATATTGTGTGTGTTGTTAAAAAGGTTACTGCATTTGACTCGTGATGAAGCACAGCAATGACACTTGTAAGTACGCGACTTGAAAGAGCGTACGTTTGCACACAGACTATTATACCAGTATGCATCCAACAACATTGGGAACAATAAAAGAAGCAGTAGGCCTACTTACCTAGAACTAGAAAAACTGTCAAAATATATTGATACTTCTGACATACTATTGACGATGTTGCCGCTAATGTAGCGATGTGTTTAGCTATCAAATTTCCGACGCTGTATTTTAACTATTTTTGCATGTGGACTACATTTCATGCAGGTACGATATTGCTTAGTCCGAAACAAGCATTTCAGATCAGGGTCGCGAAAACATGTGAAATGTGTTTTACTGCTATTATTCCACAGTTATCCGCATATACAAGAAATAATTAATTTCATTTAAACTCATTGTCAACAGAAACCAACCTATGCTTCACGAGTGTTCATCTCTTGTGGCGAAAATCTGCATTTAAACTAAATCACAACCGTCCCGTATCAAATTCGTCTATCTGTCATCAAAGTACTGTAGGGTCTCATTTCATAAGATTAATGACGATTTTCTGTTGTGTCATATTCTGTGTTAGGACTTAACTTTGGACGCATATTGTTCATCGAACAGAATATCAATTTACCCGTTTCGAAAGTGAGCAAAACAGACTAATCGATCGGCAGATAGCCTGACAGACGACCAAACGGACGAAAGCAAATATACTGGTTTGTTGCTAAGACAGCGTTATTAAACGCATGTTCTTGCAATTAAATAAGAACATTCACTTTACCTCAACTCTGAGGCGATATAGTAAAATCAATGAGAAACCGTGCCTCGACTTTTCTTGTCAAAGGCATAAATAGCATGTATATCTATAGGCCCCTATATGTGAATTGGGCCCGACGAATGCTTCAAAATTGCTCAAGTTGCGAATTTACTATAACAAAACACTCTAGCAATGATACACAGCAATTATCAGAAATCTCTATACGAATTGATTCATAACGAAGCTTCTAATCACGACAAAATAAGCAGAATTGAACACAGGAAGTGATACCAATGTTCGAGCCAGATCGCCGTTTTGGTTCAGGCATGGACATACGTATACATAGTTATATATACGATATGTGTGCGATTATTGTATTCGTATTAAACACGTATTGTTCGTAGGGTTAAAAATCAGACACCATTTACCCGATATGCCTACCATCGATGCAAACCTGGAAACCATACTCTGGACAACTCAGCACAAATCAGACGTCTACCCTTGCGTTATTGGTAGTAATCCAAAGGTCACACAGCACACTATACAGCAGTTATCAATTGAGACAAATTGGAAAAGCGGTGCATTTTATTGACCACAATATATCTTAGGAATCCACGTTAATTCTATGTTTGCTTTCGAACAAGTTGACATATAGAAACACTGCATAAAGTAATTATAATTTTGTTATTTATTAATCGATCAGCTGTTTAGGACGCACACTATTTCTGACCAAGATTTTCAGTATATACATGTACATACAATGCAAAAGTACGATAACCAGTTTTCAAAGTTGTTGACATTTTGGTGCACCGATGTATATCTTGGA
This sequence comes from Spisula subtruncata, assembly GCA_963678985.1. NCBI lineage: Eukaryota > Metazoa > Mollusca > Bivalvia > Venerida > Mactridae > Spisula > Spisula subtruncata. The sequence continues at coordinate 35,069,123 of OY787673.1, read as the reverse complement.
GTTAGGCCTACATTCTATGCTCTGTTGGTGCAGAATTTCGAACTTCGTCTTGGTCTTAGGTCGGAGAATCGGTCACAGTGTTTAAGTATACACACATCGATACATAACCTTTGTCTCCAACATATTCCATGTAGGGTAATGAGACATATGTCAGCGAACGTTTAGCCCCCGGGTACCGTGACATTGACTGGTGGAGCTTATGGATGTCTACATATACCATGTTTCATTGAAAGATATATACGGGGGGCTTCAAACAGTACAGTAACATACTTCCCTGAAACGATACTATACCGGGTCGAGATTTGGGGAAATAACTTTTCAATCATGCCCGAAAGAACCACAGTCAGAGATAATCAAGTAGTCCATGAAATAATAGTTGGTTTGAAAATGGTGGTACTAGTATGCCTTCCCATGTCGGAATTAAACCATGAACTTTAGTTTAATTAGATACAGTGTGCGGATGATTGTGCATGATAGAGTGGAACTGTGTTATATGGAATGATTTGGCGTTCTAGATATGAAAGTGAACGTATGGTAGGGGTAAAAGAATAAAATCCGCACAAATTAGGTAGATTAGTTTATCATATCATTTATTGCATTCATTTCCATATCTTGTCCACACAGTAACAACGATATCAACCTGACGAATACATTTCAGTAGCTTTCATAAAACATCTACACCCGGCTCTTATGAAATGACCAAAATTTGGTATCCCTTATAAGTAACCAACTTTTGGTACGAGATGGCCTGGGTACGAAGTAACCGACATTTCTGACAGCTCCAGTCATAGTACATAGTTTCGAATTTGAGCGTGCATTCAATAGAAAATGACGTTATATTGGAGTTTGGGCTCCAAAACCGTCAACAGTAATAATTATCATATCCAAAAATACAATCAAGCCCAAAAATACTAATTATTCCCCATTTTTAACCGGTACCAATTCACCTCCGAAGCTAGCATTATATTTGTAGCATTATATTCGTACTATCTTGATTGGTGCAACTAACACTCCTTCCAACTATTACTTCCCCTTGTAAACATTCATCAACTTAACAACTGGTCTTGTTTCAGATGAACATAATTTAGACAACATAAACCAGCCACACCTAGAAACGCCCTAAATACTGACCAACAACCCAGTGAGAAAGGCTGTGCATGTTGACACAATATGTTCATTCTAACATTCACACTTCTTTGCCATTATACTCAAACCATTATGTGCAAAACATTGTATAATGAAATCTACGACAGTGCATAGAGTCTAAGAGATTGTGAACACAGGGATGCGGACTCCTTCCCCGATAGTTTGTTCATAGTTCACATTAAAATGTACGGTTATATGTGTAATTAATTTGTGAGGTTGTTGAAGGGTCGGACATTTTGTTTTATTTAAGTGATCTTTGCTTGTTTTGCTGCAACATAATGTAATATTTCTGTATATTTATGAAGTACCCACTACTGGGCTTAGTTGGTATTTTCATACTCCTGGTCTGACACCAGTGAAAGGTGTTTTAAGCCTAGGATAGCATCATTCCATCATTATATTCTCCACATTGAGTGGAATCACTGAATGTCTTTTTATAGAACTGGCTAGTCTCTCCATGTCTATTTATAAAGCAAGAGTGTCACTGGACAGTCATTTCAATGTCTATTTATAGACATGAGTAGTCACTGAATGTCTATTTATAGAACTGGTTAGTCTCTCCATGTCTATTTATAAAGCAAGAGTGTCACTGGACAGTCATTTCAATGTCTATTTATAGACATGAGTAGTCACTGAATGTCTATTTATAGAACTGGTTAGTCTCTCCATGTCTGTTTATAAAACAAGATTGTCACTGGACAGTCATTTCAAGTCTATGTATAGACCTGTGTAGTCACTGAATGTCTATTTATAGACCTGGGTATTCACTTCGTGTCTATTTATAGAGCTAGATAGCGGCTCCGTGTCTATTTATAAAACAAGATTGTCGCTGGACAGTCATTTCAAGTCTATTTATAGACCTGTGTAGTCACTGAATGTCTATCTATAGACCTGGGTATTCACTTCATATCTATTTATAGAGCTAGATAGCGGCTCCGTGTCTATTTATAAAACAAGATTGTCACTGGACAGTCATTTCAAGTCTATTTATAGACGGGGATAGTCACTGCATGTCTATTTATAGAACAAGATAGTCACTTGATAGTCATTTCAAGTCTATTTATAGACCAGGGTGGTCACTTCATGTCTATTTATAGAACAAGATTGTCACTGGATAGTCATTTCAACTCTATTTATAGACCTGGGTACTCACTTCATGTCTATATATAGGTACTTTATGTCTGTATACATTGATAGAAGAAGGGTGTTTTCTGTATTTTATGTAATCGTTATTAAAACTGCATGTCTATGAGCTATTTATAGAACAAATTATTAAGCGTTGCTGTTCATAAAGTGCTCTAGGTATATACTATATTGTATTCTGTTTATATAGGTTCCCATTTATAAATATTGAAAACAAGATGCTTATGTATTATTCATCATATATTTTATAATTTATCTGCTTGTGTCCATTGGGATCATTTTACATTGAATATAACATTTAGACGTCATGGTGTAAATGTGTATCAATAATACCTTTGAAGATCGTAAATGGTGACCATTTGTCAATTGATGTTTCATTTTGAGTTCATAGATTTGAGAAAGAATTCCACATTTTGTTCAGATTGCACCATCATATCATGTTTGAGCCATTGTGTGAAGAACTGTAAGATTGACAAGTTTTTGTATCCCTTAGAATTCTAACATTACAAACTACATTGTAGTTACTTATGTCGATTTAGTGCAATTTCACTCATCTAAAGTTAATGTTTTAAAAAGACTTGTAAAATAATTCGATCCTTTCCATCATAGATGCATCATGCATTATTTCATGCCTCGCTAAGTACACTTACAAAAGTTCCAAATTTAGATATATCTCAGACTTTGGTATTAGTACAATCTTAATGATCTGAGCTCAGTTTAGACATTGAAATAATTCAGGAGTCCATGGTTCGGTGATTGATCAGTAATTTTTGTGTGATGCGTTCATTATGAAAAAGATTGGATGTACATTAACTAGGACTGACCTGGTAGTGACATTATGAACAATATGGACATATTTGTGTGATTTGTTAAATCTACTTTTGAACGAGGTGGGTATTGTTTATTTTGATATAATAATTGTGAACATACACACTGAAAAAAAAACTATTTGACTATAAAAATATCTTAAATTATGTATTGGGTGTGTAATATTTAATTTTAAAAGTTCAAATTATATAATTTCTATTATTTAACTCGTTACTCAATGTGGACACATTTTAATTAATGCATCCACTGTACAGTACTTTGTATTCTGTTGGTGGATAGATTTGGTAGTCCATAAAATAAAGGATTAAATGTACAGTACGGAGAATTTGCCTTGATCTTAAAGAGGCGTTCCCTATAACTTTGATTGTTTAAATCGATTCAGGAATATTGTACATTACATGAGAATCATTATAGCATAAACTCTTCAAATTTTCAACAAAAAACTCCCACTAATTACCGAGAAAAAAATGAAAACAAAATATATTTCCGTAACGAGCCAAAATAGTCCTGAGTTGTTTTCCTTTGACCACATCATAACAAATCGCTGGAAACGATAAATTATTATTAATGATTTAGATATATTTTTGACATTATAGAGACATATTTGCTCACACTTTCTTCTGACAAATTATGGTAATTGATAGTGCTTTGTACATTTAACTCATTTAATGTGATAGTAGAGAAAAGATGCTAGTTATAGGAATGCCTCTTTAACCTATATGCAGGAATATATAACAAGGTTCACCAGCTGGAAAATTTCTGTAATCGAATCATGCATTACCGAATTATAATATTTCTACTCCACCTTCGGTGTCTTTATGATGCTTCCCGCTTATGAAGACATATGACTAGAACGTATGACCAGTGTTATAAATTCAGACCATTTATGATTTGTTCAATTGTGTTCTACTTGATAGTGAGTTAAAATCTCCGTACTAAAGTACCGCATGTAGTTATGTTGGAATACAGACTTGTATAAATCTTGTATATATTTATGTTTAATGCTAATGCTTGTACTCCTTTGTTTATCATATATCATTCTTACACTATGGCAAAATATTAAACAGGTCTTTTAACTGAACAATTCTTTTTTCTCAAACTTCAACTTTTCTTGTTGTAACATACTTAACAGATATAATAGCACAATTGTACTCCTAGGTGAAGGTGTTTCTTGCTCCGTTATTTCGTTCTTATTGAAATATTATATACAACGGATAAATGTTTACTTCTACAACTTCGGGGATAATTTATGTAAAGTGTGACTACATATTGTTGATATATCTTTGCAACAAAACATAAGTAACTTTTCTAACTTGTCGAGTCTCGTTCATCAAGTCATACTGTCTGACCATATTGAAATGAGACTCCTAGCCTAAGCTTGTTCACGGGGCTTGTGAGTCTCAGTTTAATGTAGTTTACTGATACATATGTTTGAGTCATATTGTATATTATTTATGAGTGAATGCGTTATTGTCAGTTGAGATTATGTGAATTGTATCATGTGAATGGCTTCATTTGATTTCCTTCCATTAGAACTTGGCGCAAGACTAGTGTGATATAATTAGTGATAATATATTGTCGTGTATCTGTGTGATGTTATATAATGTATGTCTCCTATTTCATTGTCATACCAATATGTATAAGGGGATTGTGTGATAGGTCTGTATATTATAGAAGTATAGATCACAGGAGAGTAGTGAGCAATATACTCTGTGAGAGTAAATCTGCTAATGAAATAATAACCTTGGTATTCTGGCTTTTATTACACTGCTTGTTTGTCCGGTTAACATCACTCCTGGTTGTAACGTACTTAAAGTGTATAGAGCTATATATGAGGATATTCTTTTAAAAAGTTTCAAAAACTGAAAAACAATTATGCTCACATATCCATAAGATCGTTTTTTGCTTGAGTTTTAACAGAAACTCTGTGATTTATTCGACATGCGAACTGTCCATTTTTATACAAAAGTGTTCTAGAACACCCTATTAAATTATAACAATCGTCTATTTTTCAACGATTGAATCAAAATACACGGAACCCATCCAAAGTTTTAATTTGCAATTATGGTAGTCTAGTATCATACTAAAAACGATGCAAGTAATTATTTTGACATTAATTGACCGTTAGAATATAGCTATATGCACTTAATAATTGATATTTTATGTAAAACTACAAATTCATACAAAAATTAACACAGGGTAGATTCTTAATTGTAAGATTTGTAAATGTACCATATCAAAGGTTTTGATCACTGTTTATTTGATGAAAGACATCAAAGTATTATAAAAAAAATATATAAAATAGATCTTTAGTTAGTATTCATTGGTTCTGCTGCAATTTGTTATTTTTGAAATGTGTTATACCTCTTCAAGTAATGTGAAAAATTGTAAGCTAATTGTGAACATTTGATGTTACTGTATATCATCGCAGGTTATGTGTAAATCGTCAACATTTTGGTGCACATGTAAACCATCATTGGATAATCTGAACAGGGTTCTTGTATTGATATTGAAATATTTTTAACATGTAGAATTCAGTTCTAGATTACACCTGGCTTTGCCATAACATCTTTTCTCGTGTTATCTGTCTTATTTAGGTTTTGGGATTTTTCTGTAACCTTAATTCTTTTAACCCAATATATCCAGCTATGAAAGATTATCACTCAGCCATTTGCTACTGTAAAACTAATAGCTTTCAAGTTTGTAGGATTTAAATTTTATGACATTTGGTAAAAAGGGAAATCATTTAAAACAATTTACTGGATGTTACGTAATCACCTAGCTTGTTCAATGTCTGTCAGATATTCATCATATAACCTATATTGATGCATTCCCTACATGCAAACTACCATACTTAATGTATAGTCTATGTTAATATGATATAATTATAATACTGTAACTGTTGCAACATCAATGTTCTTATTTAGATTTTGTATCGTACAAAAAATTATCATTGTAAGTTGTTAAAAATTAGAGGTCATTCCATCAGTATATATGAACAAGTTTGGATGATCTTAATATTACTAATATGAATGATGGTCATAGTTATATTTGCATGATGTTTATGAATGATCCATCATTGTATTCATGATACATGTACTAGATTTTGTTGTTGAATGAGTATGCTTGTTAATGACTTACAATAAACAGTAATTGATTGTATTCAGTCTTGTTATCTAGGTACATGTAACCATGTGACCACAAAGTGTTGTCAATGTCTATATTTAGTTCACCCTAGCACAGAATGAGGTATTATGCTCATATTGTGTCTGACATTTGGAGTCATTCATTATGTTCTCAAATAATACAAATTGTTCTCCTTGGCACCTTGGCAATTGATATTGTGCCAAGATGATAGCTACAATAATCATCCAGATGAAAAAAAAATCATACCGACCATCAGTCCACAAATTGACATTTTTTGTTCATTCGACAACTCACACTGTACTCACGACTGATTACACAGATCACTTTATTTCTTTGGCGTTCTGATGGTAGACAAACCTTATACATTTGATTTATGAAATGGTCAATGCAAAATATTGGTTTTATGACCTAAAATGATGGTCGACTTATGGCTGTGGTCGACTTATAGTCACAACTATACGGTAATACAGTCTATTCTTGTATGTTTTGTTGCAATACTATTTTATTGTTATAAATTATTATTCTTACATTTTCAATTCTATGTTGTGTAGCATGTGTGATGTATAAAACATGAAATTATAAATGAATATGACCATTACTACGTGTTTATCAATGTTTTGGTTGAAATTATTTAAGTCTTCTGTAACCGGCTGTTTGTTGTGCTTTTTGAGCGTACTACGTAAGCCTGTCAATATTTTATCCCACCTACTGAACGTAACTGTCATTATTGACAGATAAATGATAGTAACAACAGGCTTACGAAGTACGCTGGTACAACTTTCCTATTTTCGACAAGGTTACAATGGTATATTTATGGGCCAAACTTATCATATCCAGGAAATGAATTCATATCTACACCTGATGTTGTCTGGAGTTATTTCCGTTAGGATGTTTATAAAAGAGCTGACAGAGAGAGAGAGGACAGTTCGGGGAGTTCGGGTGAGAGCCCGAGAATGGTTGTAAATAAACCTGTATGCACTTGTAAACAATGTCTGTTGTTGTTTTAAATCCCTGACTCTAAAAGCATGATTATGTTACATTTGTTCTTTCAACATATAAATAACACACATATTGTTTCATTGTTTTTATTAAGCACTCAAAATGGGTTTTGTTTTACAGGGCAGTATGTTAACATAGAACTGACGACACACCCTGACAATTGTCATACAGGTGTACATCAGTGTATGATGTAAATAATCAGGTGTCTATAGCAACAGAAATATGATGAACATAAAATATGGATAACAACAGAAAACAACAGTGGATTTCAAAAGAATGAGAAATAGTTGTACACTGCAACCTCTCCATAGACACATCCTCTATACAACAACATGCCATGTTTTAGTTTTATCAATGTGATAAAACCTTTGTACAACACAACACATTTAGTCACTCTTCAATGTGTGTTGCTATGGAGAGGTTGCACTATATTGTATATAAACATCACCGTAACCCATCTACATCTGTCTAGTATAAAACAACAACAACAAAAACAACAATGGGTAAAATTTTGATAACAAATGTTGATTTTGTAAGCAATGTCTGTCTGAATATAAAGCTGTAAGAAAAATGGGCCTTTCAATACCAAATAATTTTTACTCTGTTATATATACGTGTAAATAATAAAATCAAGCGCTTAGATAGAAATAAATCTCAAGCTATAAATGATGATTGTTCTCAATAAGACAACTGAGTGTCTCTCATGAATTACCTCCCTTACTTTATTTTATTATGTATTATGTTTATATTAATAAAGGGAGTTATTTGCAAAAAGGAAAACAAGGGGAGACGATCAACTTTATTGAATGCTACATGTACCCTCACCAGCTACTACAAAGATCTAAAACTGCATCGAACCAACACACTAGTAGCAATTAACTCAATCTGAATGGTAAACTATGTTAAACCTATCTAAAACATCAACCAACCATATTCTAGAATGGATTTCAACACTACCCGTCCAGTTATAACAATAATTAACTCTACATCCAAGCATTTGCAAGGCTAAAACAATTACTTTAAATGCTTACAACATTTAACTGAGCAAATAATCTATAACAAAGTAAGCAATGTAGTTTAATGGCTCTGAATTTAACAATTTGTATAAAGGGAAATCACTCTGTAACAATGAGTGTTTATCAACAGTTACTTTCCTTGTACAGGATATTTTTATCACAGACAGTATAAAATATTTGGTTCAATTATGATAAAAAATAACAAGATAATTGTAGAAACAAACAAGAGAATAATATATAAACACTGCAAAATGCTAAAATATGTCCCATAAATCCCCCATCAACATAAACTAATGCTGTTCACAACTTTAGGCAGGTATATAACATACATACAGTAAAACATTCATACAATTTGGTATCAATACTTTAGTTTTTTAATCACAAACTGTATGTCATTAATACGCATTATCCTGTTAAAATAACGTAATATATTTTTATTCCGTGCTTACTAATTATCATATTATCTTGACCCTTTTATTTGCTTTTAAAATGCTTACATATTTGTAAATACATGTAATACAATTTTCATGCAATGTAAAAATTATAAATATTTGTAAAAGAATTAATACTGTAAATTAATATATAATGCAAATTATTTAACAGACAACAATGAAATTGGCAAAAACATGAAAACATCAATTTTTAAATGACAATGATAAATATAATACTTTGTGCGGTGAAATACGAAAAGTGTACATTTTTCTAGAATTGTTTTGTGTTAAATGTTAAAGTGAGTTATAAGTCTATATGTAAGTATACATTATTATCTACTATTACTTTGTACAGTTTGGTGTGGTTAAACAAATTAATATGGTCAACTTTTTAGTCAATGAGTTTTCAGCCACAATGGTTGACATCTGTACGTGAAAGTGTCTCCCTTCTGTATGACAGGAATTGTCTCTCTTATCAACAATTTCTAAACAAACAAAGGGAGGCAACCAAAGCCGTCACAAAGCTAAAAAAGTGTTTCTTTGATTTGAAAATGAATCGAAATCACAAAGAACAATGTCAGAAATCTGTGACAAGACTTATTATACGGTTAGGTATAGTTAGATGTCAGAACAAACGAGGCTGAAATACACGTTGACCATTGTGTTATAACTCTCTAAAACTGTGAAATTATACATGACTAGTTTGAATGGAAATCAATCTTTGACTATGATATCTCTAACAAGGTGATTCTAGTATATATCAAATCATACATGCACAGACGGTGCATGTATATCATACAATATTTGATTTTATTCATATTTTCTAATTTATATTGTCATGGTTCATTAACATATTAAAACTTCATATACACTGTTCAGTAATTGATACAGGAACAATTTTGGTATAATTATAAATAATACTGGAAATTTATAAACAAAAATTACAGAAATAGTTGTACAATAATACTGTTGAAAATAATAATACAGTGGAACATCACAAATACTGTTTTAACAATGCGTTTCTCGATCCTTACATATAACGCTGCATAGTAAGTTACATTTTCAACTTTACAAGTCTTGCTTTATATAACACAGTTCTGTAGTTCTTTGAGGTCCAACTAAAATCTTCAACATAATCATATCTGCCAAGTTAGTTAAATCCAAAATAGTAGTGATAAAGATGCACTTAAATGTGATTTAAAAGGGATTTAGATGCATAATCTTATGTAGGTGAACTTGGAAACCAGGAATTCATCAAAGAAAAGAGGAGCAACTCCACTTTAATAGGAGTACTTGGCAGGTATGGATATAATGGTAAGCATTCCATATGAGCGCTGCAAATATCAACAGCAACAAAAACAACAGTAGCATACTCATCCAATCACCAACATGATATCTATAAACATCTCTTTCAACCATACACTCCATATAAACACCCATGTTTGATATCACAGTCCATATAAACACGTTTCTACAGCCCTCAGTCCCACAATATTGGACAATGTTGGACAGGCAAATTCAGTCAATGCTTGACTTATATCTACAACGAGACTTCACAATTTCAGACATAGAGACGATATCCAATGATCTTAGATGAGATCTCAAGATAGTATCACATGGACGGAATAATTATCACAGATAACTATTTTACACTGTCTACTTGTACACTTGTCCAAATTAGCGTTGTTTAATATACAGGGCTCAAGCAAATAAAGACTAAGAGCAGATTAATTTCAAAGCTTAACCCTCTACAGAAAAATCGCCTAATTTTTAACAAAATGTTTTTTTTCAAAACTGTGAACTTGGCATAACAACCAATAAAAAGAGTTTTTTTCAAACAATCAAGTATTCACTGAGCATTAACCATAAGTTGGCTGTTTACAAAATCACAAAATTTTAAGCAAATCAAGTAGTTGACATATAAACCAACTGTAGGTCCCAATTTGCAACAGGTTTCATAAAATAGCAAAATATTTTCAAATTCAATAAGCGTGCGGATATACACAGTAAACAACAACAACAACAACAATCAAGGTTTGATTTCATCAGGTGCAAGTGTAACAATATATATAATACTATTCTCAAAAAAATGTTAACAAACAACGTTGAATTTAAGACATCTTAAAACGCGGCTCCGAGAGTCCAACGGTGATCTGACTTGCGTCTCCTCAATCGTATAATGCTACCATCGATGGAAGATGCGGCACTCTTGCTGCGGATATCATCGTCCAGACGCATACTTGCTAGACGTAACAAACCAACATTTCTACTGGTAGCGGTCAATGAGTGAAGTAAACCATCGCCACCCTGGAATAGTAAAGAGAAAAGGATCTTTATTATATTAGATAAAAAGCGGGCAGGGGGACAACTGCGCACAATTATCAAAAGGAAAATGCTCTGTCCAATGCTCTGTCCCAAAAGGGACAAATCTGCACAATAAGCACTCAAAACATTTACAGTAATTAATTCAACAGTTTGTTTGCTTTATCTCATGGACATTTCAGTTACATATGGTGACCCTTTTAACTACCACATGATTTTAGCTTTCACAAAAATGGAAAACACTACATGCGACCTATGAAAGGGTTAAGACATAAACCTTGATTTTTTATTCAAAAGTCACCTCCCACTTATGGCTGTGTGCGTCTTATGGTTGAGCATTTACAGTAACAAATTTTCCTCGACATTATTAGGATCTGAAATTCACCCATCCACTATTGATAAACCAGCAAATTCTCAAATTTTCATGCAGGTTTAACATATGCTGCATCAAGGAATCGAACCCAGCAGAAACAAGAGAGATGCCTATGAGTCTGGATGCTTGACATTCTAGTGTTTTGATAGTAACAAGGACAGATAAGTCAATATATATAGGTCACAGTGTAATCAGCCTCGTCTGTATGGACTCCTCTTGCAATGGTGAATAACTATGCTACATTGCAAGTGCATAGCTTTGATAGTCTATAAGAAAATGACTCTATCAATTAACGTACACAGGCAGACGCACATGCAGACGATCACTCACGACAATAGCTCAACTTGTTTTCTTCGAAAAGTCAAGCTAAAAACCAGTGTTTCACAAATTAAGTAAAAGCCACTGGAACACAACTATATAGTTATGTATAACAGTACATACCTCAATAATTTGTTGAGCTTCAGGTAACTGTGTACCAGGATGTCTCTGGAAAACACGAACCATTGGACGATCCAATCTCTCACGTGTACTCAGGTCAGCGCTCATAACTGGTCCCTGCAGGTCAAATAAAATATTATCTTCATTACTTTTCATTTTTTAAAAACACTTTTTTACCTTTATTCAATTTGTATTAGTTTGATGCGTTTTTCATTGTATTTGTGGGCATGGCCTTGTGAGTGAAAATTTTAAGTTTACAGTTTTAGCAAGAATTCTTACTAATTTCTTGCATTTTTCGTAAACAGTTTTTTATTTCAATAGTATTCACCCTTTACACATATCAAAGACCTAAAATCATTGCACATAGTAATGGCTTAGAATGAGAAGGTTGTAAATACTACATCGATATTTTGAGAAAATGAGAAAATACTGTCCGATAATTACTCTTTACATATGGTAAAACAAGCAGTTGAAACTTTTTTTGGTCAACATGACAAATTCCGATTTTTATTAAATTAGGCTCATTAGAAGCGCTTTGTGATGCTCATTTTAAATATGTATGAATCTTAAGTAAGTAAGTAGTAGTTACGACCTTCTCATTCTAAGCCAGCGATATGTACAACACTATTTCTGATACAAGGTTAGTTACAAATTCTGTGAAGCAGATTTACAAAGAATGATCTCCCTTTGTGTCTTGTTAAATTAATTTCCATAATTGGATTGTCTCCCCTCCATACTCATTATTTGAAAATAATTGATGATAAACATGGGATATGTGAATAAATTCATTAAATTGGTGTTCCAATGCAGAAATGGTAGCCGGAAATAAGATTGTTATATGAAAAAAGGTACTTACAAACTATATTAACAAATGAGCAATTGTAACAGAACTAAACAAGAAAATAGCCACTTGTAGCTGACCATAACATGTAACAATAAAACAAACACTCAATAATCAATAATTGCCATAAAGGATAACAGTTACAACTATTTGAACATATACCTTAATTACATCATCAATACTATCCTTACATGTTGGTTGATCTCCTATCAACTTTTTGTAAGTTTGCTTCAGTGTCAGTGAAGGTAAACTCTTCAAGTTAAAGGAAGTTTTAATCATACATTTACAGAGATTTTTTTTTATACAATTCATATAAATAAATGTTGAGTAGCAATTTGTTGGATATGAGGGTATTTTGATGTAAAAAATCTGTGGTTACTTATCATATAATAATTAAAATGCTATAGTTTGACTAAAACTAATTTTAGAGTCCCCTTGATTAACAGAAATGTACATTTCAATACAGAGAAGGTCTCCCATATAGTAGGCTACTTAAAGTAATAGCAAAGTATTGAAAGAATCAGATTAGAATTGTTCATGAAACATGCCTAATAGCAGAAAACTTAAGGGACACAGTGCCTACTTGTAGGCCCATTCGCATGGTGGTGTACAGTGTACACCCTAAGTCATTCCATCATGCCAATCCAATTTGACTTTGGAAAAAAAATGTAAAAATTACGAAAAAAGATGATGAAAATACCAATTACATTGTTAAGCTTCTAGGTTGATAATTGTACAAGCTGAGATTTTACTGTGTAATTCAATATAGAATAGAGCACAGTATATAGACCATGGTAACATACCATTGTGTATCCTCTAGCTCGTTCTGTAGCATCGTACCATCTCTGTGCTCGCTGGATAGCATGTCTGTTCTCTCCTAAACTTACTGTCAAATGTTGCTGAAATAATCAATGGTCCAACTTTATTGACATGGTCTAAAATTCAACTGCTAAAGTTTACAGTTTTATCTTATTTATGAGGAACTTCTCGACTAAATTAATGCTTTAATAGTGCTGGACACCATTTACTAAATGCCAATGGTTCAGCAATTATATATAATGGTTACAGAGAAATAGCAAGGGAGACTGAGCAAAGAATAAAAAAGACTGTGTTCAGTAACCCTAGTGGAAGATTTGTTCATAACAAACAGCTAAGTCATTCAGGGGCCATAAGTCTGTTGCAATGTTGGATTATTGGTACATGGCTTTGACAATGTAATGTGCTTAAATGGTAGTTAACAAGTATGCCAAGTAGGAAAGCATTTGCCTTGATGGACTTAAAAAATATTTGATTTTCAACATTTTTTAACGAACAAACTGACACACAAAAACTAGCAAAGTCAATCAGAGGCCATACTTATGTTGAAATGTTGGATAGTGTTGCATAACAAACGGACGCCCGAGCAGACAGGTGCATCACTATGTGCCTCCAGCATCATGCAGTAGATGCTGGGGTATAAAAAGCATGACTCTAACATTATAATGAGTTTGTAGGCACTAAATATTTGGAGATATTTTTTTATCCACATTGATACAATGGCACAAAAGATTTATAACACTTTCATACCTTCAATGTTACAGTCTCTGAATATTTCTGTGTCATTCCATCGTTGACTGATTTATGGGCAGCTTTAGTTAACTTATCTGTACGTTCAATAGCATCCCTCAATTCCTTTCTAAGATATGCCGACCTTCCACGAGCATCCTGAGCGTCAGCTAGAGCTTGATCAGCCTCAGGTGTGTATGAACCTAGAGGATCTGTCATAGATGGACCGAGACGGGAGAGACGACCATCTAGGGATGTAGTGCTTCTCCTGCCACGTGCGCTGTGCTTAGCACTGTTTGCGATTGATGAAAGGGCGTGGCAGAGAAGGTCAAGGACACGCGAACGTTCTTGTAGAACATTGAACAATCTCTTTCTGGCTTGGTCTAACACCTGAAAATATACACAAATAAATAAATAAATAAATAAATAAATAAATAAATCAATCAATCAATCAATCAATCAATCAATATATCTCCCCCACTATATTATATGGACCACATGATGAGGCCCACATGGGAAAGATTGGAAAACTGAATGTGTCAGTCTCGTTAAAAGACGTTAATTACTTACTTACTTATACTCACAGCTCCCAAACTATATTATGTGGGCTCCCATGAACTACATTACCTATGTGATTGACATAAAAATCTGACTAATTTTCAAATAAAGAGAGATAAATTAGTGACAAAATATTGCATATCTATGTTGATTAAGTGAATGAAGTGCTAAAACACTAAAGTCTTGTAGTCATAATAATGATATTATCAATGAGTATCACAATTAAGAAATTTATTAACCAAACCATACAATGTATAATTTAATAACTATTATAAATAGTAATAACATATATAGATTGTAATTAAAGTTGTATATATATGTATGGTAACTATGTAATGTTTTACAAGTTTATCAGTATATGTATAACAATGGGTTTGTGGTAATCAGGCAGCATAATGCTCGGGTTAAGCTGCGTACATATATCAGTGACGAACTGACGATATATAAATAAATCAGATGAGATTATACCAGTATAGAACTATGCAATGTTAACATGCATTAGGTTTATATACCTCAGAGTATAGTTAAATCAAAGAACTTATAAGTAAATCTTAAACTGACGTTCAAAATTATATTCTTAATTATTTTGACAGGTAAAGGTTATAATGGAAAGTGGAATACAGGGGACCAGACGGGTCAAGTTGATATCTTTTTATTTATTGCACCAACGTTAAGGCTATACATAGCAAGTTCATCTTATAATTATTCTTTAAAACTTTCACTTTGGAAACAAACCGTATCTATATATGGTTGGTGGAATTCATTGGCAGAATTATAGTTCATACAGGGATTTCCCTGATGCAGGTTTTCTGCTTCCCTGATGCAACTTTGTGGCTTGGGACCCTCATTTCTGCATTACTGTGCATCCTTGGGACCCCCAATAAGATCCCTCGAATATATATTATTATTTCAGCTGGAAGATTTTTCTTTTCTGCTATTTATTGCACTAAATCTTGTGGTGCATTGAGAAATCTGAATTTGCTGTTTTATTTATTAATAAAATATGATAATCATTTATAATAAGCTTGAAATGCATAACCGTAAAGTGAAGGGACTCCCAAAATTTCTCAGGGACTCCCTAAATATAAACTTTAAGGGTCCTGGGACCCTCATATGAAAAATCCTAGGGAAAACCCTGTTCATATTAAACAACCTTTAACCACAATTTGTATCTGTTTCTGTCTGGCTTATAAAGAATTTAACTTTGAACATAGGATTTGTAAACTTTAAAGATTTCTGTGAGTGCCTTGATAAAACAGTACCCAGGTACTCGAGTACAGAACTGAATGTTTAAGGTAGATCAATATATGAACTGTCTCGTCAATACCATTGATTTCCTAATCCGTCTACACATAACAACCAGTAAGGACTCGGTAATACGCTTTACATTGTACATGTTTGTAATGATTATATCATAGATTGATATATCAATATAATACTTGTATATATGCGTGAGACATTTACCCATTTTACAGACACCAGTGTTTAATAAAACTTTCGTAGGCCTTATTTCAAAAGTACCAACATGTTTACCATACTTTGTACATCTATGAGAAGTTCAGGTTTTAAAGGCAACCACAGTCTGCGAAATGAGCACTTGTCTGAGACAAGTAAATCCTGATTTGTTGAAGTAACTTCTGCAGAAGTAAGAAAAACTATTCAAATTTGGTCATAATCTTCTAACGGGTGAGAATTTTCAAATCCTAAATTCATAGACTGTGAAAACATGTAATTTGATAAATATCTACATACATGTAATTGTTGCTGTACGGATCTAAGTTGAGCTTCCAAAGCCTTTTTACAATTAAGGAGATGACTTCTTTCTGCGTTCAATAAATCATCGGCACCATCATGTTCCTGAAAAACAGACATATAGATACATGAGTATTACAGTACTTACTCACTCATAGGTCACATGCACCTATAAGTCGCACTGGCACATTTGCTGTAAATAAAAATATTTTATAAGTCGCACTGGCACATTTGCTGTAAATAGAAATATTTTATAAGTCGCACTGGCACATTTGCTGTAAATAAAAATATTTTATAAGTCGCACTGGCACATTTGCTGTAAATAGAAATATTTTATAAGTCGCACTGGCACATTTGCTGTAAATAGAAATATTTTATAAGTCGCACTGGCACATTTGCTGTAAATAAAAATATTTTATAAGTCGCACTGGCACATTTGCTGTAAATAGAAATATTTTTCCTAAATTCTCCCTTAATATCGGTCAAATAGGTATACTTTTCCATTTTTGTATTCATGCTGAATTCATTCTTGTCTGTTTAGTGCTATGACAGACCAAAATACTTTGATATCTTATTTTATGAGAGGTGTAAACATAAAGTGTGAAAGTGTCTTCGGGTCAACATTGGGTATTGATTATGATGATTCTTTTCTGGTCCATTATTTCCTTCTGCATATCATATTGGAAATTTATTTAACTCAAACTTTCAATTTATTTAACAAAATATTATTCTGTATTTCATATATAGACATTAAATTACTTCGAAAAAAAGTTTAAGAATGTGCATCTTAGCTGTCTAGTTGCTCAATAAATAAGCAGTCTGTCAGTCAGACAGGATTAACTATTAAAATAGTTGATCTTTTTCAACAAATTATAAAGAAATCACCAGACCATGGGCGAAATCTGAACAAAAGAAGTTGACAATAAATTTTCCATTACAACAAGGATTTGATATTCTGTAGCAAATTTTTACAGTTTTAGTTTGAACTACATTTAATTTATAGCACAATATAACAGGGAACCTCCCGACAGCTGTAACAAAGGACTCAATAAATTGACTCAATAAAATTGTACTTGCTGTACACACTTGCAAAGGTGAATTATAATTCGAAATAACAAATTCGCATAAAAAAAGTATTAAATCTAGGGTATAAGATGTGATTTGCTAGATTGGACCATTAGGGAGATGAGCCCATGGCTAATTGAGTGGTTTTTCTTTTAAAATAAAGTTGTTGCTGTTGATAATATTAATCATTTATCATTAGGCAAAATTGGAGACCTTTAGGGTCGAAAACTGGATTCATAGGCATGTTTAAGTTGGTACAAAATTATTTTGTAAATATACCAAATTAATTTATAAATACAATTTAACATGATTTGATTAAGAATTTCTAATGCATTTAAATGTTGTTTTTGATCATGAGATGCCCCTTTAGAAGTGAGTGAATAGGTCCCTGGCATATTATAGGTTGTTTCAACTTATTTGTCTTTAAGAAGACAAAAAAATTATCCAAATATAGACCTATATAACTAAGGCAGTAGAATACAATAATATAATTTACGTGATAACAGTATGTTGGACTATTTCCAATAAGTTATAGATAGTTACGTACAGTACACACACATACACATACATCAGTTGTTGATATGCATAGATCAACACTAAACATCTGTTACCCCGAACTATAACATCAAAACGTTTCATTATTTATTTATTCACATACATAAAAATCTATAAGAAAACCATTTATTGGCTATAAATCTTCTCAGTTGTCTAGCAACTCAGCATAGAACATTATGTTTAAACAACTGAATTTGAATATCCAATTGTTTGCCAAATCAATTAATTATGTATGTTAATCAACTTCCCTGAATAATTGATATACCAACGTATTGTTTAACTAAAGGTTTTGTTACATTCATTATAATGTAAGAACATGTTCTCCATTATGTTTTCATTACCGACTGGATCATTGGCCAAAGAAAACTGTGTTGATTTGTCAATATGTCATGTATACAATTTTAAATTGATAACAATAGTTGATGTCCAACTAATCAACAGTATGTTCTGATAAAATATGAAATAACAAATAATTATATTGCCTTCTTAAAATTATCTTCTCATACTAAAAGTGAAAGTGTTGTTGTTCATTTTATAAATGTGTGTGTGTGTAACCGACTGATTATGTGACTGATTGTGTGACTGATTGTGTGACTGATTGTGTGACTGATTGTGTGACTGATTGTGTGACTGATTGTGTGACTGATTGTGTGACTGATTGTGTGACTGATTGTGTGACTGATTGTGTGACTGACTGACTGACTGACTGACTGACTGACTGACTGACTGACTGACTGACTGACTGACTGACTGACTGACTGACTGACTGACTGACTGACTGACTGACTGACTGACTGACTGACTGACTGACTGACTGACTGACTGACTGACTGTCACTGGATGACTAACTGATTGTCACTGGATGACTAACTGACTGACTTTGTGGCTGACTGATTGTATGATTGTATGACTGACTGATTTTGAGATTGACTGTCTAATTGAGTGGGTATGACTGACTAACTCATCATGTGACTGGCTATCTGATTGTGCACTGACTGACTGACTGACTGACTGACTGACTGACTGACTGACTGACTGACTGACTGACTGACTGACTGACTGACTGGCTGGCTGACTGGCTGGCTGGCTGGCTGGCTTGCTGGCTGACTGGCTGGCTGGCTGGCTGACTGGCTGGCTGTCACTGGATGACTAACTGACTGACTTGTGCACTGACCAACTCACTGTATGAATGACTAACTCATTGTGTGACTAACCGACTGTGTGACTGACTGATTGTGTGACTGAATAACTGACTGACTGTATGACTAACTGATTTTGTGATTGTGTAAATAACTGACTGTGACTGTGTGACTGATTGATTGTATGATTTGCTAACTGAATTTGAGACTGATTGTTGGACTGACTGATTTCAATACAAAAACTATGCTAACTTTAGTCTTGTTCTGTATTATATATTTTCCATGAGTTTGTGTTTAATTACAAATTGATGTAAGAAATCTGTAGCAATTTAGAGATTGACAATGCAGGTTACAACATATTATGTACTCATTTAGAAAAGGTGAAATGAAAATTGCTTTTAAAAAGGCTTACTCAGCAATCTTGTAAAAAAATATAGTGAAACTGGTGTAGAATCTAAAAAAAACATGATCATGTCTAAAATTACCCAGTCTTTGAATTTGGCCACTAGCCCAAAGCCTGAGGCTAGTAAAAACTGGGTCGGGCTAGTAATTGTCTCTAGGTGACTATTCCGAAAGTCTAGTGAGAATTTAAAATAATTTTAATAATTTAATGGTCTGACTAGTAAATTTCTTCTTGGGCTAGTAAGTTCTGCCTTGTTGGTAGCCTGACTGCCTAGTACTTTGAAATGTTTTTCCTGAAGACTGATTACCAGTATATTCCTGAGCTTCAGCAGATGTAGATGATAATGTCAGGTAACAAAGAGTGAAGGGGCAAAACTGAGCAACTAAAAATGGCAATAACACATTAAACATGAACTGAAATCCACGTAATTCCAAGCAAGACCTGTAGCCATATAATAAATCATTATGTAAAACACAGCACACTTATCCATACCCTTTCTTTGGTTGGTCTGGAAAGACGATTTTCTTGACTGTCTTTGTTTAATTGAATATCTTTTCTTGTGTGTTCCAATGCCTTTTCCAATTGCTCTTTACCCCTGGTTAGTGATTTTATTTCTTCATTAGTTTCCAGAAGACTTTCTCTGAGTTTTGCGACAACACCTCTGACTTCACGTGTATAACGGTGAATTTCGTCATTACTGAGTTGTGCAACAGTGTCTCTTAACTGAGGGAGAGGGTCCATAGCACGACCAATATCACAATTTTTATCACATTTTTGAACGATTGTTTGTGACAATTTTATTCCCTTCAAAGTCGAATTTCTCCATCCCTCGGGACCAATAGTGGTTGCTGCCTTTGTACCCATCATCTTCGGTACCTAGACCAAGCACTGACAAACCTAAATAACGTTTAATTTATACAGACTCACAATACTCAACCATTCAAGTCGTTAAAACTCCTTTACAAACTTGGCGTCGTCTCTTCCCGTAAATCTCCCCTAGTAACGAACATTCGGATACTTCCGGTTAGGTCTTTAAACGCGCCGCAGTGACGGAATACTGCAATTTGATTGGCTAATTGAAAATTACAGAATAAAACTAAAAACTACTTTTATACGCTTTCCATCGATTCTTTAAATTTTATTCATTAGAAAATCATTGGAAATTAATGATACAAGTCAAACAATCGGATATTTAAAAAATTCAAATCCGCATCATGAAAATCGAAAAAAATAGTTTCACGGGTTTATTTATCGTGTTAATATTTAATTCACTTTAATTAAAAATAATTACCATTATTTACAAATTGTCCACTAAATTACTTTTTGATTTCGAAGTGAAATCTGTAACCGAAAGTAGAAATTCTGTCAATCATACAAGTCTCGCACCTGTCAACATGTGACGTCACAATTCAGTAATGGAGGCGATTGGAGACACCCGTGTCGGCTAAATTCCTGTCTTTTTGTAAGTTATTCTCTATGAATGTTTAGTTTTGACTGTTGGTATTTCTTTGTGATTTTCAATAAATATTTAACTTCATTATTTCGATCCTGATGCCTTCATCAAATGCGCTGTTGCCCGAGTTTGATGACAAATCGAATGAAAATGGATTATTATGATACAATTTGTGAAGTAGGAAGAGACCGTGAGTCATTGATGTCAGTTTCTAAATCGAGACTTTAAATTGTCTGAGACATTCTTTAAAGTCGTGTTAATGTAGAACGATTGTTTACATATCACATACAATGTCGACAATCTGCTGTCCTAGCCAGTTGCAATGTTTTTGTTATTTGATTTTGAGAGGTTATTGCAGAAAATCTTTAGAACCAGGAAAAGTAATTTTGTCAATATATTTGTATAGCTAGATTGTCTGTTTGTGTCATTATATGCATGATTTGTTGTAGATCTGGTGCTTTTGATAAATAGATAAGTTGGGTTGCATTAATGTTGAAATAATTCAGTTGTTATGCTTCAGTGTTTAGACACAAATGATTGCTAATTGCCAATTAAATACCAATTAGCAAATTAATTTGTCAAAGAGTTCATCATATTTATTATATAGTCATATGCATATAGTATGTATCTGTCTTAAAGTCATTACAGATGTCTCAGCCATGTTAAAATGGTGTTAAGAATATCTGATCAATCACTTTGACATCATCAACAGATGTTTTCACACCTCTGACAGGGCTACCAGACAGTTCTCACTGAAGATGTTCATACAGAGTACAATTAGTAGTTTGTTATGAGGTGTGAATTACTGTCATTGTTGTGTTTTGACTACTTCAAAGACCTAAGTTTCGTAATTTAGGTCTTTGACTACTTAAAACAGTGCACAAATAGTAAACTTAATAAGTTTATTTTTGAAAATATTAAATATATGATTATTCCCACAAATCATTTGACCAAGGGGAAATTTTACCTCAAATTTAATAACATGAGGGGGGGGGAGCAATCATAAAATAACCAGATATCTTGTACATTTTTTTAACATAAATTTTATAAAATCATACTCCTTGGTAGGCACTTGTTTATTCCTTTAATTATCTGTACTCTACCTGTCCCTACTAAGTATAAATACAAACATCAGTACCAACAATTAACCTCTGCAGGGAGAACTACCTAGACCCCCACTGGCATGTATACATGTATTGATGACCATCAGTGAGTGAATGACAATAAACAAGGGGCCTCTTTAGTAATGACTGTAACCGTCACTGTTAGCTACATGTCCACGCTACCTCCAATCACCTGCCTAGTCTATTCTGTTGGTACAATTGGTAATCTTGTGACATTTTCATGTACTATTTTTGTCAGGTAGATAAAATTCCCAACTAAATTTACAATGTCGACAAAATCTTCAGCATCGGGTTGATAAAATCCCCATCATTGATTTTTTTAAATCTTAATAAAATTTATTATTTAATTAAATTATTTATTCTTATTTTTTTCTAAAATGAGGTTAATATAAGCTTGTTTTGTTGTAAAATATTGAAAAATGGGTTCTAAGTATGACAACAATAAACAAACTGTACATTATTTATGTAGCATTGTGGAGATAGTGTCCACCAAACACTTCAGATTTTGTCCACCTTGAAAGATTCCTGATAGGATTTTTTGAGGCTTGACAAAAATTAGCAGTGGTGGTTTACATCCACTGGTGATTTTGTCCTAATACATAGTGTCTTAATAATCGAGTGAAATTGGTTTTGGGAATGCTCTTTATTTTATAAGTTAATAAGTCTGTTCGATTATTTTTCAAGATGACAAGAATGAAGATACAGCATGGGTTTATTTTTATTACACATGCATAGTAAATATATAAATGTTAGGCATTTGCTACTTTAACATTACATAATACTTTATTTGTTTTCAGCTGTTTAACTCCCTCCATTCTCCCAAGGCATTCCAAGATGAGTTCCGACGGGTTGGAACATTTGTCCTCAGTGCATAACAATCCTTTTATACAACGATTTGGTCTTCCTAATCATGGTAACGTTCGTCAAGAATCAGCGGACAATGATTGCTCAATCCCCTCGAGTACGGCTAGCAGCGAACGTGGGGATGACGACGATCAGGAGTATCATGTCAACTCCGGATTTGTTAATAAACTACGCTCAAAGTTTGCTCAACTTGAGAACAAGGGACATAAAGTGACCCTTTCAAGAAAATCTGCTAGTGTCGAGAATTTATTGTCATTAAGCAATCAAAGTGATAGCTCGTATAAAGGACGTCGATGGTTGAAAGATGACTCGTCCGTATCAAACCTTGAAAAGGTAGAAATGCGTAAACCTGCAGGTTACAAACCACAGATACGACCCAGAAGTTACGATATACTCGAAAACTCAGGAAGTAGTAAACCCCCTTTGCAGCAGAAAAAGAAGGATGTTGAATTTTTAAAACAGAATCATTTACGAAGTGTGAAGCCTCCGATGCCAAAGAAAAGTTCTATAGACACAACTGGTACTAGTGCTAATAAAAATAGGAATTACTATCGTAAGTCAAGTTCAGACACTCTAGTTCCAAAACCTGAACACCATGACTGGAAAGTTGCCCCAGATCTTGAAAAGATTGGTCGCGATGACATTGTTATTATAGAACATGAAAATGTTTCTGTACCAAAGGATAAAGTGAAAGTTAAAGCAGAAGCAGTGGATGATGTCGATAATGGTGGTTACAGGCAAGTTAAACCTATAACTGAGAAAAACCGTGTTAGCGATGAAAATGAATTACCCAAACCTAACACAGTGTCACAGTTCCGTACACTATTTGATAAGCCTGGTAAAGCTTTAAAACCTTTAAATGCCTGGCGACAGGTTTCACCCACCAGGAGATCCAGTTCCCCAAGTGTGTCGTCCCCAAGGTCACCCTTAATGAAGGTCAACGATGACAATGTGTTCGAAGATTCGTCTTATAAAGCCATTCGTAATGATCGTGACAAATCAGTTTCTCCGCGAAATTCATCTAACATTGACACAAGTTATTCACCAAGGAACTCTTCAAATATTGACACAAGTTATTCTCCAAGAAATTCCTCAACTCTAGACACAAATTACTCACCTAGAAATTCCTCAAATATAGACACAAGTTATTCACCTAGAAACAGTTCAGCTTTGGCTGACTACACACAAAATGTTGACACAAATTCTACATCAATGCAGAAGTCTTTTGATATATTTAACCGGAGAAGTTCGGTTGATAGAGAAACAAGAAGGATGAAAGATGAGACTCGCTCAGCTGAGAACCGATCGTCGGTTGAGATGGAGGGAAGTTCTGAGCGGCCCCTTAGTCCCGATGTACAGAGAGCTTTATCTCCAGTACATCCGTTGTCGAATATTTTTGATTCTAAATCTGTTTCAAAAGCCAAGCCTAAACGTCCGAAACCGAAAGTCGCGATCAAACGCCAGGGTTCTATACCTAAAGATACCATAGAATTGAAACATGACACAGATAGATTGATTAATGACAAGTTGAATATGGAACAGAAGGTGGAGATAGATGAATTACCGGTGGTTAGAAATGATACAGTAATAGTTAGCAAAAGTGCTGATGAATTTGCTTTTGAAGGAGTTTCAAATGAATCAACCGTTAAACCTTCTAGTAAAAAGTCTGGAAAGATTTCACCTAGGAAAACGAAAGTATTTGACTCGAGTAATATGATAAAGAAGGACAAAGAAACGCCTAAATCTCCGATGTCTCCAGTAGAAAATGTCCCACCATTTAGTTATAAAGACTACAATGTGCCAAAACAAGTTAAAGTAAGTGATAATATTACCGAACAAGCTAAACTGAACACAGACAATGATACAAAAGTTAGTGTGGATGTTATACCTTCAAGACCCCCCAGAAGAACGGTTGAACCATCTACTAATGGTATGACTGAGCTCAAGCCGACTATCATAGCTAATGACAAGAGTGAAAACAAAACTAAACCAAGAGTGTTTAAAGTTAAAGAACAAAATTTTGTTACCCCTGAAATTCCTACTATAGTAAATGATACAGAACGAGTTAAACCTACTGTTAAATCGGATAGTAATGAACAAGTAGTGTCAGGTATGTCCTCATTTCTTGCCAGCAGATTGAAGAAAACTCAACCTGATCAGGATAATCAGTTAAAAACTTCATCCATTCATTTAGCGAATGGTTCGTCGCCGTCACCAGTGCCACGGAAACGTCAAGCACCTAGTGCTCCAATGTCTAATGGTTCCGTTGCTGCGGTGGAAATGGAAACAAACAAAGATGCTCCTCCATTACCTGTCACTCCACAGCCGGCTGTGCTCACCAATGCAAACACTGGTGTCATCATTTCTAGAAAAAAGAAGCCACAGACAGCCACTAAAATGGTGTTTGATTCTAGTAAGATAGCAACAAAGCGGAAAGAACCGCCAAAACGCAAACCTGCTCGTAAAACATTAGAACAACTGAATCAGAACATTACGTTTGAAAGTGATCGACCTGTGCCAAAACTTGACTTGTCTAGTATCACTGAACCTAGTTCTACGGAATATCAGGAAGGTTATATACCAACTATCATCAAGCCATGTGCTATCAAGTTTGTCGGAGCCGAGGTTACATTTGCAAACAGTCCTTTCAAGAAACAGTCAAGAAAAGTGAAAAAGGTAAGAAATGTTAAAATGAATGTAATTGTTATTACTTATTGCTCAATAGCCTCACATTTTACAAACCTTCTGGAAATAGTAGAACTTTCTATTTTACCCATTACCTGGAATTTCTAATAGCAAGGATATGAACCATGAAAGCTGACTGAAATATCTAAAAATTTTACAGTTTGGACAGAATTTATCCCTGTCTTACGTTGGCTAATCTGAAGTTACTTCACTTAAATTAGTGTAATAAGTCATCTGCTGGAAGTCGTGAAACCTTGGCTTTCAGGATTGGGAATCTCCGTGCAGTACTGGCAGTTAATGTAGAAAATAAAGATCTGTTTTATACTGATAATAAGGTTACTATAATATTAATGTTTTGTACATTGTATTCATGATCTATGCTTTGCTCCGAGATTTTCATGCAATCACGATTCAAGTTATTAGGTGCATTTCAGTTACACACGTGTATGACATATCTCACCATTTATTTACTATGAGAAAGTGAAAAAATAAAGCCTTAAAGGTACATTTGGAAGTCATACCTGGATTGATATATTGGTAATTTGGTATCAGCGTGAAAGAGTGATAATAATCAGATAAATGCGTCAGTTGCACACACTTACTTAATACTTATAATGATATAAATGGCTATTTAATGATTCAGAAATTGAAATATTTCTGTAATTTTAGTATCAAGTTACATATTTTGCCATTATCGATTTTCTTTAATAGCTGCTCAAACCTTGTCAGCTGAATGTGTCACCTGGCAGTATCATGTGGCAGTGTGTGTAAAAGTGTTTGGTTTTCCCTGAGGAATTCCTGAGTCAGGGTCTGGTACTCTTAACTTGATGGTTTGATTCAATTTAAGACCACCAGTTATTGAGGGTCAATTAGGGGCCAATTCTAGGTACCCAGTAAATATCAAAGACATCTGCAGGTTCACACTTCCTAACAATTCAATTGAAACGTGATGTATCATAATTGTATAGCTGTAATATTATACTGTATCACAAATGGGTGGGACAAAAATGTGAAAGTAAATGTCAACTTTTGGAAAATGTATTTCACTTGGAAGAAAATTATTTATAATTAAAAAAGGTCAAAATATTCTGACCCTATTATTGCTTGAATAAGAATTTGTATCATACATTTTAGATACAGTACAAGATATATGACATTGTTTAATAGTATACTATGTAGGACTGTAAAACATAATTGGTAATGGGTTAAGTTGTAAGTTAATGTATTTGAGATATCGCTGGCTTAGAATGAGAAGGTCGTAAGTACAAAATTAATATATTGAGAAAACAAGAAAAAACTGTCTGCAATTTACTCTTTACTTATCGTAAAACAAGCTTTTATAGCTTCATTTTGGTCAACATGACAAGTTCCGATTTTCATAAAAATAGGCTCATTAGAAGCGCCTGGTACTGGAGATTTCAAATAGTTATGAGTCTAATAAGGTCGTAAGTAGTAGTTAAGACCTTCTCATTCTAAGTCATCAATATGTTTGACTGATATGATCAGTTTTATATGCTTGATAAACTTCTACCTCTCCCTCCTTTATACTAGTACAATAATGTACTATTTTGGTGTATACTATGTGTGTATATACCTGTTGGTATTCTCAGTAATCATCGCATCAAATGTATCAATGATTTGATGATTACAAAACAGTTTTAGGGAGAACCATCCTCATAAATCAGTTGTTAGTCAAGTCTCCAGACCATATTACAGCTGAAATTTGGCAGGCATAAATAAGTGCCTCAACCCAGGTTATGCCAGGTTGACCAAGAATGGTGATAACAGCGTTTTTACCTGAGTGAATGTGTGTCAGGGGTCAATCATATGTAATAAGGGGTTTTTAAGGCATCACAGAACCATGAAGTATAAATGAGTTGTGAATTTTGTTCCCTTGTTAATGTAGATATCAGGGGCCATATTGTAACTTATGTTTTAAGGCCTTTTTAAGGTATCTTACTCTTCGAGAACACGGGAAATGTTTTCTTCAATCAGGCCATTTTTATCTAAAAAGGGAGACAGCCTTTTAAGTTTAAAATTTACTTAAAATATTACTGATACTCCAACCTGCTTGTGAACTTGAATTTAAGACTTAAATAGTAAAACTGAATACTGTAAACACAGCCCAGCTTAATTTTAGTTCAATATGTATAAGTTTAAAAAATGTATATTTATAAAATTTTATAGGAATTTGTGCTATTTGCTAGCCTTTAAACTTTATTGTATTATGAAGACGACTGCAAAAATAAGACAATACTGTAAAATTATTTAATTTTGATGGGACAAAATTTTGTAGTTTTGGTTTAAAACATACCATTTCAATGGGATATTACAAATAATTCATAAATTTTGTTTTACCGGTAATAAATATAAGGGTCAAAATTATTGTTTGATGGGATTAAATTTTGTGGCTGAGGTGGTTTAGTTGTTCTATGTCATTATTGCAAGTTGCACATGTATAGGGGAGGGTAGCCTTATGACGTGGTTCACACTTTTTTCCCAACCATTTTGCCTTTAAATGAATGTGCAAAAAATGGCAATAAACTATGTTTAAACTAACCACGAAATCCATGAATTAAATCCTGCATGAAAATTAATGATTTTATAGTACCTGGTACAAGTAACATGTCAGAGGGCTGTAGCATGCATTTGAATTTTAAAAAAATCTGTAGCTGTATGTTGATTGGACAAAAACTTGGATTACTAACTGTCATTCTAGTATGATATACTTATTACGTAGAAAAGTTATTGCTATAATACTAAATATGTTACAGTCATGTAATGATTTCTGTGACACTAAGTGTCTAGCACCTGTGTGCAGGTTGGGCCATATATTGCACGTTTAAAACATGAAACAGTGTAGCTTGAAAGAAAATTTACTGGTCGATTGTTTGATAGTTTCAATTACATCAGTATACAATTTATAAATTTAAACCCAAATCATTATGACAAATATACAACTATTCTGACAAATCATTATATTTCGATGGAATTTTTTTTCGTGGTTTTTGTAAAAAAGGCCATTTTGATGGTACGTTTTGCATTTCAGGTTAAATACATTGGTCAAAATTTTCGTTGGATGGGATTTGATTTCTTTGTTGAAATTGAACCACGAAATCCACGAAATTGAATTCCCCACAAAAATTAATGATTTTTAGGCTGGCGATTTGCGCCAGACTATTACAAACCTATAATATGAAATCCACTAAGATGAATTTACTCCCGAAACTGACAACACAGAATCTATACACCCAATGCAAATAGTTCCTCCTCGTTAATCAGTTTTGCAAGATAAGAACATTCAACTTTCCTTGTTTCATTTATTCTGTTCGATTGTAATATTGAAATGGAAGGAAATTGTATGAAATTAAAAGAAAAGGTGTTTAAAGGCGTTGATAATTATTACTACGCGTTCGTATACTACGCGTTACGAACGCGATATAGCGCGCGCATAAATGATTTTATTATGTTAAATTATTTAGGTCAGTATTCTCCAACGAGATCGTGGTCGAGTGGATGAGCAACTCGCTTAGTAATTTTCTGATGCTAAGGTCCAGCGATCGAATCACGGCGGCTCCAAAATTTAGAAAATCACTTGATGTTATATTACTTGAAAAGCTATTGTTCCTTAGCAGTTCGCCAGCCTGTCAGTACTTTCAGTACTTTGATTCTTTATCCTGATAAAAGAAGTATGGGTTACATAATAATAATAAATGGTCATCAAAAATTTAATACAGTGTCAGTCCAGTAAATCAAAACAGTTTAATTCCTGAATTATTATGTTTTGCTAATTGACTATTATAATGAATGGTAAATTCTGGTACAGTGTACCTTTATTTATGATAATGACATACACTGAGGGCTTGATATTCAGCACTTTAAGTGAAATACTCCGGTCTAGACCCTTAGGGAGACAATATATTTGTATGAAACTTGCGATTACGTGTATTGTCTCTTGTTTGATGTACCATGTTCTTGCATCACAAAGCTTTGTACATGTTTTATAAAACGTAACATTTAATGGTTTCCTTTTAGATTTGAAGAAGATAACATGTTTCGTGTATTTAATGCACGTTAAATGTCATGAACGGCTAACTTGGTGAATACTTAGGTTACATTAATATAAACTATTGGTTGCACAATCATGCACAAATGTATTATGTATATATATGCTTTAATTTTTGTCATAAACCACCTTTTAAAATCGTTCTTTAACTCAATATGAAGTGACCAATAAAATTGTCAACTTTTTCCATGGAGCCCCTTAATAAAAAAGCATCCAGTTTTGAGAAAATGAAAACAAAATGGGGTTCATGTATCATATATTAAGAAAAAGTTGGTTCGTCAAACACGGTAAACAGATTTTTCTTTCACATACAAATTGACGCAAAATCTGTTAGCCCAAACCCTACTTTCACTTTCATATTAAAAGCAGAATGCCAACTATTTCTGTAGAAAATAATTTCACTACATCATATTACATGCGTATACCAAGCATGTAAACCACATCTCATGATTCTGATGCTGATTTGTCAAGACATACCCCCATTTCCAGTTGGTCCTAAGTTTCTTACCAGACTATTTGACTGTATCCGATTTTGCTCTGCGTAGGCATTAAGTGGTTATTGACCTTTATAAATATGAGCTATAGGCTTTAAAAATTCATCATTTATTGCTTAATTATTGTCCAAACTTACATAACATTGGCATTAACTTTAACCTTTACATACATGCAGTTCATGCTGTTTAAAATGTGAAATCAAAGCCAACTTTCTGTTTTCTTATCTCGAAAGTACAAATATTTGACATTCAGTGTTTTTATTTGGGGATTCAAATATTTAAATTTACAAATTTATATATTAGAAGTTTGTGTAAATTGCCAGTTTTTGCATCATATACTGACATAATTTATCTAAGTTTCTGAAAATTAATACAAAGAAAAAGGTTGCCACTGCAGCACAGGACTCGGTGGGCCCATCATTATAATTAGGGATAAACAATGCATCTTTCCCATGGCCAGGGACCATGCTAACCCCCCCCCCCCCCCCCTCCCCCAAAAGAACAATAACTCAGTGGCTTGACAAATTAATTCTAACTTTCAAACTTATATTCGATGTGAAAAATTATGGTTATACTTACAGATGTAAGGTGGTTGTTTAGTGAGGTTTAGGTTTAACGTTAGGTCACTGTCCTTAGTGTTTAACCTACCTGGTCACGCCCCGGGGTTGTTGTGCCTCATTTGGTCGCCGTTTTGGCATGGGTTTCTGTGGGCACTGCTCGGGGTAGTTGTGTCGTGGTGTTTCTGGTTCTGTGCTCGGCTGGTTGGGTTGAGTGCTACCTTCCCTGTCGGATTTTCTCAAACCTTTTTTTACTGTAATATTAGTCAGTCGAGGTGATATACTATAATAACCATATAATGACCCACATGATTGGTCTGTATATATATATACAGTAAAACGTCTATGTTAATTTACCAACTGGTAGTAAGTGAAGTGTGTGTGTGTGACATTTATCATTATTCACCATTCATTTACAAGTAATGCTATATAAATAAAACATAATTTATTCAATGTGTATATATCGTCGCCTAAGATGAATAAGGTCGTATTAGTGCTTCTTATATACAACCCTATAAAAAGACTCGTACATATTCTAAATCTGTATCGCAAGGTGCATCGAATGAACCTAATTTCATGAAAATTTGAAGGGGGTTAACCAAATTATAGTAGAACTTTTTCCAAAGGAATTTTATTTAATAGTTCTTTTCTGGCAATTTTCGCAAAACAACGACACCCTTATTCTTCCATGATGTCGTCATGTCTGACTGAATCTTGTGTGTATACCGGCACATAT
Organism: Spisula subtruncata; assembly: GCA_963678985.1. Lineage (NCBI taxonomy): Eukaryota > Metazoa > Mollusca > Bivalvia > Venerida > Mactridae > Spisula > Spisula subtruncata. The sequence continues at coordinate 35,037,443 of OY787673.1, read as the reverse complement.
AGGTATACATATTGTATGATGAGGTGTTTAATTTGTTTCAGATTTCACTATAAATAGTTTTTAAGTGATTTGCAAACATTCCTCTCTTCTCTTAATAATGAATATATAAATATAATCTTCTGAAGTTCTCGTTCTGGTCGAATGTGGTTCTCTTCCATGTACTTATATATTTAACCAGCCAGATTTTTCAATGAAAAAATTGGGTTATTTAAGTTTGGCGATTTTGGCTGCTGGGCAGATTGGTGGTCTTCCACAATTTGGTCTTATTGATTTATAACTGTTGATAAGTTTGGAATGAAATATCATGATGAAACTTGCTGTGTATGTAGCTTATATGAAAACCTTGCTTTGGATTGAAAGGGGGCTGGTGGGGTCAAGGTCACCTTTACCAAATAGAGAAAAAACTTCTTGGCCAAATAAGGCTTGGCTGCTGAATTCCCATGTCTTGTTACAATGTATTTAAAACACAGTTTTCAATGGTTCAATGGGGTGTAACAATGTGTAATACATAAAGGTCATCCTAAGTTACTGTTGGCCCTCTTGATGTAACAGAAAATTGTGGAGTTCACATTTTCCACAGTTTTAAGTGATCCTGATGAAACATCATAGACTTGGTTGCCATCAGGTGACTATGGACAGCGTTTTATGTACTACATGTATTAATTGACATTAAGCCAGAACAGAGACCACCTGATAATGTTTGTTTGTTGAAGGTTGCTTGGCAAGGTTTTGAATCTTAGACCATGTGTTTATTATTTACCGTTAAAATTGATAATTGACCATACCAGGCGCCCAAGCGTAGTGTCAATTGCATTGCACCATCCCCAAAGTCTGCAAAAAGCCATGTCAAGTTTTCTGAGGTAATTTCTGTTTGGAAATGTTTGGTCAGCTATAATATACTGTAAATACTGATACTTGCTGGATTATTATGTGTAAGCATTGTTATATGATATCTGTATAGAAGTTATATCTCCCGGTCAGGTGAAAGTTTTATCATTTTACGATTGTTCATAATTTCATCAAACGTTTATTGCGATATTTATGCTGATTATGTTATAATTTTACAAGGTCAGTATTTGTTAGTGACGTCAATTGGTTACATAATGTTTTACTCTCGTAATAATAATAACAAGACAAATAGTTTTCCGCGGCAAATCAATTTATGGTACTAGCATCTATATATATCGCTGGCCTAGAATGAGAATGTACTAGATCGAATCATTTTGAGAAAACAAATAAAAACTGTCCGAAAATTACTACTTACTTTTGGTAAAACAAGCTGTTTCAACTTCAAGCTCATTTTGGTCAACATGACAAGGTCCGATTTTCTTCACATTAGGCTCATATAAAGAAAGGGCCTTGTGATATTGATTATGAATGTGTATTAGTCTTATAAGGTTGTAACCTTCTCATTCTAAGCCAGCGATATATAGGTTGAATTATCTTTAATTTTTCACAGAATAAAAGCTATTTGAAGAACTAATTAAAAAAAACATGATTGCGCATTTATAATGCCTCAGTAGAACGCCTGTTTCAATCTGATTTCAAAATGTACAGAAATTGTGAACTTTAACACTCATACTCTACTTCTGTTCTTGAACTTGACCTTCTACAGCATAAAACATGTATTTATAAAGCTCAGTTTTGAAGTTGTATTACTATAGGTATATGGTATCACAATATAAGTCACTAAGTGTAACAAGTTTTGCATCAGTGAGTATAATTACCTAACTTGTTGTTTAGTCTTACACTATAGGGCGTAAATAGCATTGTTGTATAATTTAGACGCTACTTGAAGATAAATGTTTGCCCGGGGATTTGAGCTGTGACTGCATGTGCTCCTAACACTCTGTACTCAATAGATCACCACATCTCGATAAATGTACACAAAGTTCATACTGATTTTGCTTTCTAAGCAAAACGCTACTTCATAAGTAGGACGTTAATTAAAAAAAATAATTCAAGCTTGTGCCTGATTTCAGGTTTTTAAATTTTCCTTCTTTGTCTACATGGAAAAGTTTTGTTTCAGGCTTAGAAAGAGGGATGTTTAGGCTTGAGACGGATTGCTAATTACCAGGCCTGATAAATGACAAAGTAGAAAAGGTGGATCATAATGAAATAAATATATTGTTTTATCACGAGATAAAATCTCACCTAAATTAAAGCATTAAGGAAGTTGTTGTTATCATTTGTCGTATTATATTACTTTTCTTATCACGACTTGGAGCACTGATATTACAAGTATATCTCATATTGTGTGTATTTAAGAAATAAATTTATACTACTTCAGTAGCAAGGGATAAACTTTGTCACCTCATCTCGTGTAAAAACGTTATCTCTCGAAACATTGTTGAAATATTTGAACTATTTCTACTACATTTGTATGTAGATTGAGGTTTTACAGTATATAAGTTCAGCGTGTGTATAGTCATTTTTATGAAGGTTTAACTTTCGTATCTTCTTAATATTATGTTTTATAATAAATAGAAATTGAAGCATTAAATCTTACAAAGGGGCGTAGAGTTTCTTAGTCTATTTATAACTTAATTTATATATTAACAGTAGAACAATTTCACTGCTGTACATGTCACATTATACATGTTTAATGACATCTTTAGATCTGTGGGATGGGTTATCCAGTCTGTAAACACACCCTATGTTTATAAAGAGAACTCCTCAATCTACTCTTTTCTGACATTATCCCTTTGCAGAGCTACAGATATTGGGTATTTTACCCCCAAGTTTCAATTTTGATTGGGTTTTGACAAATTTTATTTGGGTATTTAATCAAACTCATAGGGTAAATGATCTTTTATGTACTGTTTTTCACTATATCATCCTTTTCTTTTTGGGTATTTCAGATTTTCATTGCTTTTTCTTACTCCCTCCTCTCAAAATCTATTGGGTTTTTAAGAAAATTAATTGGGTAATTACCCCAATACGCAGCTTATCTGTAGCTCTGCCTTTGCACCCTCAATCATAGGGAGATAATCAAGCCCTGAATAAAATCTTAATAAATATTATAAATGCTATTTGATGGATAAATATGTTATCTATTTGGGTAGCCAGACTAGGGTTATTCCTACATGTAAAAAATGTGCTGTGATATATTGACTTATATAATGAGTTAATGCTTTCGTTCTTGACCCCACATAAAGCAAAATATTTTAAAAAAACAAATGACATTCATTTTTGCATGGTTTCAATATAAATTGTTACAGACACACACTGCTGTCCGTTTCCAAAGCGCTACGTAGTGCTTTCCATCGGGGGTTATTCATTTTTCTGATGATATGTACTGTCTATATATATATATATATATATATATATATATATAATATTATCATACTTAACTGATCTAATTTCATTGTCAAGTGTTAAATTTAACTGATAACATATTATTTACTGAAAATCAACTCTTCCTTGTTTATAGAAAATATACAATTAGGTCAGACTCGGATAAATGTTTACAATGAGGTCAGACTCAGATAAAAATACCACTTATCATTCTGGCAAGTGTTCAAACTTTAACACTTTGTTGTTTAACAATTTGAACTTAAATCAATCAAAAAGATTTTTATCATATATGTGTATGCAATAAGCATTGCATACAGGTAAACTGTGTAATTCAAGGAGTTGTTGATAGGTGTTCTTGGACATTGCGTTAACAGTTCATGGAGTTCTCAACAGGATGTGGGGGCTGCTAATAAATTGACACTTGGCCCTTCATGATTATTTGCCCAAACTAATATATATTATTACACTGATTTAATTTGTTAAAAAACACTAGTTTTTGCTAGTATTCTTTATAAATTTGCATTTTTAGACCAGCTGGGGGCCCAGGCGCTTAAAGGAACATTACCCTGTGTCTCCTTAGCTCACAGTGGTCAGTGCGCTTGCCATCTAATCAGGGGCCCCGGTGTTCCAATCGAGGGAGACACATCAATATGCCTGCCAGCCTGCCATATTTCCGTAAAAATAAAGCAAATAACGGCTATGCTCAGCTCAGTATTACCCTTAATGACCATACTGATGCAATTTGTCACCAGCTACTTGATGGATCAGAATAATTTGTCACTGTAAGAGATAATGTTGTTGTGACAAATCCTGTGTTTTGTTGTGAGAAGTTTAATTGATAAGAAAGGTAAACATAATACCTTAACTTCTGTAATTAGCTTAAAAGCTTGTACAAATGTAACCTAGGATTAAACTTACTCTTATAATCAGTTAACATTGTGCCCTGTGTCTGTGTGACTGTATTATCTTAATTTGATTAACTGTTTGCTGCAGGATTATAACTTAAAGTACTCATTGACTCAATCCTGGCCTGATCGATCTCGGCTAGGCTCCTAGTAGCTCTCAGACATCCCATTACATTAAAATCCTGGCAGCACTACATACTCCTCCAATTGTAAGAATAGCGGGGGTTAGTGTCTACAGTTAACTCAGTTAAACACCTATTTAAATCTAAATAAATATATTTAACCGGACAGACCAGCTTAATTTGATATTGTTTGTAACTGTTCTCATTTAACTATGAACAGTACGTAATTCTACAGTATGTTTGTTGTAATGTTTTGGTCTCTCAACTCTATCAGATATTAATGTAAATATATTTTAAAAACTCATTAATTTAGTATTTCCCTGTAAAAATGTAAGATTAAGTTCAGAGAAAGTATTTTGCCATGTAAATTGATGTAATATTCAATTTCATTATTAAACATCTGGGATGGTTTACTGTGGTGAACCAAATATTTGCCACTGTGAGGGCTATATCAAATTATGATAAATATGAAAATTATGATTTTTTTTTTAGATATTTTGTTCAAATTTATTTCGTATATTTTAATTAGAACATTCACTACCAGTTGCTGTCACCTTAGTAATGGGTTATTTTGCTACTGAGAAATTCTATCAGATAAAATACGGCCAATGTGTAATCATATATTAAAATTTTGTTTGGAAAACTTCCACCTGTCATGCATTCAAACTTTGGTTTGTGATTTCTTCCACCTTTGAATTGATGATACACATATCCTAAAATATTTCAAGGAGCGTGAAAAGGAGCTTTCAGGATTTAGTCTTATTTTTGTCCTGAAATGATAAAATTCTATTTAATAAAATAATATACTTGGTAAAATTTAATGACCCTTTAAAGGTTTTACCCCTATTGAAATATAAAACCCTGTCAGTCGTGAATTGTAAATTTGTTCATATAGACAGGTTAATACTGTTTTGAAATACTCTTGAGTTTCTATACACATTGATGTATTTTATGATATTAAAAAATAATTTCAACAACTCGAAGTCGGACCCTAATTTATAAGTTCCTTATTGGAATTCCTAAGCATCATTTTGTCAGGTTCATCTGTTGGTAAAGTTAAACCAAAAACATGTCTTTAATTATGGCCTATTACTTACACGTTTCATGATCTATTGTTACGTTACAGTGTTGAGTCATCCGCAGGTTTGAAATAAAAATTCTCATAATAGACCTACTCCGGATCTCCACTAATCTGTAGGTACAAATAAAGTTTTACCGTTATAATCCTTTTGAGTCTTGAATATTCATATCTGGACAATAGAGTGGGGGTCAGTTGTCTTTGCATATGAATACAAAACCAGTCTAACTAGGCCAGATTTGTTTGTACCTACATGTAAATTAAGGGGAAAACCACCTTGCACAGAGTTCCGGATATCAACTATTGCTGTAATTTTAAATATTTATAATGTCAGCCGGTATTAAAATGTTCGCCTCACTGTGACTGCACTCAATACCTTGTTTATATACTGTAAAATCATTTAATTTTCATGGGACAAAATTTCGTCATTTTTGGTACTGAAAGACCATTTTGATGGGACCATAATTCGTGGATTTTACCTTTCAGGTAATTGATACAAGGGCCAAAATTAGCGTTTGATGGGATTTGATTTCGTAGTTGAAGATGAACCACGAAATCCACGAAATTAAATCCCCCATGAAAATTAATTATTTTACAGTACTTTAAGTTTAAAACATTTCTAGTTGTTGATTGTCCCTATATTATAGCATGTATATAGTCTGGGTGGGTGAAATACTATTGTTGAATAAATGATCTACTTAAGGGATTTAAATAGTTTCGTTATATTATATTCTTTTATACTTTCTGTTTAAACATGGAAAGTAGAAACGAAAATAAACTTACATATCATTATTATACTACGTAATGTGAATCATACATGATAGAAATTGTTTTATTGACTTAAGTGCTTCAAATAATGGTACTTAAATGACTGCAACAATTCGTTTGCTTATAATCAATTGACCCTGTCTGTAAAATTAGCACTAAAAGTGGAATGTCAGTTAATTGACTGGTCTGCAACAAGTAAAGTGTAAAGGATGTGTTTGTGTGTGTTGTCAAACAAGAACATTCTTACATAATTTTACTGTCTCATAGCAAAGCAGTGGGCTCACGAGACTTTTGATCTCAAGGTTATGGGTTCAAATCCAGAGCTAACCAAGTAAAATTTACTAATAGTCTTTTGGATGAGGCTTAAACCTAGGCCCCACATATGGGTGCTATTGGTGAGGATAAATAAAATCATACATGATTCCTTTCATAGAGGAGAAACATGATGCTTTTGTTTTAGAAATGAATTACCATTTCTTATTGAAAAATATTCTCTCCAGAGCAGCGAAACTGAGTTTTTTCCAAGGGTGTTGTTCTAGTTAGTGTAGTAAATTAACTTGAGTCAGAGTCATTGTAGCTCCAGCATATTTGTATTATAGCTTGGCCACATTGACATGAGTCTGACCTATTGATTACCATAATTTAGAAGTTTATATAGTGTCTACGTTTACTACACCGATTGTATGTTTTCATAATCGGGGAGTATCACGATGACGCTCGAGATGTACTACAAACACAAATCTTAAATACGGGTAATTCCTGATTTGCTTGTGGAAATAGATATATTCAACGCAAGAACCTTGTAATATATTCTTGCATAAAGGTCAGGGTCAGGTCAAAATAGCCAAGCAATATCTTTACTTGGTATTGTCACTTCAATTTTAAAAATTGCAAGTAATGACAATGATAGATTAGTTTGGTTTCAGGGCAGATTTTGTACATCATAAACTATCAAGATTTGGGGAGGCGTTTCACATGTACAGTGTAAATTAAGGAATTTAATTATATATAGTGTGGAGCATATGTGGAACAATGGGTTAAAGTATTTAATTGTTGTGTTTATACTACATGTATATATATGTACAGTCAGTTTAAAGTTAAATGAGAACTGCTATAAACACAAACTCACCCGTAGGTAAACTAGGTTTATGTATGCTACTTTACAGGGTGTAACCGAGTTAACTGTTGACCCTGCTATTCTTTTGACAGGGATAGCTTCCCTCACTGATTATAGTATTACTTATTGAACCAACAGTACCACAAAAACTTTTATGTCATATATATTTTGTTACTGAAAGTAACTTGACTGTACATGATGGCGTCACAAAAATGCTGTAATAGTTTGTCACCTTGTGTGAATTCATTACAAATTTTAATTACAAATTTATTGCCTGAACTGTTTCATCTCAAATAAATCGCATTATTTATTTATTAAGCTGAATTGTTCTCTTATCTTAGATGACTCAGATATTTTATGAACTAAATTGTATCTGGGATGACAAATATTTGAAAAGAACATGCATTAATTAAATGATGGGACACCAAACTGTTGTTTTAAAGTAATTAATCATACAGTGAACGGAAGAGATTGGGTGTAAGTTGCCGGCTGCATAGTGGTATACCAGCATGATTCAATGTTTACACTATATCTTGCCATATATGACTGTATAATAACCAGGTGTTGTGGTGTCTGTCGGCCATCCTACATCCTTCCTTGTTTGTTTACATATTATAAGGGGATTTTTTGTGGCTTAAGTTCACTCTCAGGAAAATCTAACTAAAATGATGACTATGACAGCCTTAAGAATATTTATTGAACTTTATTTATAAATATTCCTAAAATACAAACACTTCCTGGTGAGTAAAACACTTGCAGCTGCAAGTCAGTCTGTCCATCAGTCAGTTATTAATCAGCTGTACTGCCAGCTATTGGCATCCTATCAATCGGCTGACCATGCAGACATATGTATTGATAACTTCTCGTTTATATATGATGAGACTAAACCACTTGTCGAGGGTTGCCCGCAAGACTGTAGTAACTGCATATTTTTACAAAAGTGACTTTTTTACATTTTTGGATATATAATTATGTTTTACATAACTGCAAAAAGTAGTTTGGCTTTATTTGTATAAAAAAGTACATTATGATTATATTGCAATATAGTCTCATCTCATGACGAACTAAAAAGTTCCTGCAATACTGTAGTAAGTCAACTTACTACAGTATTGCGCGAATATTTTCATTAATTTGTATAAAAAAATTTCCTGCAATACAGTAGTAACTCAATGCTAAATAATCATTATGATGTAATAATGTTTGACGACATCATCAGTTTTCATAGAAGGGTGCATCATGGCTGTATTCAACCAATAAAAGGTACAAAATATAGTCAGGGGTGGCACAACCAGGCAATATAAGGTTATCCATTGAGTCGGGAATGACCGTGTCTGGCACATAGAGCTTTAGTATGTCTTTACACAGGGATGGTTAGTGGTCCAGTTGGCTTGTTGGACTCTGTGGAGGTTAGACTCCCTTATGGCAATAATGAATGGAGGTTTAGAACCGTAAGAGTGTAACAAGGAGTAAGGGTGTACCCGGTAGTTGGTGGTGGCAGATAGTTTTGATTTAATTACTAGTGGTAAATACTGAAAGGGGCCTTAAGGCTAAGGAATAGTAGTTGTGAATATACCCTATAAAGCCTATGGTAGCTGAAATCAGTATTTTTAAGTGTCCCTTAGGATAAAATATTGGTGGTTTAGGTTGTTGTAATTGTCCCGTAAGGTCCAGCTAGTGTTGCCAATTTCAGTATTGATAACCCATTAGGGCCTATTATCCCATTTTGGATCTAGTTTTGTTGTAATTGATGGTTAGTACTAATATTAGGTTTTGTGTGTTAACCCTATAAACCTTATAGGGTATGGTATTGCTTTAATTATTGGTGGGCATTGCTCAAAATTCAGTCTTCATTCAGTGGTTATGAATAGAGCATATGCTGAAATTTGCTGTCTAAATATTTGGAGCCTGGATGGTTCTATAAAGACTGAATGCAGTGGTTTGAGGGCTGCAATTTGTGGTGAGGGGTACCCAATATAGGATTGCTAATGGATTTATTCTATGATTGTACATTCCTCATAGTGACTGGTATAGTTGAACTCTGTAGTACCCCTTATGGCTTATGCTGCTTTAAATAGGACTTTGGATAGCTATACTCCAAGTTTGGATAGCTATACTCCAAGTTTGGATAGCTATACTCCAAGTTTAGGTGTACCCCATAATTATAACATAAGGTGGCTGTATTTAGCAGTGAACAGAGTTTTGACCAGCTTGGAAGAAGCTATTTGAGAGATTATGTTTGTATACAGAAGAAGTTGTCTGCATATGTACTGACCAGCTAGCAATTGATGTAAGGCAGACTTTTATTGTTCATTCATCAAATAAACTGAAGGCACTTATGCATAGTAGATTTTACCTAATGTAGTGTCACAGTGGGCAGTTGATTCTTATATCCGGGTATCCAAGTTGCTGTATATGGAGGCTAATTATACCATGTGGCCTATATTTATGAAGTTATCAGCCCTTATTACGACTTAGTATATTAAAATAGTGGCAAATATTATGCACAAACTGATTTTTCGCAAACACTATTTTCAAAGCTTTCAGTTTGAAAATCAACACAAATTTTTGAATGTGATGACCTTCATCTACTTACAATAGGAGGACAATTTATAAGTTATTCCCATTTCACAACTTAGTCTTTTTACACCTAAATGTCTATTTCTAAAAAAATATCAAAGGTACATCCACTTGCAACTCAACTTAGTTATACACCATGCACCACAAGGGGAGTGACCTTACTGAATAGTCTGTTTATCCTATATTAATTAACCTTTATTTATAACCCTATATTTATGAGTTATCTGCACATGTTAATCTTAAAATGATCACACTCACAGTTGAGTAAAGGTACTAATATGAACTAATGTGCTGGCTATTTTGTGAGTTTTATTTTACACATCTTGCAACTACTCAGACAAACAGCAAAATATTACAAGAGTTGCAAAAATGCTGATATATAACTGTTAAACCTTTGGCTGCGATGACTGAGATACATATAATTGTACTAAAATGCTGCAGCCCCAATTTTTGAATGGGAAAGTGAATTAAGTTCTAAAGCAAATTTTCTCATGAATGATGCCTTCAACCAAATTATTTTGCCTGGCCTCGGACTCTTAATTCGCTATAAAGTACAAGAAAGTCCGAGTGTCTATCACCCATAGGAGGTGTCCTTGTTTAGATATTATGTGATTTACACTGATCAACAGTATTTCATGGTTATGTTGTAGGTAATTACAGGATTGCCTAATGTAAGGATACTGTGATTTGGTAGATTGTCAAAGAAGTACCAATTCAAAACAACTTGGTGATATCAATTTGTTAAAGTTTGAAAGACAACACTTTCTACTTAACCATAATCATTGAATTTAAATCAAGAATTTTGGTGCAATTTATTTTAAAGTGGAATAGTGATTTGTGTTGCATTTTGTATAAGGGCACATTAAAATTGTGCTTTAATTTTCAGAAAGTTGAACAAAATTATTGTATCCTGTCAAGTAATTGCATAGTTAAGAAGTGTGGCAAGTTTCATTACAATAGCAATATTATAAAGAACACTGACTAACATTGTAAAAAAGGCAATGTTGTCTTACAAAAATCATCTTTAAACAGATGTCACATGGTACGTTGACATGTATTTTTCTCTCGTCTACCTAATGGGATTAATATCATTGTGATCAAGTTTGTTCAGTTGAGTAAATACCTCTGATAGATAATGCGAAATGGTTACCTAACACAAAATTTTTTAATTTAGAAATGGGCAATAACTATGTTAAAACTTTTGATAGAGTTATCTCATCTTGCCTACATAATTATCAATGAAATCCCCAGTGACTCATCAATATGATCAAGCATGTTAAGTCACTACCAAAATACTGAGACATTTTACATAAAGCAAAAAGAAAATCAAATTAAGTTTCAGTGGAGAAACCCTGTAAAACAAATTCCAGAATTTCCTTCTGCTTGTTTATACAATGGGGTCATCATCTTAATAAGTATCTCAAGTTTCAAGAAAATATCTTCGATAATATTTAGTGATGCATGTATTTTTTACAACAAAAATGATACACATTCTACCTTTAAATTTTAGTCCAATTAAAAGTAAAGATTTCTCTTTTGATTGTGAACATGTATTCCAAGTTCGAAGTGAATACGTTGAATGGTTTTGACAAATGTAATTTACAACAAAAATTAGCAACATTTTGAAGCTTTACGTTCAATCAAGGGAAGATAACTCTGGAAATACACATACAACATATGTTAGATATTGCTGAAATTAAATATTACTGAATGACCTAACTGTGATAATGAGTTAATGAGTACAGTAACTGTTGTTCAAGTTTTTAGTGAAAACCTTAAGTTATGAGAAAATGGACATCAAAGAAAACCACCCCTGACGCAAATGTCCATGTCAAGGTAATAGTTCTTTTGTCTACAGAAGTCAAGCTAAAAATAACTAAAATATAAAAAGGCTGTCAACTTCTTACAAATCCCTAGAGTTATGTCACTTGCCTAATGCTAAAGACTGATGATAGTTCATAGTTGCCCCAAGTTACATTGCCATAGCTTTGAATGTAAACAAGATATCGGACTTCAAGAAAAACTATTATCACAATTTTGTAGTTACAAAGGGCCATTACTCCTAACCATATCATCCTGAGTTATATATTGCATAAATTTATTATTTACTGTTGACTATAGATAGTAAATTAAGTTAGTTTGTCAACTTTCATAGCAATAATATTAATAGTAAACAAAATATTGGACTTGATAAAAATTGATCCAATGCCTAGCTCAAATATTTATGGTCAGATAGATGAACAGACAGTTAATTGTAATTATATGCCACACTGGGGTCATTAAAAACAAAATATATCTAAAGTATTTATGATTTTTTTCTGTTTGTTATAACACTTACTACTGTATTGCAGAGATTTTTCTATATAAAAACTTGAATATATTCCCTGCAATACTGTAGTAAGTTGACTTACTACAGTATTGCAGGAACATTTTGAACCCGGTCATGTGAAATTTCAGCGCAATAGTGTAGTAAGTCAAGAAATTCTTCAAATTAGCTTTTTTCATCCAGATATTTTAATTTTCATATATTCATAGGTTTTTGTTCCCAATTCTTCACAAAATATTGAAAAATTGCATCAAATGCATTTAATTTGGAAAATGTGGAAAGTTTTTTGCTTCTCCTGAATAATTTCCAAAACTGCACTTACTACAGTCTTGCGGGCAACCCTCGTTGTGTGAAATCAGTCTCGCCCATTGTGGAGTTGACTTTACATATTAAGTGTTTATATCTTAATTGGACATGTAAGTCAGATAATTGCTTGATATAATTAAGGAAGTGACGGAAGGAGGCTATTGTATTGAAGATGTTTATCATGTATATTGTTGTTTATAATGTCCACTTCCCCACTTCATGTGTATATCATGAAAATCCAGGACCTAACGTGGAAAACTATGGTATTTGCCTCTTTGCATTGATGTAGTTACCATAGTTTTGCATTGAGCTCTCAAATGTGTATAAGAACTTGTAAGATAGATTTATATAGACACAATGCATATACAGTCTGTTCAAAGTTAAATGAGAACAGTTATAAACATAAGCTAGTCCGCTAGGTAAACTTTGCTTATCTAGGTTAAAATAGGTGTACTGAGTTGACCGTAGCCCCCATCTATTCTTCAGAATGGAATTATAAGTGCCCTCGATCGTTAGTATTACTTATTGAATCGTTACACTCAACAGATAATAGATGTATAATATTTCTCTTTGATAAATAAAACATTTATTGAATGTATTGTATTAAATAGACTATGACACTGCTGCTTCCACATTCTAAGGTTACTGCATACATAAACAATGTACTATAATCAATAATAAACAATACATAATAATTACATGTAAACTGTTGATTCAATAATAGGTAATGCTTTTGAGGTTACTTAACTATCCGATTCGAAAGAATAGTGGGGACTACCTTTAACCCAGGCAAACCCAGTTTAACCTAAATAAACATAGATTACGTGACAGATAAGCTAATGTTTACAACCGTTTCCAATTAACTTTGAACAGAATGTACATAATTCTACCACTCACACGCTTTCGATCAGTTTGTTGTTCAGTCTGTCTAGCTGTCCGTCTTTATAGTGAAGAGGTCTCTATGGCGAGGTGATGCTTATGTTGAGGTGATCTTTATATAGACATAATTTTTATAGTGCTGTGGTATTGATGGTAAAGTTGTACTGTATATTCTTATACAGGTTACCCACAAAAAGTGCAAAAATCATGACAACATAGTCTCAGTAGTGTTTCAATAATTTAAGAAATGAGGTTGGTGTGCTTGAAGTATTCAAGTGTGTCCCTTAGGTGCAAAAAGGTTGTATCTCTCTACATAGTAACTGATGTGATACAACCTTGTTGCACCAACAAGACAATTCGATGCCTTAGAACCAGAAGGTCGTAACTACCACTTACGACCTTATAAGACTCATACATATTTGATATCTGCTTCTCAAGGCGCTTCTTATGAGCCTATTTTCATGAAAATCAGAAATTGTCATGTTGACCAAAATGAAGTTTTAAAAACGTGTTTCCCATAGGTAAAGAGTAAAAAACAGGCAGTTTTCGCTTGTTTTCTCAATCTATCGATTTGGTAGTTACAACCTTCTGGTTCTAAGACAGCAAATTACAGTAGAGACGGTAGATATTTGTGTTCTATTTACACCTGTTATGTTGTCAATGTGAATGATAAGTCTGACATGATTATCACCGATATGACATTATTATTCTAGCACATTTATCATGGTATAAGTGATTGTGTCATTACTGTACAAATACTGCCTTGTTAACAACCTTAGATGTATACTTCTACAAATCAACTTGTTCTGTATCCCAACTGCATTCAAACACGTTACATTAAACTAGACGTTACATTAAACTAGACGTAATGGGTCTAATTGTCCATAAATTTGCTGATCCGAGGCCAAATTCATGGTGAATGGTCGGGTTTGTAATATTTGGCTCATATATTGACCTTCTCAATGAAGTGAATGTTATTATGCTTCCTCAATGTGTTTAGAGACAGAGGTGTCAGATACAAGGAATCCGGGTGCGATACCCTAGCTCGTTTCGAATAGATTCCTTGATTCTTTAATGTGCCCGGTGTAAAGCACCAATACACGCGAGACTATGTACCCCTGGGTTTCCTACCAGGATCGTCTCTAGTTCCAGAAAACTGATACTGTTCAGTATCAGGATTAAATGTGACTTGGTAGTCTTTATATTCATGACTGATGTACTGGTGCTGTTGACCAAGTGGAACCAGGGGCTTTTTTCCTTCTAAAACAAAGGCCGATCTTCGGTGACTTCCCAATCGCAAAAAGCTTCTTTTTTTCCCAATTTCGTAAAAGAATTTCCCAAAAAACCAATGCTAAATTCCCAATGTATTGAAATTTCGTACGGAACGGTTCGTACGGAACGTAATGGCGTTTATCCATTGTTCAGTTAAAATGAAGAAAAAATATGTATCATTCGATTGGCATTACCAATCAATTAAACGAACGGCCGTCAATTTATTTTTTAAATTAATTACGAGTGCAACATCGCGGAAGCAATATTGCATTTGTCATCTACGAGCGTGGAAAGCGACTCGACGACACGGCCGCCATTTTGTTATGCAGAATGGCTAAAGTCTGATACGGGACCGTACCGTTCGTATCCGGGCCGAAAATATGTTCGGAATTGAAATATCAAGGACAAAAATCGTAATATTAATTGACAGCTCATAGCCTCATACAATAGAAAGGCATATTATGTTTGAAAAAGAACTTTAAAGAAATAATGATAAATTAGAGAAACTAAAAGTGACAGCATGCAGTTACATACCTAAAATACTGTATGTAACTCCATGGTGACAGTTGTGGGCTATATTAAAATGGGGCTTTTGTTGTTCATGAAAAGTTAGACTTCTTAACTTTATCATAAAACATGAAAGCCCTGGATGATTTAACATGTATGTGGACTGCAGTTTCCTTTTTGATGTATCTTAAGTTAATTTCCTTTTTCCCAATTTGGCCGAAAATCGCGCTTGAATTTCCCAAACTGACAGGCTAAGGCCTCTTCCCAATTTTTGGAAAAAAGGCCCTGGGAACTATAAAACAATATTTGAATTTTAAAAAATAATGAGTTTTACATGAAAACACCATAGATGAACATGCCTATGAAGAGATAGAGCATAACAGGAAGGTTACTTTATTGCCTGTGATGTTATCAAACTACAATAATGTATTGATTAGAATAACTTTATGTAAATTTATAGACATGCTTTGTTACTGTATAAATTATATGTTGTTTCGCTGATTGAACATATGTTTTACAATTTGTTTGTCAGTGAAGTATTTGTATTGTATCTAGGTCACGGTAGATGTGATTGTACTTTACCATACAAATACAATCAAACAATTGCTATTCAAGGTCTGCCGGAGTGATTTGATTTAGTATATTGTTGTTTATGAGGCTTTCTTACAGTTTTAATGTCGGATCATGTCCCAATCTGGTCCAACGTTCAGGTCAAACCTCGGTATGACCGTGATGAACTATGTTTGAACAAAGTCAATCCTGACCGAACATGGTGACACTATTATACAGACATCTTGGATAAAAACTTTGAAGCATTAAATGAAGGTTACTAATAATACACAGAGATGTGGAAAAACGCCAAAAGTCATTTTCTTTAAGATTTTTTTGTTGCAAAACCACTTAGGATTGGGTGGGACTTTTTGTGCACTTTAACTTACACAAAATATTCTGTGTTATGTCTAATAGGATGCATTCTTCAACTGTTTGTAAGACAGGTTTTCAATGGCCAACACCCAACTGTTTGTAAAATGACATGTTTTCATCGGTCAACTGTTTTTAGACGGATTTTCATTGGTCAACTGTTAGTAAGGCAGATTTTCATTGATCAACTGTTTGTAAGGCAGATTTTCATTGATCAACTGTTTGTAAGGCAGATTTTCATTGATTAACTGTTTGTAAGGCAGATTTTCATTGGCCAACTGTTTGTAAGGCAGATTTTCATTGGCCAACTGTTTGTAAGGCAGATTTTCATTGGCCAACTGTTTGTAAGGCAGATTTTCATTGGCCAATTGTTTGTAAGGCAGATTTTCATTGGCCAACTATTAGTAAGGCAGATTTTCATTGGCCAACTGTTTGTAAGGCAGATTTTCATTGGCCAATTGTTTGTAAGGCACATTTTCATTGGCCAATTGTTTGTAATGCAGATTTTCATTGGCCAACTGTTTGTAAGGCAGATTTTCATTGGCCAATTGTTTGTAAGGCAGATTTTCATCTTACTAGCTTGTTAACAACCATTGACATATTTTAAAATGTTAGACATTATTACACATTACAAGACATTTTTGTGACGAAAATACACCATGTTGAGTAACTAAATTTCTATAATATAGTCAGTTCATTTGCATATTTTTTCCGTGTATAACACCTTATCAAAAGATCAAGTTCAGAAAAATATGAAACTGTTCAAATATTTTGCCTCTATATATAACACAAAACTGTGAAGTGCTCGATCTTTCCCTGTTTAATGAGTATTTATGATATAATAAGATGAGGCCCCCTAGTGTTGTTTATATCAGAGATATATTGTATGTGCAGGTAGGAGGTTACTTCTGTGTCGTAACTAGCTGTCGAGGTGAAACTACTTGATCTGTATTTTATAAAGCCATTAATATATAAGTTAAGTTAAAGTTTTTCGAGGGTTGTTTTTAGTAATTTAGCTGTTTAGCTACCCTTTGGCATTTAAATTTCCCCTGGCCATTGGGCTACCTAAGGATACCTGCCATTGAGTCTCCCTGTTGAGGCAATTTCTCTTTTGGTTTGTGGGCATCCAACATAGAGTTACCGGGCTCAGGAATATCTAACATGTCCAGGCGCTGCCCTCACAGACCTGTACCATTAATTCTCACCTTGGTCAAGTAAGGTGTTGTTGGTTATTCTTTTAAATTACATTAATCAGTGGCGAAGATGGGAATTAGACCCTGAACCTCAAATGTGCCCTACCTTAAGGGTATGGTTACACATATTTCTTAGATTTTCATCCCAAACCCATGCCAGGATGTTAATGTTGATGATGGGGCTTCAATTCTGTTGTTAAACATCTAAAAAAAAGTCAGCAAAATTAATACTTTACTAATATCATCAATTTTATGGTAAAAATTGCCGTAATATGATAAAATATTATAAATATGTTGTATTGATTCAGTATGTAGCTTTTTGTTTGTTCATAATGTTTGTCATACAATATAGCATTGATCATTCTTTATAAGACAGATGGTGATGAGAGATATATATATATACATATATATATATATGTACCAGGATGTCATTATATGTGGCATGTAACAGTTATGTAACCCTAATTTCATGACAAGGTCTCTACAAAATTCCAGATAATTGCTGTGTGTAACTTATGTATGGGCATTGTTGTGTTGTGTTGCTACTGTCGTTGGCTGGTTAAGTTAAGTGCTGCCTTCCCTGTCCAATTTCCTTAAACCTTTTCTGTAGACAGAATATTATTGTTACTAGTATTTAATTGGCTGGGTCACTGGTGTTATTTTCAATATGTTTAAATTTTGCTTGCTTGCTTGTTCAAGGACATAACTATTTCATATGAGTTCAAATCTAGCTCTAGTCCATGAATGGTTTTCATGGTGGACCAATGAATAACTAGTGGAATTTAATGGGTACATTAAGGAGACAGATTTTAACCAGGTATTTTATATTACTGTATAGACAAGGTCCTGTTTTAACCCCAATTTTAGTTAATTAATTTATTATCCAAGGGAAGTAAATGTGACTGAATGTTTCTTTCACAGAATAAAATCAAGAGTTCTCTCCCTTTCTGTATACATTTACAAATCAGGACAATTTCTGTCTTTCTGTCTTCATGCTATCAAAATTTGAGTAACAGAAGTAAAAAAGGTGATCTTTGATTATGGAATACAAAAATTAATATATTTTTGATTGATTTTTAAGATGGCATATAAGCATCACAGTAATTATAATATACTCAAAGAACCATGAAGTCCTTTAGGAAGCTAGGGTGCTCTTCTACATTTTTAGTATCAGAAAAAAATAAGGCCAACAAAAGGCAGGAAAAAACTGATAGGACCGTATGCTTGTAATTGCCACTCTTAGTCGAAAGGAAACCAACCTTGATATTGGGCATAATCGAGGGAGACAACTCTCCCATTCTTGATCTTTATAATCAAGGGAGACAATCTTGTCCTGTCATTTTCTTAGCTTATGAACTATCAGGCTGTAATTATTGAGTATTCCCGTCAGCAAACTGTTTTCTCTTATCAGTTTCGACTTAAAATACATAACATGCAAATTATAAATACTTTAAACTACAGATGAAGATTCATGTAGCATGTGAAATACATTTCAACCTGCCTAAATGTATAAAATATGGTATAGCTCGTCTATTTTGACGTGAACCTGACCTTTATGCAAGAATATATTACAAGGTTCTTGCTTCGAATATATCAATTTCCGCAAGGAAATGTGCGATATTGATATTTAAAATTTGTGTTTCTATTACATCTTGAGCGTCTTCGTGATACTCCCCGATTATGAAAACATCCAATCCGTGTTGTATCATAGTTAATATGTCGACTGTTAATTTATGCTAGTCAAAAGGTCAGGCTTGTGTCAAATTAGTTGAGCTATACCAGTATTTCTCTTGCTTATCAGAGAGGTCATGCGTTTACCTGCAGTGGTTATAATTGATATGCAAATGTGCCTACCAGCTAGCTAATATAAGATTGGTGAATGGCAGGTATGTATTGATCATTCATTTAATAGGTTGCTGGTGGGCACTTTGCATACAATAAAATAATAAATTTTCATAGTTGATCAGATTTCGTGAATTTCGTGATTCACCTTCAAAACCTGAATTTGGTGAAAAAAATTTAATGGTGAAGGGATAGACAATGTAAGGGCCATTTGAAGTTTCAACGACTGAATTTCATCAATAAAACAATGTTTTGGTGTGGAGTGGGGGATGCAAGTGACTACAGTTGTGTCCTCCACATGCGGAGAAAATATCAGCTTGTTAGCGGAAGGCATCCTCATAAATCAGTGGTTAGTCAATAAGTCTCAAGACTTACATGAAAAATACGCTGGTTGGAAGGGGAAATAAGTACAGACCAATAATTAAGTCCCAAAAAACTGGTCTGGTCAACTATCTCCTTTCAATTAATTAGTTGACTACAAGATCAGTTAAAAAAAAATCAGCAATTTAAACAGCAAAAAACTGAGAGAAAAAAAACAACTAACTTTTTTAAACACAGTCATGATGAAAATTTTAATGCAGGAACAAAACAATGCATGACTACAAGAGATGGAAGTTGCCATATATAGTTCTCTAAATACGAATGAACTGGTATGATCCCAAACAATGCATGTTTAAGATAAATGTATATGGTTACGTACATGATTGGGTGTGTTATGTCTAGTAATAAAACATGATATATTTATGTTGTTTGACTATCTGTATTGTTTTATATTGTCAGGTATTACAGCCACTATATAGTGACCTGTGTTTGCCCTGTCGATGCATGCTCATACAGTACATTGCTGGACATTACCGAAAATTAATGTAAATGTATTCGCTACTTATTATATGTTTTAGGCGTTATTTTTTCTCGGTTGTTCTTTTTAAAGAATGATCAATTATTGAGATACTGCAAGATGTCTAGCCCTATGTATGTTTTGTGGTCATAAAATTATGATCCATTTCATTGTAAAATATGAAACTTTAAAGACCCTTTACATAGGAATAATTTATTATTAGCACTTTGTATTGGCTTTCCCAGGGGAGGTTGTCTGTGCCCTCTGTATTTAACTGAACTCAAGGTAAATGAATAAAGGGCCTAGATCGGTAGCAACAAAATTGTTTAGGCAACAGACTTTGCTCTTTCATTTGTTTTTTCTCAGATTTCTTATAATGCGATGTATACATTGTCCCCCTCCCTCCTTTTGAAGAGGTGGGTTTATGGTGATATTGCTTTGTTTGTCTTTTGTCTGTCTGTCCATCACTCAAGCCTGCCTGTCTGCTTTGGGACCAACCAGCCTTTATGTCACCTGCATTGTACTTTACCTTCTTAGGTTCAGGTCTAAAGATACAATTGTATGATGCATAAATCACAAAATCATGGTAATTGTATGACAGTCTTGCTTAGAAATTGTAACCACTGCGCCTTACACCCTCATTATGATAAATTTGCTACTTTATTGTTACTATACCCCCCCCCCCCCCGGCACAATGGAAGTATAGCTCCTCCAATTTGACACGAGCCTGACCTATTGATTAGCATAATTTAACAGTCGATACATTGTATACGTTAACAACACCGAGTGTATGTTTTCATAATTGGTGAGTATCACGAAAACACTCGAGATGTAATACAAACACAAGTCTTAAATACGGATATTGCACGATTTACTTGCGGAAATTGATATATGCAAAGCAAGAACCTTGTCTAACATTCATGCATGAAGGTTAGACTCAGGTCAAAATAGTCAAGCTATAAATGTAAGAGGGTATACTGTTTGTCTGCTTGTTTGTCCATAGACAGATTCTTGTGAGTGAAACTCCTCATACAGTCTTTGCAGGATTTTCTTCAAACTTACACACATGAACAACCTTAACCCATCAAAGACCATCAAGAACGGCATTAGCCCTGAGATTATTATTGCAAGAATAATGTCCCTTTACCGTGAGGCTGTGTGTACATAAGTCTGCTGAATGGCGACAGCTCTAGTTTTTCTCACACATTTAATGCCCTAGAAC
This sequence comes from Spisula subtruncata, assembly GCA_963678985.1. Lineage (NCBI taxonomy): Eukaryota > Metazoa > Mollusca > Bivalvia > Venerida > Mactridae > Spisula > Spisula subtruncata. The sequence continues at coordinate 35,016,273 of OY787673.1, read as the reverse complement.
ATTGTATAATGAAGTCTTTCAAACACAATAGATGATCTGTGAAATCTTCCTAACATTACCATCGGTGGTTTTATTAGTTACATTATGGTAACAAGCTCTGATGATCTTGCTGTCAGTAGTTTAAACTCTTCAAGATGAAGAACGTTTTTAGCCAGCTAGCTAGTTTGTAAATCAAGGTATGATTATAGTTTATAGTCAGGGACACGTATCATGATCGACTCATCTTTCAGTTAGTTAAAACACAACCTGAAGGCTTGATTCAACTTGATTGTCTATAATTATATGTTACCATGTTATATTGTTGCCATTGTTACCCCAGTATCGGTAAGACATTCCTGTATGCTACATCCACTATGGTTTTGTATAAATGTGGCGACAAATCCAGCTGTGGTTATGTGTCAATGTCTCGTGTTCAAGTTTCGGGTTATTTTTTAAGTTTGGCGAAAATCTTGAATTTAAAATTTGGTAGACAAGTACAAGGTTCAGTCACTTCCTACATGATAATCTTTATGCATAGTTGAAACAAAAGATGCTTGGTTTCTCCTTGTTGTATCAGGCACTAATTTGTTGCAGTTATACAAAGTGTATCAATTGGTCTTTAATTAACACAAGTTTGGCCATACATAAGGTCTTCTTACAATGAAGGACTATATAGATGTGTATGTTTGTAGCTCAGTGCGAACTGTCTAATCTGGGGACCCAGGTTCAAATTTGGGCAGCGTCACTCATGATGCCCGCCATTTTCAGCAGAAACAGACTGGCATAATTATAAAGGCAGCTATGCTTTGTATTTAAGATTTTAGAATTCAAGACAACTTTGACATTGATTGTGTACATGTTTCCACAGACGTGCTAATTTTCCCAGCTTCAGGCTATAATTTCTTTTCTCTTATATTGCTTGTAACTTGTAAAAACGTGCTACACTGTTTATTTGGCCATAAAAAGGTATCATTATTTCATAGTTTTACAATCATCACCACGGTGTTTAATGAATTATAATAGATTTGGGGTTTGGTAGACTTCCGGGAATTTGTTGAACGTTTTTGGTATTAGTGCACTGTTAAATAAACTTTCATTTAAAAAAAACCCTCATATTTGGGTGGGTTTCTGTAACTTAGTAACCTATAAAACGTGACTTTAGGTGATTCTGTAATTACCCTATTCGTACCTGAACACGGACCAGTATTTGTTGCTTTATATATTGAAATAAAAAATCGCCAGGTAATTAGATGGGCACGGTTGACAGATGCTACGGTTCACATATCATACATAAATAATATACACAGATATCCGCAATATTTAAATCAGTTAAAGTTACTGTGTCATTTGTTTTATAGTAATTTTGAGACATTCGGTAACCACGGAGGGGGGGTAATCATTGTTGTGAAGTTTCACTGCAATTATGGGTAATTTAGTTGCGTTTGTTAAAGAATGAAGTGGGGTATTGCAAATACACGCCAAATTTTCACATTTCGTGATGTAGAAATTGATTTTTATTTGAAAGTTTTTCGGCTCACTGGAATGGAAAGTGCATATGATGAATAAGTTGTTTATAAAGTTATCTCTGAAATCGTTTCGTTGTTAGTGAGTACTATAATCATTTAACAATTCCACTGCACAAGTTTGGATATTTAAACAAAGAATACGGGGAAATGATGTGAATGGATGGACAGTTATGTTTTGTGGTGTAGGTGTGTCGCGTGGTTGTGCATGTTTAACAGAGTAATTTTATTATAGTCAGTAGTCACTATATGATTTACACGACTGCTAATTGTCAACCTGGGTCATCTATCTACGTCTGATGTTTGTTGTCATTAGCACTAATTAAATCATTCGGACATCATTATTATCGAAATGGAACATTTATCTATTTGAATGGAGTAAAATATACAAATATGGACTTCACAATTGAATTCTAATTGGAAATTAGTGTTTTATTAATTAGTGTGCTGTAAGAACAGCTTAAATCGATAGTCACCGGGTGTTAAATGGAAGTGTGCTGTAAACAATTTTTTTAACATATAGTCAGGTGTTTAGATGAATTATTCAAAAAGTCAAATTAGTCTGTTGTAAAGAAAGATGAATATGAAAACTCCAGTGGGATTTTGAAACTGAAATCATCTAAAATTGCATGAAAATAATAAGATGTTTTTGAGAAATACTTTTCTGCTAACTAATAAGGGTGGTTTTGTGTTAGCTGACAATATTACAGCGTAGTTTGGACTTTCAAATAACATTTTAACGTTTTCACACTGTGTACTGAAGGTTGAACCTAGAATGTAACAATTTTTAATGTACATAGTACATTGACATGTTTTCAATGCAATAATTTTTTGTTGAAAGAAGTGATGTTTTGCTGTCTATATAATTAGTTACATTATATACCCGAATTGGTGTTGAACCGTTAGTTAGAATATTTTCCCCTGGGAAACACTGTATTTTAATGGTCATAAAACGACAGACCTGCATATATTGGATATTAAAATGAAGAAAAGTGTATTGCTGTTCTACATGTTAAGATATTAAAAATCATTACACTGCAATACTGATAAGACTTTTATTACCCGGTTATCAAGGAATGTTATCTTCGATCAGAACTTCCGAGTGTCTTAACGATTTGTTCTTTTCGTTATCGTACGCGCGGAGACATAAATATCGGGATACAGAATAATGTTCACTGAGATATTTATGCTATACAGTTGTGACAGGTGAAGACGATTTAAAACAATTAACAAACAGTGTAGATTGGGCCAGGTGGATATATAATAAACGGTTTATATATTTATTAGAAAATGAGACATTTGTTTTCTACTGTAGTAAATACATATACTTTACCTAGAATGATCGGATTGTTATGATGGGAATTATTACTTTTCTGTTGGTTTGTGAAAACTTGGATGGAATTAATTTAAATTTTGTGCTTTGAAAAATTTGAAGATTTATATTCTAAATCAGTGATTTCTGGAAACTCGGATAGGATTTATAAATAAGATTTTGTGGATTGGAGAAGTTGTTGTTGTTGTAGCAGGCTGTTGTTGTTGTTATGAAAAATTATGATGCATGTAAAGCCGGTTCCCGTGTTCGATGCTCACTCTGTAAGGAACCAGTGTAAGCTGATCTGGGACTCGAGTGCTCGTACAAGACATAAACCTGCCAAGAAAAAAGTGGGATTTGCCGCTGATTCTGTGCCAAGTACTGAGTGTAAACAGTTAAATAATGATAGGAATAGTTTAGTGGCTTCACGGATATCATTCTTTGAAGACAAAGGGGAGATAATTTATACAAGTGATGAAGGGGAGGTAATTTATACCAGTCATTCTGATCTAGAGGTGATTATTGTTATATCTCTTGATTTTTCGTGAATATTTTCTCCAGATTATGTCTGTGTTGCTGTATAACATTGTTTCACACCAAATATTTTGGTGATTTGGGTAACAAAAATGAGTCGAAGGATGATAGATCAAAATTGCTTCCTGTTGTTTCGACCTGAAAGCAGACAGTTTGTGAAAAACAGTAACATATCGGCTAAAACAGGCACTGAATTACAATATGTTATTTCTTTATTACTCTGATTTATAAGTGAGTCATTTAGACATTAGTTACAAAATCATTATGAGAAGGACAGAATTTATTATACTTGCTAATTGATTAACCATAAGTGTTGTGTAACATTTTGATACTCTTCAATGGACATTACGCCAGTTGTCAATCAATACCCTTTAAATCAATTTTGACAGTATATTATAATCACATGGTCCAATGGATTAACTTAAAAACCTTCGCCAAGGAGCCTTCGACACACAAGCAGAACTGGTGGAGCGATCTCTTCTCTGGCGTAATGTCAATTGTTGTCAGAAATATGCTGACCAATGAAATTATGTGTTGATAATAACTATTTAGAAGTGCACTCTTCAAATTGAAGTACAAAAACGATACATTGGTTAAAATAAAGACAATAACATATAAGTTCTATCAGTTGGTCAAAACTAGTATTGCTTTATAATCAGATTCGGAAGGGTTTTCTCATTAATAATTCATGAGCAAAAACAGTTTGATAGTCAATCAGTTGGCTAGGTCGTTAATGAAGCATACTGAAAGTATATGAGAAGTGCATGAACATTAAGGATTGTTTTCGTACAAGTTATGAGTCATTTCATGCATGAACTCTGTCTACCTTATCTAGACGGTATTGTATCATGCATACATAAAACATACACAGGGATTTGCAACATGTACATCATGTAAAATTATAATACACACACTCAGTTTAAACTTTATTTACATTCAATTAATGTAAAATAAAATAATAATCAGGGTATTTTGAATATTTATGATAAAGCCTGAAGATTTTCATTTATTTTAGAAACATGACTGTTGTGAACTGCTTATTGTAGTATAAGTCATTCTCGACACATCATTCCTGATGGTGCTAATGATGCCACATTGTGTGGATTGGCAATCACTATAAATTGTCATTGTTTGAGTGTTCATGAGAGAAAAAATGTTGGGTACTAATGTCCTATTTTGAAGATACTACCTATGATGGTATTCAATATTGAATTTGATCCTGCAATAAGGATAGCCAATCACATTGCCTGTTACTGACCAAGAGCTTAATATGATGTGATCTGATTGGTTGTCCTTATCCTTAAGTCAAGTAAGATCAATACTGATAAGTATCACCCCCTGGTGCCTTACTGTGTTGTTGTTTTGAGAGAATTTCAGTATTTCTTTCCTGGGTATCAGAGTGTGGTCATAATAGTTGATATCCGGAACTCTGTGCAAGCTGGTTTTCCCCTTAATTTACATGTAGGTACAAACAAATCTGGCCTAGTTAGACTGGTTTTGTATTCATATGCAAACACAACTGACCCCCACTTTATTGTCCAGATATGAATATTCAAAACTCAAAAGGATTATAACGGTAAAACTTTATTTGTACCTACAGATCAGTGGAGATCCGGAGTAGGTCTATTTGATAGTTTCGAGATCAGTCTTTTAAGTGAGTGGGGTGATTTCATCGTTTTTAAATTTCCAAATCTTATAATTTCAGGCTAAGATAGCATTCAATGATCATGCGACGACAACGTTTGAGTACGAGGACGAGGAGACGGCGTTGGAACAATATTTGATGGAACATCCGGAGGAACGTGAGGAAGCCATGAGACAAGAGGATGAGTTTAACGGTGTTATCGTACAACCTACGGAAGAGTTACTGCACGATTCACCACGTGCCCCACCCACTGAACCAGAAGTTTCTATGAAATCCAACACTATTATAGGCTCCGCTGGAGGTACGACATTTTGTAACATTATACATGATTTATAGAGTAGGGGTGTTTTTCACAAACCACCTTAAGTGAAAACTTAAATAGTTTGACTTAAGTTAAAATATTGAGCAGCACATATTACAAGAAACAAAGAATACCCCATTTTTCCTATGTGATTACTGTAGCTCATTACATAATGCTTCTAAACCATGTAAATAATTGTTAATCTAGCTTGATTAAAATCCTTTTTAAGCCGATGCACTTTTAAGGAAAATTTGAGAATTTTAGAAAATACTAAGTTTTCACTTATGATGCTTTGTGAATACCACCCTAGTCCAAATTCTATTATCTCCCTCTCTTTGGTTTTGTATATATACTTAAACCACATTCCTAGGAGATGTGATATTGCTAGATGTGATATTGCTAGATGTGATATTGCTAGATGTGTTGCCATTCTTCAATATCCAAAATTTGTAGTTGTAAAAACAGTATAAGATTGACTTACGTTGAAGATTTGCGTAAGTACTTTGATAAAATAATACCCAGATAACTGAATATAATTGTGAAACGATATCTGTATGTGTACTGTAAAATCATTAATTTTCGTGGGGATTTAATTTCGTGGATTTCGTGGTTCACCTCGACCACGAACTTTAATCCGAACGAACATTAATTTTGACCCTTGTTTTATTACCTAAAATGCAAATCCACAAATTTATGTCCCAACGAAATTGTCTTTTTTACCAAAACCACGAAATTTCGTCCCAACGAAATTAAATGATTTTACAGTATATAGTACTTAAGTGTACTAGGACCAATTATAGTAACTGTTGCTATGGCAATGAAATTGGACCAAATTGTATTTCGCTTGAATGATTTATAATTGACTTTGGTGGAATGTTAAGTTTATTAGATATATTGGTTCTTTGTTTTTAAGATATATAACTTACGTATCAACTTATATATCAGAGTTTTTTTCCCCTTTCATCATTGAATTGAGAGGTTACATTTAAAGTATGGAAGACATGATCAAATCAATGGATATTAAGTGAGATATTTCAGAATATTTTGAGACTAAGTTAATCCTATAAAAAAACGTATTTAATTGAGTACTTTGATAAAATACTATGCACTGTTGATTAAATAAAGTAATACTATAAAGTATCCAATTCGAAAGAATAGCGGGGATAACAGTTAACTGAGCAATACATGTACTCAGTTAAACCTAGATAAACATAGTTTACCTGACAGACAAGCAAACGCTTATAACCATTATCAATTGACTTTGAATGGACTAGTAGGCCTATATTAAGTAAATGAAAGATATCCCTGATGATGCTTTCGTTTAATCCATTCTTGAAACTGTATTGCCTCCTTGTCAATAATTGAAAGTCTGAACTATTTTGTATTGTAGTACATATGATAAGGGTGTGAATTTATGGTTTAAAAGTTCGAAAGTACTTGCTTAGTGTTATTTTCTATGTTGACATATAATGTTTAATTACCTATTTATATATATATGTATATTTCTAGGTGGGTTAACTAGCTATAAATCTAAGATGCAGACGCAAGAATTCCAGTTTGGAATGACGCCGGAGCCGGAACCCGAGCCAGCATATTATACACAAGATGCCGACAATGAAACAGACGACGCGTTTAATCTTTTACCGGCAGAAGAAAATGAAAACGATGCATTTTCTGCTGAAGTTGACAAAGCAGACATGTTGTTTTGATGGACATCTTGAAGTTAGGATGAGATAATATAACACAGTTCAATAATGCAATATGTGCTTCAAATTCTTATGTGTCAATAATATAGTGTTCTAGATGGTAGTATAACATACGTCAGTAGTACTGTCTATGCAAGTGGTTCCGTCATCCGTGTCATCCGTGTCAGTATAACCTATAGTGCAGGTACTGTCAAGGTGTATCATAGGTACATATGAGTCTACCCTCCTCATGTGAGGTACAGTGTGTATGATATGTGCATATGAGTCTGCACTAGGTACCATGGTCGCTCTGTGCTGCTGGACACTGTCAACATGTACGATAGGTACATGTGAGTCCTCCCGTAGGGTACCATGGTCGCTCTGTGCTGCTGGATACTGTCAACATGTACGATAGGTACATGTGAGTCTGCCCTAGGTACCATGGTTGCTCTGTGCTGCTGGATACTGTCAACATGTACGATAGGTACAATCATGTGAGTCTGCCCTAGGTACCATGGTCGCTCTGTGCTGCTGGATACTGTCAACATGTACGATAGGTACAATCATGTGAGTCTGCCCTAGGTACCATGGTCGCTCTGCTGCTGGATACTGTCAACATGTACGATAGGTACATGTGAGTCTGCCCTAGGTACCATGGTTGCTCTGTGCTGCTGGATACTGTCAACATGTACGATAGGTACAATCATGTGAGTCTGCCCTAGGTACCATGGTTGCTCTGTGCTGCTGGATACTGTCAACATGTACGATAGGTACATGTGAGTCTGCCCTAGGTACCATGGTTGCTCTGTGCTGCTGGATACTGTCAACATGTACGATAGGTACAATCATGTGAGTCTGCCCTAGGTACCATGGTTGCTCTGTGCTGCTGGATACTGTCAACATGTACGATAGGTACATGTGAGTCTGCACTAGGTACCATGGTCGCTCTGTGCTGCTGGATACTGTCAACATGTACGATAGGTACATGTGAGTCTGCCCTAGGTACCATGTGTATGATATGTGCATATGAGTCTGCACTAGGTACCATGGTCGCTCTGCTGCTGGATACTGTCAACATGTACGATAGGTACATGTGAGTCCTGCCGTAGGGTACCATGTGTAGGTTATTGTTGCTACATGCAGCTGGTTACTGTCTTTCACACCATTTCTATGTGCTACTGGCATGAATCCTACCTGGTTTGAGTAGCTTCAGTGAGGATATGATTACTCCACAGATCTGCTTGTTTTGACGACTTGTCTTGGATCGAGGCTGTTCCGGTGTCCAGAGGATATATGATCGATACTCGTGTTTCTGGCATGGAACGACAAATTTGTCAGGACCTGGTCTGACTGAGTTGATGTATCTACAGATCTCTACTTCACCGAGACTGCTTGGCTTACAACCTAGTTACAGGGGAGATAATTGTGTAAATCAATATTTGCATATATTCAGGGGAGGTAATTAATACTTCTGTATGTGCATATATTCAGGGGAAGTAATCAGGGATAAAATGGTTGAAATGAGGCTTGGACACTAGAATAGAAGTTTTTAAGTGTGTCTTGTTAATTCTGTATGACCAATAGTCATACATTATTGATCCATTTGTTGCTAGGTAACTGGACTATATTCTTTTCTTTATTATAACGGATAATTATGAAAATACTATGTATTTTTGGGATTATACTTTCATACTCAAATAGTAGAATATTATGAAATAGTATTTTTGTTTGTTAATATATAATATCTAATGTGATTTTGTTAACATTTACATAGTGTATCAAAGTAGGATTAGTTTCCAGAATTTTCAGCTAGTTTCGTTCTTCATCGTGTTTGGTAGAGTAAGTACTGGTCCCCACAGAAAAAAACTCATTTATTGCTCAGCTGAGACTGATATATTCGAAAGTTAATTCAGACTAAACTACTTAGAATTTCAAATTTATAAAAAAAGGAATTCACCAGAATTCCTCATTTATAGAATCTATATGATTAAAACTTTGTTTGTATAGTTGTAATAAAATTGTGCCAATTTATATAAAAAAAAGATCCGCTGACATAACAATATGAAGGTAAAAGTTTTTTTTAATGTAGCATGTTTGTAAGTCTAACTCTGAGTGTCAGTTGGTCTTTAGTTGATATGAAAAAGGCCACTGTAAGGTTTCTTTTGCTAACTGAACAGAATGCATTGCTACATAGAATCCTTTTATTATTGTTAAGTATTGGTTTCCAATTTCATCATTCCATGATAGAACTTAGTTACAAGCTGATGAGGAAAGTATTCCATAGAAAATTAATATTCCATAGATTTTTGTCTTATCAAAGATAAGGAAAATATGATAGTTTTCATGTGCTAAAATATAACATTCCAACCTAAATTCATTCTTTTAAAATATTTCACATTCTAAAGTAGAATAAGTGATGAATTATAAATTATCAGTTTTGACTGAAAATTATTATTAGATGAATATATGCTTTTTCAGAATTAAGATTATTAGTCTTTAACACATGTTGAAAACTGTACACAGATTTCAAATTTGTCCCTTATAGAATCCTTAATCTTAAACCCTAGACCCTTTTGTCATAAAAAATAAGGTTATTTGAAAAAAAAAAATTTGATGTGATTTTTGTGTTAGATAATTTTCATATTAATGTACACTTATTACTATCAGACTTACTGTGTTCAATAATCTATCTTATGAAAATCAGATCCTAATATTTGCTCCATTCCTTTACGCTGCTGGTTAGATCTGACGACATTCCGTAAAAGGTCACATTCAAATGCATCTAGTGCATGTAGTTTTATGGCTATTCATCTGTATGTATAGAGAGTGTACTGACTAAAGTTTAATCTCTATGTATAAAGTTTAAATATCTCTTTCACTGTGAACTACAGCAGAGATTCTCTGCACTTTCAGATTTGTGAAAGTAGTGATTTGATTGGATGATGTAAAGTTTGCATCAACATGACCCCATACAGAGTGAAGTCAGATCCTATATCAGTGTAAAGTAGTGGAGCTAATAATGGGTCTGATTTCAATGAGATTGTTCAATAATCCAGAGCTACAGATAAGGTTTTTGTCAATTGGGTATTTTACCCCGTAGTTTCAATTTTGATTGGGTTTTGACAAACTTTATTTGGGTATTCAATCAAACGCATAGGGTAAATGATCTTTTTTGTACTATTTTTCACTACATCATCCTTTTCTTTTCGGGTATTGCAGATTTTCATTACTTTTTCTTACTCCCTCCTATCAAAATCTATTGGGTATTTAAGAAAATTAATTGGGTAATTACTCCAATACCCTGCTTATCTGTAGCTCTGATAATCTATGTACTAATCTATTTGTGCGTCTCATACATTTATAAATACATCGTCTATGTTTACATGTATTACTCTGTTTTCCGAGAATCCACTTTTTATTGTCTCAAATGTAATTTACAATGTAATGTAATATTATATGATTTGTTTGTACCGGTATTTATATAAACATGGTTCCCAGTCTCTGATCATATTAAATATAGATTATTTTGATATAATGTTGGGGTATATACAAGTTTTTAAGACATCTTAGGTGTGTGAAGGCTTGTCGGTTTCAACTAAGTTTGAAATCAACAGAAACTCAAAATTGTCCTTACTTTTTATTCAGAAGTAAAAAAATTGGGTTGATAGGAATAAGGGAAATCAATTTCATTTCATAATGGTGATTTGTACTTTGGTAAAAAAGTTCATACGATTTTAAAAAAAAACTTACTACCTTTATACCTTACCCTATATCATGCTTACATGTGTGCCTAAATGTATCATGATATGGAAACAAACACTGTATTGTTTAACACTTTATCTGCATAATGACTTGACAGTTTTAAACTTATATTTGATTTTTGGATGCTCCTATATTCTAATCTATATTCCAATATTCCAAGTATGCAAACTTATGGATATGTCATTTCTAATATTGATCTTCATGGAAAATTAGATATTTATTGAACTGTTAATTTCTTATCTGCTGTGTTAAAGGTACTAAACAAATGATATATTGTCAAAGTCTAAAATCGGAAAAATATAAATACTGTAAAGTCATTTAATTTCAATGGGACAAAATGTTGTGTGTTTTTTTCGGTGAAAAAGACAATTTCATGGTGACATAATTTCAAGGATTTCTTATCCACTAAGTCATTTACAATATGAATTATTAATATTAGTAGGGATTTAATTTTGTGGTTGAAATCACCCATGAAAATTCATGCCATTAAATTCCCCTTGAATATTTATGATTTTACAGTGATATCATGATAAGTTACAAGTTAAGGTTTTGTTTGAGTACCTGTACAAAATATAGCAACACAATAACTCAGTTGTCATATTATGCATCCAAGAACAAATATTGCAAGTGCTTTCTGTTTACTTTCCTTTTAAACGTTGATAAAATTTATAAATTTACATGCTCCTAAAAAACTTCCTTAAGTCTCGAATAGATTTAGATTAATTGTCCTCTTATTCTGATTCCCTGCTGTTGATTTTATCCCGGGCTGGTACCTGGCATGTTCCTTATCACTAGATGGACTGGATTGTACATTTTTAGTGATTTCTTGATCACATGATTAGTTTCTTGATCACATGATCGGTTTCTTGATCACATGATTGGTTTCTTGATCACATGATTGGTTTCTTGATCACATGATTTATTTCTTGATCAAATGATCCATTTTTTGATCACATGATCAGTACAAAGTAAATATCAGGATTGCACCAAAAAATATGTCTTATCACACTGGTACCAACTGACTCATTTTGTGGCTTCGAATGTTTTGATAGTGAGCCTGTAGAACCCTGTATAACCTGCATGGTTTCAATCATGCTATTAGTCACAATAGATGTGTCCCATCGGGTGAACTCAAATTGATGGGTGGTAACTCCTCTAGTTGGGACAGACAGGTCCATGGCTAAATAAATTAAGCAGTATACTGAGGATTATTGGCATTATAAACACTCCAGTCCACCTAGCGTTAGTCACTTAGTGGTTCCATGTTTTGAGTCAGATTATGTATTATTGTGGTATGACTCATGCTTTATAATAGTGTTAACTAATGGCAGTGTATATGTATGTAAGGTCTTATATAGTCATAGAATGACATAGTGTGTGTATGATTGTTCCTAGTATCTCTATATTTATCAAATTCTTGATGATGCTCGATCAACTGTTTGTCTTTCTGTCTCTGGGTGTTTGTTCCATGCACCTTTAAGTATATATAATCAAACTCCAATCTCTTTTTAGCTCACCTGTCACAAAGTGACAGAGTGAGCTTTTGTGATCACTCTTCGTCCGTCGTCTGTCCGTCCGTCCGTCCGTCAACAATTGGGTTGTGTCCTCTCTAGCGGTCACAATTTTGGCCTAATCTTTATGAAACTTGGTCACAATGATCATCTTAACAAAATCTAGGCCAAGTTCGATATTGGGTCATCTGGGGTCAAAAACTAGGTCACTAGGTCAAATCAAAGGAAAACCTTGTGAACACATTAGAGGTCACAATTTGAGCCTTATCTTTATGAAACTTGATCACAATGATCATCTCTGTAAAATCTAGGTCAAGTTCGATATTGGGTCATCTTGGGTCAAAAACTAGGTCACTAGGTCAAATCAAAGGAAAACCTTGTGAACACAATAGAGGTCACAATTTGAGCCTAATCTTTATGAAACTTGATCACAATGATCATCTCCATAAACTCTAGGTCAAGTTCGATATTGGGTCATCTGGGGTAAAAAACTAGGTCACTAGGTCAAATCAAAGGAAAACCTTGTGAACACATTAGAGGTCACAATTTGAGCCTAATCTTTATGAAACTTGATCACAATGATCATCTCTGTAAAATCTAGGTCAAGTTCGATATTGGGTCATCTGGGGTCAAAAACTAGGTCACTAGGTCAAATCAAAGGAAAACCTTGTGAACACATTAGAGGTCACAATTTGAGCCTAATCTTTATGAAACTTGATCACAATGATCATCTCCATTAAATCTAGGTCAAGTTCGATATTGGGTCATCTGGGGTCAAAAACTAGGTCACTAGGTCAAATCAAAGGAAAACCTTGTGAACACATTAGAGGTCACAATTTGAGCCTAATCTTTATGAAACTTGATCACAATGATCATCTCTGTAAAATCTAGACCAAGTTCGATATTGGGTCATCTGGGGTCAAAAACTAGGTCACTAGGCCAAATCATTGAAAAACCTTGTGAACACATTAGAGGTCACAATTTGAGCCTAATCTTTATGAAACTTGATCACAATGATCATCTCCATAAAATCTAGGTCAAGTTCGATATTGGGTCATCTGGGGTCAAAAACTAGGTCACAAGCCTTTGAAGGCCAAATCATTGAAAAAGCTTGTGAACACACTAGAGGTCACAATTTGAGCCTAATCTTTATGAAACTTGATCACACTGATCATCACTAAAAAATTTTGGTCAAGTTCGATATTGGGTCATCCGGAGTCAAAAACTAGGTCACGAGGCCAAATCATTGAAAAAGCTTGTGAACACACTAGAGGTCACAATTTTGACCTTATCTTTATGAAACTTGATCACAATGATCATCATTATAAAATTAAGGTCAAGTTCGATATTGGGTCATCTGGGGTCAAAAACTAGGTCACGAGGCCAAATCATTGAAAAATCTTGTGAACACACTAGAGGTCACAATTTTGACTCTATCTTTATGAAACTTGGTCACAATGTTTATCTCTATAAAATCTAGGTCAAGTTAGATACTGTGTCATTTGGGCCAAAATCTAGGTCACTAGGCCAAACAGGTGAGCGACCCAGGGCCCTTTGGACCCTCTTGTCTACTAATGCTTTACACTTAAATGGCAATATATTCTCATATATCGCTGGCTTAGAATGAGAAGGTCATAAGTACTAAATCAATATTTTGAAAAAAAAAGATCTGTTTTTCTGAAATTTACTCTTAACTTGGGTAAAACAAGCTGTTTTAACTTCAGTTTGGTCAACATGACTGATTTTCATGAAAATAGGCTCATAAGAAGCACCTTGTGATGCTGATTTTAAATATGTATCAGTCTAATGAGGTTGTCCTTCTCATTCTAAGCCAGCGATATATTCCTGCTATCTCGATCAAGTTTAAAGCCTCAGAATCAATTGCTTACTTTGTTTAACTTCAACCTATTTTGATTTAATTTTCCTCATATATTTTACTATCTATTTAAGTGGTTTTTCATGTACACTATTCTCTGTATTCAATCCTTTCTCTATTTATAAACAGTTACACCTCAGATGATTCAATGCCCAGTAAGCCGTAACCATATATACTTATAAGATACACAAATGATTTCATCACATTTTTGTTTTTCAAATGATTCAACTTTAATTAAAACTTTATGAAGTTTTCTTGCATAGATTACCTGCTTTTATGTGATCTATGTAGTATGGTATGTTGATATCTTCTATATGATCTCAGCTGTGATATCTCTGTCTGGTAAAAAATGTAATAAAACAAAATTACAAATAATTTCTGTTGTACAGTCGAATCTGTCTTCAACACCACCCAGCCTTATAATGGGTTTATCAAGAGTAGGAGAGCCGATACTCACATAGGCTTATGTACTGTTGTCCGATACTTCAGATAGTGTTTCACCGTAAAATCATTTAATTTTGATGGGACGAAATTTTGTGCTTTAGTTAAAAAAGACCGTTTCTATGGAAGTAATTTTTTTAATTTTGCATTTCAGGTAATAAATACAAGAGTAAAAAATATTGTTCAATTGGATTTGATTTGGTGGTTGAATGTGAACCACGAAATCCACAAAATTTAATCCCAACGAAAATTAATGCTTTTACAGTTGATGAAATTTGATATTCACCCAACTAATTGGCTGCTTTATAGAGGATAGTTGCTTAATACAGGTGTTTTTTATTTTGATATTGGTGATTGTGGACTTATTTTTACTGTTTTAAAATATTTGCATTTTTGGAGTACAATCATCTTCCATCTCTAACTAGTTTTATATGCGTAACTGAACCTGACACGGCTGCGTAACTGAACCTGACACGGCTGCGTAACTGAACCTGACACGGCTTTAGCTTTGCTTCTGCTTGCCAAAGATAGAAAAATGTTGCTTTATTTATTTTATTTGTCTTGGCTATACTAATTATACATACATTATTGAAATCACTATCATTTACAATGTATTCAGTCTCCTTATTTACATATTAAGCACCGCCCACTTTGACTAACATCTTTACAAAGCCCCGCCCCCCTTTATTATACTACATAGCTTTTAATGTGATTAGCATAATTTGTTGAAATATTTGTTATTCATTTTTATAGTCTTTGTTTTTGGAATTGTCTGGTACATTGTGTATAATTATGTTTTTGAGGCAGTTTTTTGTGTGATATTAGAAACAATTTCCCCAATAATAGAAATTGATTAAATTTTTTGTGTGAATTGACAGAAAAATGTAAAAAAGAATCATGGGTTACCATGCATATTCAGGAGTTACCTGCCCTTGGATACGCAAATTGAAGATAAACCCACTAGTCTCAAGGGCAGATAACTCTACAGGTTTGGTATGAAGAAATTCTTTCATTATGAGTTTTTGCCCATTTCTCATACAAGAATCAAACTCCTTTAACAAGAAATAATACATTCTCATTTTTCTGTTGTTGTAAAGGTGTATTAAAAACACAGCTGCAATATATGTCATTAATGATTTGTAATTTGTTGTATTTTTGTATCTTAGAAACAAATCACTTATTTGCATACATGTATATATTTAAATAAATATTTTTATTCCTCGCTTTGTAAATGCATTCCTTGATGTTGGTATTTGTCCTTGTACATGTTGGCGAATAAAGTGCTGAACTTTGTATCTCAAGTGTAACGTGTAGGTGTTCAACACTCGAATTAATCCTGAAGTCAGGATTTAAGGATTCTGAATAGAGTAGTTGTCATATGGACGAAATATTTGAATCTTGAACTGAAAGCCTTGTCTTGATAACTGAATTGTTTGTACCCTTATTTATTTATGATTCTTTGTGTATTATATAAAAAGCAAAACAAGTTAAAACTCAGAAATGTATATATCGTTGGCTAAGAATGAGAAGGTCGTTACTACTACTTATGACCTTATAAGAGTTATACATATTTGAAATCTGCTTTACAAGGTGCTTCTTATGAGCCTATTTTCACGAAAATCTGAAATTGTCATGTTGACCAAAATGAAGATTTAAAAACTTGTTTTTCCAAAGGTAAAGAGTAAATTACCGACAGTTTTCTCTTGTTTTCTCAATATATTGATTTTGTAGTTACGACCTTCTCATTCTTAGCCATCGATATATACAACCTTTCTGTATTTGAAGGCTCTGCTAAATGCTTGTTTCCCCAAATAATTTTTAGAATTGAATTCTTTCATCACAGCCGAATTGTTGCAGAAATAAGTCATGTTTTGCATGAAGTTTTCACTTGACCATCTTTCCCTGTGATGTAATTTCCTGATGAGCACCTGAATTATCCCCTGTGTGTCATTATAATGAGAGGGCTAATATAGGCTACGCCTGGTGCCCAATCCTATTTATTTGGAAATAAAATAAATTTTAAACTGAAATTATGTTGTCTGATCAATGTTCGTGGGTAGATGTCGTATTTTGTGTATATGACAGTATGAATCAATGTTACTGGTACTCTGTGACAATCTTGTTGTGTCTTGTTGTGTATTGTTACAGTCAATCTATCAAATTTGTATCTTGCACATTGCAGGCCCGTAGCCACGCTAAGGTACACGTACCGAGGCCCTTGCCTTGGTGAAAAATTACCTAAATAAGCATGTTTGGAGGAAAGAATTGCCTCAAAAAGACCCTAGATAATAAGTTTGCCTCGGTGCTTTTTTACTCTGGATACGGCCCTGCATTGTTTATAAAATCAAGGTCTTCCAAAATATTACATTCACTGTGTATGTGTCTTTAACCCTTTAATCCATACTATTCCCCTAAATTTACCTATAGTATAACAATATCGTGTACACTTTCTCGATGTAGGTTATTGAAAATAATTGGTGATTCAGGCACCTGTTAAGCAAAGTGTATCGAAATCATAAAGAGATCATTTATCATTTGTCACAAAAGGATTCAACCTATGGATCAAGGGAGACAAGTTTTGTTACAATTATACACTGCTTTACTAGTTGCCTACCTTGGAGTATGCTGTATGGCTCGTTCCTTCATCTTTCCCTTGTTTATAAACATGTAATGGGAGGTGCTGCTATCTCTCTATTTATTTTTTGGAATGATCACTATGAAGCTATACATTTTTGGATTCATACATGTCAGGATTATTTTGATTTTGTTGTTATAAATCTAGTATACTAACTCAATATTAAGTTTTGGGACCAAACTTTAGCCAGGATTTATAAGAGAAATTTTGAATTTGAAGACCAGTCTAAGCATGCAGCCTTGTCATTGGTCAATTTTCAAACTGCAACTATAAACAACCAATCAGAGGCTTGGATTTTAGACTGGTCTTCAAATTCAAAATTTCTTTAAAAAATCCTGTGGCTAATTATCTTTCCATAGAGATTTAGTGAATATGTTTCCATTTTACTTGATATGTTTGCCTATAGACATAATAGCGCCAAAACTTAGCCATTCCCTGAAGTATTTTAGTATAGTTCATTTGTAGCTAGGCATGCCATTATAGTCTCTTTATAACATACAGTATGTTTGACTCGGATACAATTCTCAGGGGTGTCAATTTTCCGGATTCATCTGGAATTCGTGATGTACAAATCCTTAAAGGGCCATTATTTCTGACCAAAATAAAAGTTATTTAATGAAAATATCTTGAGAAATGCCAAAGTTATGGTCCATTTAATCTGAATTTCTAAGTAAAAACTTATTCAAGTATGGAAAAAATGTGGTTTAAGGCCTCTTGTTTGTCAAAAATGGTTGACCACATCTGATTTTTCCTAAATTTGCATTTGGCTGCATTGACACCCCTGAATTCTTAAACAGGTTTGATAGTAATGGTTATGACACTTAAATATGTTTGGGTTCAACTCCTTTGTATTCTTGGAGACTCCAGTCACTCAAAACCATAACAATTACATCAAGGCTCTGAATTCAGGAAAATCCAAATATTTGAGTTGAGATTTTTACTTGTAATGCTTTCATTGGATGATCAAGGTCTGATTTAATTCGCACTGAGATTTTTTTAAAGTCTTGTCATAACCATTTAGAGACATTCTTATTGTAAAAATGGTGTTCATTCTTAACAAATAATCTAACAGACAGTAGGTAGATAAACCTATATAATTTGATCAATCTAAATAATAAGCTAACAGATAAAAGGTAGAGACAAATTTTGTATACTTTAATTTTGATTCCATATTAACCAGTATAATCTAGATGTTATTATGATATAGAAATTCAATGTTTGCTAGTAGATTTTTTTTTCAAATATAAGTTTGAATTTTATTCATCATACTCGGAGTTTGTTTGTTTTTAGTTTTGGATTAACTTCTAATGTTAAGAAGTGTTAATATAACTACATAGTGACTAGTGTACTAGAATTTTGTGTACAACTTTCGAGATTTTTATGCCGTTATCCCTCCATTAGTCCTTGCATACTCGATAAAACTTGGAAATGCTCGTTATCTGTGTTAATGTTATAATAATATTATTTTATGTGCTAGAATTTTGTAGATTATTTTATACAGGGGCCTTATTCACCAATGTTGTTAGTCTAAAACTCACATTTAGACTTTATATTGTTAAATGTTCTATTCGCTCTTATTTTGTTATAAATGTACCGATTTTGATATAAATTGGTATACATGTTCAGTGGGTAACAACAAATGATTTACCCACCAAATGATCAGATAAAATTCATTTTGGTTAAATCTAATTGCAAAGAAATGGCAGTGATTATAAATGTTGTCAATTTTAAGTCTAAGTCTGAGCCTCAGTCTCACAATGTTGGTGAATAAGGCCCCTGTATAGGTAATAATATAATGGTAAGACTTATAATTATGACTTATTTGTAAACCTGAAAATAAATACCATGATGAGCTTAGGTCTTTATATTGGAGTATCACATTCGGTTGGACATATCTCTGTCTCCTGATTGGTCTGTCCATCCGGCTCTTCATAAATAAACAAATTTTGTTTCATACTATCCCGCTGTAACCATTGAATAGAGTTAAAAACAACTTCACAGGATTTATGCAAATCAGGACTGAAAGTGAAGACTAGTTGTGCATACTTCTTGATGCTAAGATAAGTTCGGCATGAGTTATTGCCCTTTGTAATACAATTTGTAACATAACTGAGTCAGGGTAGTATCTGTGGGTATTTATTGCATTGAGTGATTAAGTTTTGTTTTGGTCAATATTTTTGTCATTTTCTCGCAATTTATATAATTCTAAAAGTTTTGTTTTGGTCGATATTTTTGTCATTTTCTCGCAATTTATATAATTCTAAAAGTTTTGTTTTGGTCAATATTTTTGTCATTTTCGCGCAATTTATATAATTCTAAAAGTTTTGTTTTGGTCGATATTTTTGTCATTTTCTCGCAATTTATATAATTCTAAAAGTTTTGTTTTGGTCAATATTTTTGTCATTTTCTCGCAATTTATATAATTCTAAAAGTTTTGTTTTGGTCAATATTTTTGTCATTTTCTCGCAATTTATATAATTCTAAAAGTTTTGTTTTGGTCAATATTTTTGTCATTTTCTCGCAATTTATATAATTCTAAAAGTTTTGTTTTGGTCGATATTTTTGTCATTTTCTCGCAATTTATATAATTCTAAAAGTTTTGTTTTGGTCAATATTTTTGTCATTTTCTCGCAATTTATATAATTCTAAAAGTTTTGTTTTGGTCAATATTTTTGTCATTTTCTCGCAATTTATATAATTCTAAAAGTTTTGTTTTGGTCAATATTTTTGTCATTTTCTCGCAATTTATATAATTCTAAAAGTTTTGTTTTGGTCGATATTTTTGTCATTTTCTCGCAATTTATATAATTCTAAAAGTTTTGTTTTGGTCGATATTTTGGTAATTTTCTCGCAATTTTATGATTATTATAATTATTATAATTCTGTGTATGGAGTTATCTGACTTTGTATTTAATAATTCTTCATCATAATGTTAAGTGCTACAATATTCCTGTGTCCCTCCTCCTTACATATAAACATGTCAATTTATATCTGCTCTTATTTGTTATATACTTTGAAGCAAGCCTACGTCTGATTGGTTGACTCGAAGTTCTTCTCTTGAAATTGACCAATAAAAACTAGTTTCAGTAAATTTTGAAAAAAGTTTTGTTTTAATTGGTTGAGGTTACAGTTTGTCACATATTTTGAGTCTAACCTGTTTTGATTGGTAGATTCTAAGCCGATGTCATAAAATTGACCAATGACATAGTTTGACACAAATATGATTTCTACACAATTGTGGTTTACATGTAACACTGGTGTGTAATTCCAGATTAGAATTTTACAATTAATAGAAAATGATGAAACGCTCTGTATGAAGAGATATGTATATGCCTGTTATATTTTATGTTTCTGGGCAAGAAATGATTTAACCATAATGCTAGTACATAATGGTGATACATTGTTTTCTGTGATTTTATATCTTTTACTTCATTATTATTATATAAGTGTGTCTTTTGTGTATTTTAAGTGTATAATGTTACATAGTAATTATAGAGGAATTGATAAAGTTTCTGTTTTGTGTCATTCTCAATGTATGTATTGTTTTATGAAATAATAAGTAGATGTACATATTATAGCCAGTCTGGTACTAAACAATAAAATTCATACTATCAATATTATTGTCGTCTTGTGTTGTTTTTATACTGCCTGCACAATATCAGTTGTAAGGGGATATAATGTTTTCAGCTTGTCTGTCCCTAGACGCATTCTTGTGAATGCAACTCTTCCGACAGTTTTTACAGGATTTCTTCGAACGACCTTAACACTAAGATGTGCACGAAGGCTGGAATTTGGGCTGAAATTATTTTGCCCGAATTATGGCCATTTGCCTGCAGTGGTAATATTAGTCTACCAAATGGTGGCAGTTCTTGTTTGACATGGTGAGTGTTTCTGGCCCATACATTTTAACTGTTTCAGGTACTGGAAGATTTGCCTGTGAAAGGAGACGCACAACAATATTCATAAGGATTTAGAAGGAAACACTTCATGATTCCTATAATTTAAAGGCTCTTGCAATAATTAAAGCACTTCCGTACATTATACAAAACATAATTACTCGAATTGAAATAACACAATACAGATTAAACATACAAACCATATCTGCCAAATACTCTTATAAAGCGGAGCTACTTCTATTTCCGTTGATAAATTTGGTTTTCTAAGTGCAACTATCTTTGCACAAATGTACATTTGATTCATTTATGATCTTCTGTTCCATATTTATAATAACTAGAATAAATACCTTCATTGTTTATGCATCTAAATCCTTTTTAAATGGTATTTAAGTGCATCTTGAGACATGTTTCGCTTGATCACTCCTATTTTGGATTTAACTATCTTGTCAGGTATGTCATAAACGCCCAAAGTGATATAACAGGCATTGGTAGTAAAAGATACTCTCCAACAACAAATTTTCTTTTCTAACCCCACATAATTCCACATTGACGTTAGTAAATTTCATCCAACAAACCGACTGACCCAATCTTCCTTATGAGCCTCTATAATGCATAAAACTCATGACCAGGCAAGTTTTTCTGCATACATTATCATGCCATTCCACTTCTAGCACCTACTTGGTGAACTTCTTTACCGGATGTGCACACCTGGACGGATGTGAGGTTCTATATCAGTTAATGGTTAAATGTAATAGGGTTTTTCTAAATGGTATGTATGCCTACTAGTAGAACAATGGATTGATTAACCATCAATTAACATGATTAAATTTGTCTGCTTTATATTATATCCAAATTCGTTTGAGACAATCCCTCGTTTTCTAACGCTTAAAATTTACAGATGTCCATATAGGTCACGGTTTGCACATCTCTAGTAACTACGTTCACTACAGTAAATTACTAAGTGACGTAATCCAGAGGCCTTATTCACCAACGTTGCAAGACTAAAACTGAGACTTTACCAAATGTTCAATTTGCTCTCATTTTGTTATAAATGTACCAAATTGAATTAAAAAATGGGTCTAAAAATGTACAGTGGGTAACAACAAATACTCTGACAAACTTTCAAACTGTTCAATCTAATTGCAAAGAAATGGCAGTGATTATAAATATTGTCATTTTTTACGAGGCATTCCCTATAACTAGTATATTATTCTCTAATATCACATAAAATGAGCTAAAATTGTACAAAGCACTATCACTTATCATAATTTGTCAGAAGAAAAGGTTTAAAAAATATATTCAGATCACCAATAATAATTTATCGCTTCCAACGAGTTATTATTATGTGGTCAAAGGGAAACAACTAATAACTATTTTGGCTCGTTACGGAAATATGTTTTTATCTCGGTAATTCGTGGGAACTTTTTGTTGAAGATTTGAGAAGTTTAAGCAATAATGATTCTCATTTAGTATGTAATATTCCTGAATCTATTTAAACGATCAAAGTTATAGGGAACGCCTCTTTAAATCTGAATTGTAGTCTTGTGCTATATTGGTGAAACGTCTGTCCACTCCTATGTTCCGCCTTTTGAAGGTAAAGGATGTACTTTCCGCACGACACAATGATGTTACATCGTGTGAATACAAACAACTGTCTAAAACCCACACCTTCTGAATGGGACTGTTTCAGACTCACAAGGGCATTGCATACGGAATCGACAGTTTCGCTTACAATATAAACCAAAACAACTCCAATTGCTACAGACACTAAGGCATTTGTAGATGTATGGTTAGTGTGGATTATATGAAGCACACTCTTAATAGAATTTCTTCTCTGTCGAAAAAGCGATTTATACTTGTACCAAGTAGGATAAAGATTGCATTAAAAAAGAACAGAAAATATATATTTATCATTCAACTTTCATTCCATCCTATAATTCTAGTTTGAAATGTGAAGTTTTGAAACGGATAAACGCCCCTTTATCGGAGGACATACACGTTTGCTCCGTCTATCAACTCGGACTTGTAAGTGCTATCCTTATCAGCAGTGTTAACCAAGCACTGAATGTAGATAACGATGTGACCTTCTGTTACATTTTGGTGGAATACGTTAACAATGGCGAATTCTCTTCAGATAATAGGTAAGGAATTGTTTTAATGATTTCTTTCCCCTTTCCAAACTGTCGATCTGATTGAGATTCTCGAACATTTGATCACATAAAAGCATGTTGAAAAGGTTCGTATCCACCAGACCTGTCATTGAACTGATGTTTTGCAAAGGGTGTATAATACCTTTGACTGTCCTGTTCTAAGTGTTAATGTCATTCCTGATAATATAAGTATAAGCATGTCCTCGTTTTAGCTTAACTGTACAACTGTACAAATTTTGCTCATCAAAGATTGTAAAGGAACTTTGTAGACGTAATTTATTTGACACTGTGGTGAACAATTTCTATTTTGACTTGTACCGTAACAGCACTGCTGTTGAAAATTTTTTTTCCCATAGGTCGAAATATTGAGAAATTAGACTGACTTTGCTACAAACATAACTGACTGTGGTTTTTGCGAGAAACGTATTAATTTTCGTAAAATGGCACTTCACAATAGAAATAAATTGCTTTAAGATTTCGTTTGGATAATCGTTCAAGATTGCCAATGCAATCAACTATTCAGGTATAAAAACACCGTATTTCTTGGAACTTCACTAAACACTGGGGCGTTATTCACCAACATTGTAAGAATGAAACCCAGTTAGGCTTAAAATGGGCAACATTTATAATCACTACATTTTCTTTGCAATTAGATTAAACTGTGTGAACTTTTCTCTGATCATTTGGTGTTACACATTGAACAATCATGTAAGCCCATTTACATCAAAATCAGCTCATTTATAACAACATGAGAGTGAATAGAACATTTGACAATGTGAAGTTTAAGCCTGAGTTTTAGACTTTCAATGTTGGTGAATAAGACAATTGATGTATGAGCATAAGAAACATATGATATAGTTTTTTATTCATGTAATATTATTGCTATTATACAGTTATAATCGTGGTTGGCTTGCAGTACATACAGGCAAAATCAGGTAAGTGTACGAGTTGAAACGACCAATCATGTCCCTGCGTAAATTTATAATGTTCTGATAGATTCTATACTTTTCATTGCACACAATTCTGCATGTACATTTTTGTATTTTTATTGTCGAATTTGTATTGTCTAAGGGGCATATAATTGTTAGTAAGAGGGTCAATAGCGAATCCAACACCCTCATATATACACACTTATTAATGTAGCTTGGCGAATTTGACATGAATATTATAACAATTTCCACAAGCAAATCGTGCAATATCGGTATTTTCTAAACGTTTAATCTGCGCCATCTTGAAATTAAGTTACCACTAAAACTTCAACATGTACGTAATATTTCTAGGTGACAGTGGTTTACGATGCCATCAATGCACAGGTGTAACAGATCCACATTATTGTTCTATGGTCGTACAATGTCATGATGGAGAGGTATGGCAAACTAGTATTGAAATTTTACAATCTCGTTCAAATGACCTATCTAGTGCATATATTTAGTGTTTGTTTCAGCTCCCAGCGCGTTTCTTATGCCAATAGTAATTAAAGTTCAACCCAAAATCAAGAACTCATTTCTAATCACAATTTCACTGTGTAAGAACACATATTTGGCAAGTCCATTTCCTGTTTCAAGCTCGCTGGGTTACAATACCATTCGGAACATTGCAGCTGTGTAGAAATTTTCACCGAAATGTAAGTTGTGTTCAAAAGATCGTAATATTATTCGCCGAAATGTAAGTGGTATTCCAAAGAGCGTGATCATATTCGCTGAACTGTAAGTGGTATTCCAAAGATCATAATATTGATGGTTTCAGGAATGTCATACAGAGAAAGTGATTGGTGAGGATTCTACCGTGTTCTATAACTCAGGATGTCAGAGCAAACAGGTTAACTAATTACCTTAATTATTTACATATTGTTTTATTCCATAGCTTATATATTTATGTATCTACTATTTTCTTTATTTTGTTATAGCATGCTTTCAATTAAAAATGAACACGAAGATTGCAATTTAAAAAAATATTTTTAGTGCACTGTTTCATGGTTCACTTAAGTTTTGCCGGTCAGTCTACGTGGAATTTATGTTTTATTTATATTTGATATATTTCTAGTTATGTAAGATTGCAGCTAGCGGAAAGAGAAGTGAGTTACACGTATGTGAAGGATGCTGTGGTACGGATCTGTGTAACAGTGAACTATGCCCAGTCAACAACAGTATGTTACATTGTATACATTACAGACATTACACCCATTCTAATATTCTCGAAAAAAGATATATAAGACTAATACATACTGCACCTTGTGTTGTGGATTGTTAATACATAAAAATGTATTAACAATCCACAACACAAGGTGCTTCTTATGAACTTATTTTAACGAAACTTGGAACTTGTCGTTTTGACCAAATTGAAGTTGAAACAGCTTGTTTTACCATTAACATAGAGTTATGTTCGGACAGGTTTTTCTTGTTTTCTCAAAATATTGATTTTGTATTTATGACCTTCTCATTCTAACCCAGCGAATTATTGTCAACGGACGACTCAATTAAGAGTGCCTCAGCTGCTCAGTAGTTAGTTTCGTGGCGAGCCATGTTCAAATCCGGATGGAGGCACTCATGTTTGCATCATATATATGCCTGCCATATTTCATCAGAAAGCTGATTGGCAAATAAAGGCCCCAGTCGGTATTTAGAAGTGCAGCCTTCGGTCAACTTATTTTTTTTTGTTAAGTTAAAGTTGCTCTAAGGGTAACCATTAATTTCGGAACATTTTACGGTGTTTCCCAATGCAATTGTTCCGAGAACGCGTTCGGTGCAGTATGTTAAATTGCTGTTGCATGTTATGTTTTGTTTGTACATACCTGCACATGTAAATTGGTATACCGTTAAACATGTGTAGTTGGTTCTTTCGTACTATGTTGTTAGTTTGTCGATACGATTTTCTCATAAGCATTCAAAGCAACCAATTCTTGTTGTAGGTAGTGCCCCTGGTGTACAGTGTTACCAGTGTGACGAGGTGGACCATCCAGAAGATTGTGCTAACAGAATCACATGTGCTGATGCAGAGGTGATATCTAACAACTAGGTTCATACTAAATACCGACACATTCATGAGCTGATTTTAGTGCAATGTACCCGGTAGACTATTTGGGTTTAACGCTGTTTTTTTAACTACTTAGTATTCTTCAATTGTTTCGTACCGCAGCTTATTCAACTATTAAATCAGTTTTCCATTTGACTATATCCTTACAAGTAGGATCTACTAACGAACCTATCCTTCCACAATAATTCAGCAACTTTTCCACTTTTTATGTTGAGACAAACCGACATGGTGGTCAAACTAACATGGAACAGTTTGACTTATCACGACCGGTTGTGGAAAACAGGTCCTGGATCCAGTGCAATGACCACTCAACCATGGCGACAGTTGCACTGCGTTACCTACCTACCTATCCTCTTCGTCCCCTGTGGGACATAAGGCCGCTTGCACTGCGTTAACAACATAATAATTACATTTGTACTAATATATTTTGGTAGAATATATTGATCTAAGAGTGGGTGTTTCTTATACCATAGGTTTTGTTGTGAAAATGACTATGTAGCTAATTGTGTTTCGATTACTATGTGACCTAGGCCATGTGATTTTAACCCTTGATAATATTCGTAACAATGTGACGCATAAAAATGTGCTTTTAATACACTTCGTTTTAAACCCAAAAACAATCATAGAAATAATTGTCTAGTCGGATAATATTGGATTTGAAAAAAAAACCCAAAACAGTGAACATGGATTTGCGTTCTTCACTTTGGCAAGGTCTTAGATCTATAGATCAACATTCATAACGGAGATGCTTTTACTGAATATCAGTTTATTACTCTGTTTCAGCAATGTATTGTGAGTGAATATGTCAATGATAACATGGACATCAAATACAGTCTGGGTTGTGAAACTGTTCAGGTAACTTCAATACATAATTACAATGCTTGTTGGACTCTCAGTATTCCTTGGGGGAGGGAG
This sequence comes from Spisula subtruncata, assembly GCA_963678985.1. Lineage (NCBI taxonomy): Eukaryota > Metazoa > Mollusca > Bivalvia > Venerida > Mactridae > Spisula > Spisula subtruncata. The sequence continues at coordinate 34,989,075 of OY787673.1, read as the reverse complement.
AAGGGTCGATATCAAGCCAATAAAGTCATTACCAATGGCACCTTACTGGTATATCGGCTTTGCTTACTGACATATCATTTGCCTTATGCGCAACTGAGTAAATGCTGTATTACACAGACAGCCCTACTCCACATAGTTACGGCGGCAGCGCCTAGCCACCCAGACATGGAACGAACCATCCACAACCATCCACAACTAGAACAAATTTCGTTTTACACCAGTCAATTTCCAAAACGTCTACAAGGACATTAATTTTGTTGGGCATTTAATTATCAAAGTTTTGGTAGTATAGCTCAAAGCCTCCAGAGCAAGAAGTGCTATTTACTATGCATTTTACATTTCCGGAGTAATACTATCTGTACACCAACCGTGACCGAACTTGGTGTTTCCCTCATAGTGTTGATCTAGATAATTTGTTCTATATACGAGGGGTGTTCCAGAAATAAAAGGACTTTTCTCATAACTTCTTACTCAACATTTACATTTTAAAGAAATTTGTCTCGTATGCTTAGCAATGTATGCTCTACATACTGGTAGCACCAGAATTTCGTTGTTGCTGATGATGCTCATACAAAGTGTTGTCATAGAAACCATGTAACACCAAGGCGGGTCACACTATTATTTGTCATTACTATCCTTATTAAAAATGTGAATATCTCAATAACCTCTTGATAAATATTGACGCCTAATTGTATGGCATTACGTGGATGACTTTGCGCATGCAAACTTTCGAAGAAATCGGTCCGTGTTTGTTATCACAAGTCAGTAATCAAGGGTATAATATATTATGTGTGAAAATGACGTCAACGCAAATAAACAGAAATCGCACGATTGTCAAATAATGGTATACATAGGGAAAACCAACAGTGCTAACCAATGAAATGATGAAATTTATGAAATGTAGTGGCATTAAGCAATCACTTGTATTCTGTTGGCTCAAACTGTTTACAGATCGCGAATTTACAAACTTACAAGTAAGCACAGGCGAGGTAATAGAAAATTAAGTTGACGTTAATAAACACTGTTTGTACTCTGATAGACGCTCCAAGATTTGAGCAATTTCTAACATCATTGCATGACATTTTTGTGAACAGGGTTACGGAAATACATCTAAACACTCGGAACAGTGTTATTATATATCTGTTTAGAAAGTCAGGATGGCTATTAACAAAAATATTAAAAGTTTCTTTATATCAAAATACTGTGCTTGAATTGCGACGTTATAATAACGTCACGGTGCGTTCATCCAATTACTTTTATATTTGGCATATTTGTCAGTGAAAGATAAAAATTTAATTATATACAATTAGTTTTCTTAATTTCTGATTTGCCGTGCTGCTATGAAAAAAGTCCTATTAATTGTGGAACACCCCACGTACTATTAATTATATATATGTACGTATAATGCCCAGTATAGCCTTAAAGGCTAGGTCCCACTGAGCATTTTTTTGCCTCGGCGATGTATTCTCGAGTTAATAATTGCGCATCGGAAGACATTGCGAAAAGGGTCATCGTGTTCTAGGGGAAGTTTTTGTGGGGAGTCATTAGAACATTTGTGAAGTCTCTGCTTGCTATGTCTCCCGAAGCTCATTTATTTCCGCCGGCCTACATCGCTGAGGCAAATAATGCTCAGTGGGGGAATAGGCTTTATTTGCCAGTCAATTTTTTCTGAAATATAGTTGACGTAAAACAAGTATGTATTTTGTTAAACTGATAATGTGTCTTTGTTTGCAGAGGTGTAACTTATTGAGCAGTTTAAGTCGTAGATCTACCCAGATATGTAACGCATGTTGTGATACACCAGGTTGTAACAGACATCTTTGTGAGAATGGTAAGTTTATCACTGACTACAACGACTCGAGCCTGCACGGCCACCCTGACAGCGCCACATTGCCAAACAGGCTCTCCAACTCGAGTCCGAACAGCCACACCGACAGCGCTTCCTTGTCAAACACGCCTTCCAACTCAACCGCTGATGTAAAGGTGAATGTTCTGAAAGCTGACAAGCGATTCTTAGGCTGTGCCTCAACGTGCACAGGTGTTTACTATTTAAATACATTGACATATTCAATTCGCCGGGACTTTGCTCGACATAGCCCGGGTGCTCGTAATATCAATGCTCGTCATAACGAAGTTTTACAATACAGTTGCATTACAAATTTCGTAGTCAAGAGTTTTTGACAAACTATTGCGCATATAGTGAATACTAGGTAAAAGCATTATAGTACTTGTTGGAGAAATGTCTATACGACGATCCTTCGCAAGCCGTATAAGTCTTTCAAGATGCTTGCAACTGAGCTACTTGATGAGTCGAGAAAATATATATTCAGAAAGCATAGGTTTATGATAAACCTAAAGGGTAGTTGATAACCCTTTAAATAGGAGTAAAACTATTAAAATGAAACACGTCTAATACACAGTATTCTATAGTTATGTAATAACAATAACCAAAAAATGAGCATCTTTGTTGTTAATTATTGCAATCACATGCTTGGTCACGCTTATACACCCAAACCACAATCATCATAATTACTAATTTGTAGTATATAACGATTTACGACATAACGATATAACGATATACGATATATAGAGAATAATAGGTTAGTGCCGTGGATGAGTAAGTTTATCTGGCAAGGCGGAGGAATTTATCGGGTGAGCCGTAGGCGAATCCGATAATTTCCGCAGCCGAGCCGGATAAACTTTCACTCACTCCACGGCACTAACCTATTATTCTATTTATCTGGTCACTACATCTGCTTTAAAAAGGGAATAAAAGTCGGACTATTTATTTGCCTTTTCATTATTTGTCCGTAACGTCACGTTCGTTCACTGACGTCACGACAAAACAACAACCTCGGACATCTTGATAACGTCATGTACACGCAGGTAAGTCGTAGAACAATTATTGATCGACCCAAGCTCATTTTAAATAGGAAAACCTCATCCTCGGATACAGAGTTTCAGCCGGCGACCCCGCTTTAAGAAGAAGTCCGTCAGATCACGTGATGAGGTGACGGTTTATTGCAAGTCACATGACCACTTGACGGTTTATTGAAAATTTTATCCGGCACCCTGTTATCGGGCCGATTTTGCCGGAAGTGACTGGATAAAACGATATAACGATATAACGATATAACGATATAACGAATATTTCAGGTAGTACCACAGTAGACAACACTTGTAAAGATGAACCAGATCTCGACTGTAAACTGGCTAATGATACACACGAAATATGTGCACACAGAACACTGGCTGCCACAAAATATTGTCAGAAATTCTGTGGATACTGTTCTGGTAAATATGTTCATTTGGACTGTTATAAATTATTCTTTGTGAATTTTCCCATACATCTCTCGTACGTTAAATAACTTGCTACATAGTACATAGTTTGTGAGCTTGCCTAATGCATTTCGCAAGTTTCGATACTATGTGAACTCCAAACATACACTTTGCAAATTATGTAGAAGTAAAGCAGAATAGGGTTTTTCGAGTTATTGCTTCAATCTGATCTAAATTGTATCTGATTGTAGTAAAATTTAATACGTTATCTCCATGGGCGTAGGAGCGTTTTCATCTTGGCCCCAAACATTTGGCAAGGGAGGGGGGTAAATTTTTTTTGGCTCGGTTCGCTCGCAAAGTTACTTCATTATGTCAACATACGTCAACAAACGTTCTTTGCACAAAAAATACACTCGTACATAAATTGTAATCTTACACGTCCACAACCCTCCCATATCTATATAATAGCTTTGGGTTTATTATTCTGTGGTCATTTGTTTTAGTAATTACGTGATAACAAGATGTTAATAAGTATAAGTGGGTCCGGGGGATTCCCCCTGGCAATTAAGAGCTTGCACAAAATGAAAATTGCTCGATTTCGAGATTGTAGCTTAATGTGAAAACTTTATTTCAAAAGCTTTATATATAATTGTCAACATCTAAAAGTCATATAGGAGGTTGGGGATGTTTAGAACACAATGCATGTCACGAGTGTACTTTTTGCAAACAATGGGTGGTGACATATTTTGATCTAAAGAAGTGATTTTGCGAGCGAAGCGAAATTTGTTTATACGTTTTCACCAAGAATTGAAGGCAAATTGCATATAACGATATATATTAGGCATAAAATTATTTGGGTGCCAATAGATATGCCTGTCCCCACCTGGCCCCCTGGCCCCCTGCTCCTACGCCCATGATCTCGAGGACTCATCCGGACAAACCAAATTCTCGAGATAAACCAGATGTACGTAAAAAAGGAGGACATTAGGCCTACGCAAGCCTCTTTACTATGATAATCAAACACAACGAATGCATACAACTCGTCAAAAAGTACACCATAATTATATATCGCTACCTTAGAATGAGAAGGCCGTAAGTACTACTTACGATATTGTAACACTAATTCATAATTAAAAATCAGCATCACAAGGCGCTTCGTAAGAGCCTCTTTACATGATATTGGAACTTGTCATGTTGACAATACTGAACTTGAAACATCTTGTTTTTCCATAAGTAAAGAGTTATTTTCGGACAGTTATGTTTTGTTTTCCCAAAATATTTTGTACTTACGACCTTCTCATTCGAAGCCATACCCCAACTATATGTGAACAGTAAGTTTATTTATTCCATATTTCCCCTAGATGACGGTTCCAAAGTAACACCATACACAGGTACCACTGTGGAGACATGTGTGGACAGCGGTGATATTGACTGTAAACAGATGAACGACTCCCTGTCACTGTGTGCTCAGAAGAATTCTCCACCTGCCATCTTGTATTGTCCAAAATACTGTGGAATTTGTACACCGTCAGGTACAAAACATACATAGTATCTATAGCAATATGAACTTAGACACGGTGTGTTTAACGATTTGTTTTCTTACACATCTAAGAACAACTCAGACCTGTGTTAGACTACAGTCCAGTTAGGATACAAATCCAGTGACGCAGTGGAACAATCCACTAATACGGTGTAAAAACAAGTATAAACGCTCATACCAACACTTCAATACCAAACTGAACTCTACCAGTATAAGCATTGGTTTTAATCATTTGAGTACACATTAACGATAACGTCACTGTCTGATTACCCTAGCTGGACTAACAACAAAATAGTACAACAATTGCCACACTATAGATAAGCCTTGTTTTTTGAGCCGTGACTTATTTATGCAGGAAGGTTGATTTGCCCTCAAAGGATAGATATAAGGTATGTATTAAGGCTTAAACAATATAATTATGTGACCAATGACGGTAACCAATCCATGGCCCAAAGATATTTATACAGGTATATTCACATACCATGACTAAGAAGTGTAACCTTCCGTCACGGCTCAAAAACATGGTTTATTAACCTGCGGCCTTGAGCCGCAGGTTATATTTGTATGCAACAAGAAAAAATTCCATGTAGGGGCACGTGACCTGTTCTGGATGGTTTACCATTTAAAAAAAAAAAAATCCAAAAAATCAGCAGTTTTTAAGAATGTCGTGAACCAGACTAAGGAGGGGCACGTGACCTGTTCTGGATGGTTTTCCATTAAAAAAAAAAAAACGAAAAAATAAGCCTTTTTTGAGAATTTCGTGAACCAGACTAACACCATTATCTTTTTTATTTTTTCTATTTATTTCTATTTGTATATTTTAAAATAAAGAAATGTACGTTAATAACCATAATTATTTCTTTTACCCCTTTAAGAAATTAGAAATAAGAAAAAATGTGTTTCGATATGTGTTTTGACGTGCACCTGTAGTCTGAATTACCTCCCCTAGGTCACTACGTTAAGTAGGTCAGGCAGACGCGGCTGCATGAAACACCCAAATTTACACAAATCTTACCCAAATGGTAACGTTTTTACCCAAATACTTATATTTAACTAACAATATGGGATTGATTAACTATATTACGTATTTTAATGACCAGTGATGACTAAATAAACGTAAACTAGCAAGCTTTTCGGCAAGACTCGGCCCAGTATCATTTCGAACCGGCGTTGCCATATTATTTGCACGTCGTGAGAATCGCTTTATTTTACATTCTGACGCTCTGCGTGCACGCATACCCAAAATGTACACAAGTATGAACGTTAACTTACGCAAATACTTGTATTTAATAGACTATTTGTCGCAAATAAACTATATTACACATTTGAGTTACTAATAATGAAAATAACACCATTTTTAGGTAAATTATACTAAATAAATATACCCAGGTTTGTAAAATTCCGCATTTTTCGGCGGGGACTTGGACTTTTTAATTGTTTCTTTGACTTACGTGAAGGCATTGCGCATTGTACATGTGTTGTGATGTTACTGATGCAAGTCTTTGCTCAGCTGGTAAAGTGTGCTGCCTCCCCAGTCCGATTTCCTCATACCTTTTTATCAAGCCTTATTAACACTTTAAAAGTTCTAGTTGCTAAAATTATAAAAAAAATCCCCCACAATACTAGTCTGTAAAACAATTGGCCGCAGGAACTATTTAACTTGTCTATACTGATATACGTATTGACCGTTTAAGCGGTATTTATTAAAAAACACACACTTTTGTGCACATTCAGAGTGATAATTTGCACGAACATTTTTTAACTGGGGGCTGTTATTATGATGCCATATCCTAGTGGTCTACACAATGCTTTCGAATGACGATTGCGCCGTTGACCCCGTATGGGTTCCGTATGGGTTCGAAACCTACTATAGGTACAAACTGTTCATATCATCCCTTCATCGGGCATCAGTTGTAAGCTAATTAAATCACTCTCTATTATTGATAAGTTCCCTATTATCATTTTACAGTTTCTAGTGTAACAACACCGCCTCCGTCAACAGGAGTGACAGAGGACCCGTGTAAAGACGATGGTAGTATTGATTGTAAAGGAATGAATGACACACTCGGCATCTGTTTAACCAGATCTCCACCGACATTACAATATTGTCCAAAGTTCTGTGGTATCTGTACACCTAAATGTGTCGATACTGACGGTGTTGACTGTAAACTGGCCAATGATACACACAACGCATGCGCAATGGGGACCACAACTGCTATCAAGTTCTGCCCGAAGTTCTGTGGTTATTGCAACGGTAAGTGCTTATTTAAAGTGGAATGTACCCCTTTTGTCAACATTTTCTGTTACTCGGAGTTTGAATTATGCTTTGCACAAATATAGTATCAACCACTTACGTTCTCGTTACTGTTTGATTATTTTAGACAACTCACGCGCCTTGCAGCAAATAACACCACCTAGCGGAGCGCGATTCTTTGTTTATTATTCAAAAGGATCTATTTCACCTTGTATATATAAAATATTGGACATTATGTTTGCAGATAATGGATCTACTGTGATGACTCCGCCCACTGGTACAGCAAGCACGTGCGCGGATTCTGGAGATATCGACTGTAAACAGATGGATGATAACCTCGGAATATGTCAGCAGAAAACTTCCCCGCCCACTGTCATGTACTGTTCCAAATATTGTGGTTTATGCTGAGATATAAATAATAAATAAACACCCAGAAGTGTTGTTAAACGTTTATTGTTTATAATATACACATGGACGCCCATACAAATGTGTTGTATCGATATCTTACATATTCAGTACAATACTAATGTACAATACCATATGCCACGGTGTAAAGTACCATTTCATTCACGAGATTCCAAACATTGAAAGGCTTTGCAGAAATATTTGAGGACGCTGGCTCCTTGTACAGACAGTTTTGTTTTATTCACCGAACACCAATCTACAACGAATAGTAGTAAAATACACACAAAATATATTCTAATAATCAAGGAATGTTCAGTCTTTCACTTGTTGATCTGGAATAGTTGTATATTATCTGATGTGTAGCCAACCAACAGTCGGCATTTCCTTCTGTCGTAACACAGTGACCGTGGTTCTGCTGAGATATGTTTGCGAGACACAAGTTCCCCCAGACTGTTACCATCTCTATCAAACATAACTACATTCTCCGAATCGAAACCAGCCACAAGAACATTATCATCTTCAGTGATACATATACCACTTGTACCATCTAGACGATGATCACGCAGTTCGTCGATCACTTCACCACCAGTGTTGAATACAACCACTCTATCTTCCCAGGCAGTGATGTAGACCTTGGTACCGTCATTACTAACATCTATACGCAACGGATTCCAAGCTTTGAAGATCCTTCGACCTTGACCTCTGACTTCTGTTTCAATTTTCTTAACAAGATCTCCAGTAAACGAGTACACATAAACAGCTCTAGGGCCAGGTATCCAAAACTGCTTTGCACAGCATGCTAAACCATAGAAGTTCTTTTCCGTGTGGTTTATTGAGATCTTCCGTTGATAAGTCATCGATTTACCAACTGATACAAACTCTATCGTATTGTCATTAAGTCGTATAGCGACTTCAGTGGGTGACACGGTACATAACCCTACTGGTTTAGCTTTGATAGCAAGGACGTCCTTCACTTTGAGTTGATCATCAAGCCGCTTCAGTTTACGATTAGTTTCATCAATCAGGACAATGGTCCCGTCCGGGAGCTGACACATTCGCCTGATACAACAAGTATCCTTGTCCGACTTTACACGAACATTTGTTTCATTAATTGATTCCACAGTGTAGTCACTGCGGTTTGAAGCGGCGTCACACTCAGCGATGTTTCCCATACGGTCAGATTTTACAATACCATCATAGAGTGCATCATTTGGCTCAAATTTCAGAGTGGTATGTTTCACAATATTTGCTTTCGTCAGAAAGGTATTCGCATCACCAATGAAACGTTGCCCTAACTTCTCTGTTATGTAAATCTGTTTCTCATCAAAGTGAGACGCCAGTGCTGATCTACGTTTATCAGAAGTAGTTATCAACTCTTCTACGGCTTTAATATCATCAGATATTCCCTTTTCCAGTTGCTTCCGCTTCTCGTCAAGGTCTGCTGTAAGCTTCTTCTCAAGTGTATCTAGATGTTCGTTGATTTTAACCCTGGCAGCTTTGATGTCTTCAAGTAGGCTGTCAGTCTTTTTCTGTAAAAGATTAAGGTCGGATTCCCACTCTATCTTGGTCGTATGTAGTCGAGTACTAACACGGGTGATGTTAGTGATCAAGGACTGTAGATTAGACAGGTCGGGCTTGTGAGCAACTTCCTCTATCTCTTTCACACCCGAACATGATCTGTGAAATGAAAGGTAATGTTGTTTATTTATTGCCACTTGTGTTGAACGATCCAGCCATTTTGGTATACTACATGTAGTATGTCGAAAGAAGAAGATGAAGTAAATCAGGTATATACCATACTAGTACAGACATCGTGAAACTTGCCAAACATGCACCGGACATTCGGGCCTGCACAGATTGGAAAAGTACTGGACTGGAAAAAATTATCAGACCAAACACTTCATGAATCTTCTTTCCATGGTTTAGCTCTGACAAAGTCATTGTCATATGCATTAATATGTTAAAATTCAAAGCAAACATAACTCCAAATGACAAACTCACATTTAAACCTAAAACATTACATGAAATGGTACAATTTCCCTAAAAGGACAGATTTCCTGCCATCAGACATTCGGTCCAGCTGCATGTTTTTGCCCATCAGACCGACTTCAAAATGTCTGGTAGACCAGTCCGCCCGGTGATGTTTCGCGATGTCAAATAGAATATTAGTAAGTACCACATCGTGCCAAATTATCAAACTCTTATTAGACATGTTTGTGACATAAAAACGGGCCATACCTATGGCAACATTCACAGACCTCCAGTTCCTAACAAAATGCTCACATGTCTAGACTTGGTACAGAGGATTCACGTTTAGTCAAATTTGACCAAAGGTTAAGGAAAAGAAGTGTAGACAATCTTATCTATTGTATTAAAGAGACATAAAGGACAAGGACTCTGGTGCCAGCAGTGTAGTCCGAAAACAAATCAAAATAGTTTCGTAATAATCGTCCGAAAACAAAGCTTGACAATATGCAAAACAAGGCTTAGTATCAACCATTCACGCGCTGATTCAATCCGACCATGCAGTGCTTGAGGAAACAGGAACGGACAGACTTTGTGACACACAGACAGCCATTCCGCACGAAAACAACACGCGTAAGGCCTAATTTGTAATAGTTATACCTGTGTTCCTTGGCGATACAACGGCAGCAGTACACCATATCGTGCGTCCCACAATACATCTCGATATCCTGATCCGGATGAGAGTGGCATTTAGCATCTACCGGTTTTGTTGCCGTGGTTGCTGCTAGAATTTGCGAGTCATCCAACGATCCGACACTCACGAAAGTGTGAGTTTTCATGTATTGGGAGTGGTATCTTTGACACACGTTGCACATCAACTCTTTACACGTTTGGCATAAATCAGTGGCCTCCTGTCGTGATCCGTGAGCCCGGCATTGTGTACATTCATGACTGAATATCGTATCTGAGCCACTCTCTAATGCTCGGGAGATATTTCCATTCTCAGCCATCTTTCTGTAATACAGTATAATATCATCTAAATACCACGTTACTATTTGGACATTTTGCTTTAAAATATCCGAGGAATAATCCTAAAACTGGTACATGTACTAGTAAAATATAACATTTTTCGTCAATACATGCGTACGATGTTTTCGTTGTCGGATAGCAGAACGTAACGATGTAATAAATTTACACTGAAAATGTACATTTTCTTTTTAGACACCCTGTAAATAATGCGTTAAGTACTGTTTGTATAAAACTGCAAGTAAAATCTGTCAACAAAACGGTAAAACAAGTAACAAGTATATGAGATCATTCTTTGCCAGATTTTAACAAGATATGTTCCACACTCCTGACGAGAACGATCACTACCCGCACACTTTAGTAATTATGTTTCAACAGAAGGACACAGTTTAGCCGAAACCGACCCAACGTCAAAGATAGCATTTTTGAGTCGGTTAAGGGCAACAACTTTATTTGCGTTCGATCAATATTGTATTTACATGTATTCTATTCGTATATTCTTCTAGTGCATAGTTTACATGTACAGTCCGGATTATTAAACCCGCTCCTGACCTTGATGCTTGATTGTATATGTCGCTGGCTTAGAATGAGAAGATCTTAAGTGCCTTATTATAAGACAAATTCCTTTTTTAATAAAATCCGAACTTGTCATGCTGACCAAAAGGCTTGTTTTACCATAATTAAAGAGTGACGGACAGTTTTTTTTGTTTTCTCGAAATATTGACCTCCTCATTCTAAACCTGCGATATTAACTAAATAATATAGCAAATACATTAAAGGTAAAACATTATATATAGACCAAGTTGCTCTCACCTTAGTATAAAATCTAGTCGAAGATATTCCAAAACTTTTTTTCAGATTTATGCTTCTCTTCAAGTTTACGATTTATTTTACAATTATAACCGAGAACCTACTCGTTCGTACGGCTAGTTCATTTGTGTATATCTAATGTGTTTTTTTACGTACCAAGCACTATTTGTACAGTTTTAACTTTCTCCTATTCAATATGTCCACAATTATAACCTTTATGAACGTTCGATCAATATTGTATTCTACTCGTGAATTCTTCCAGTACATAGATCTACATGTATAGTACGGATTATTAAACCCCGACCTCCATGCTTGATTGTACTGTATAGTTACAGTGTATTATAGCTTGGCTATTTTGACCTGAGTCTGACCTTTATGCAAGAATATATTACAAGGTTCTTGCTTTGAATAGATCAATTTCCGCAAACAAATCGTGCAATATCGGTATTTCAGATTTGTGTGTGTATTACATCTCGAGCGACATCGTGATACTCCCCGATTATGAAAACATACACTCGGTGTTGTAAACGTAGACAATATATCGACTGTTAAATTATGATTATCAATAGGTCAGACTCATGTCAATGTGGCCAAGCTATACAAGGTTCATACACAGACGATATCAATTTCCGTCAGCATATCGTATATTATCGGTCTTAATAATTGCAATGTCTGCTGTTTATTGTTAATACTACTAGTAATACCTTGGTTCCACTGAAATGTTTTTGCCTCGGCAATGAACTCCCTATTTAATAAACGGGCATCGGAAAGCATCGGTAAAAGGGTCCTCGTGGTTTAGGGGAAGAGTTTGGGTAATCATTAGAAAATGTGTGATATCCATGTTCCCGATGCCTCCTGAAGCTCATTTATTTAAATCGGGAGTACATTGCCCCGAGGTCAAATCTTACCCAGTTTGACAAAGGCATTAAATGCACACGATGCCATCGATATCCGTGATTATCGGTAATCTAGTCTGAGGGGTTATTTTATAGAGACAAAGGCCACAAAATGTTCATATTTTCAAACTTAAATTAATCACTCTCGACACCTCATTTCTGATGTTATTCAGCACCGCCACAAGGGTTGTTCAGTGTACGCAGATTATTGATCCAGAGAGTTGCAGGGGTCCAGGGGCTTGTTTCCCCGGAGGTTTTTTTTAAATTTCTACTCAGCCAAAATCTTAATATGTTTTTTGTGAATACGATTCCAGTACTGTATAATGTACCCAAACTGTAAAATCATTAATTTTCGAGGGGGGGGGGTATATTTCATGGATATTTCGTGTTTCACGTTTTACCTAAAATGCAAAATCCAACGAAACGGTCTTTTTTACCAAAACCACGAAATTTCGTCCCATAGAAATTAAGTGATTTTACAGTACAAAATGTATTTGTTAAAAGGAACCTCTAACGTCCCTGCCGTCAATTATTTCCGGGTTTTGTATTCCATGCGGCAATTGTTTTATTTATTCGTACCGATTCCGCACGTTTTCACGAACTTGTCGCTTCAATATTACCAACGTAAACCACGTGCAAATCGGGTATATGGAAAATTCGTGTTGGTTTTGACGTCATTTGTAAATTCCGCACGTTGTTCGCGTATCTTGATTTCTACGCCTAGAATTCTACCAGCTGTTCGTGAATCACGATTTCACGTTTGGTACCGCCAACATGGTCTGAAGTGGAAGCGCGCAAGCAATGGGAATGTCTTAAAGACCTGAATCGTACTTTGGGCAGATAGTTGATTCACTACCATCATAAACACTTTTAAATATAATGTCTAAGCCATGTTATCCAATATTTGAGCATACTTTTGGCCCCTAATAGACTTAGCCAGTTATCAATATAGACTAGGGGATTCACTGGGGCCTAATGTACCAATCAATTAAAATTTCGCCCATCAACCCCGTGAAAGGGCAGAAATATTGACTTTTGTTTTTTCAAACCCCGGGTAAAATCCCTGCATCCCAAGGCCAAACAGAAGGTAAACTCCCGCAAAATATCTCCTACCCTAAACCAGAAAAATATAGGCCCGGATATATGGCCACTATCTTGGTGCTAGGGCTAACTTTCAGTATACTCACATAATAATCCAGAGTTATTAGGGGTCGGGGGACATGCTTCCCTGGTTTTTTATTTTTACAAAGCCACACATGCATTCTGGAATGTTTCAGCCATCGTATTATAATCATTTTCATGTAGAAGAAACCGTGCTATTGCATGACATAAAATAGGACACTAACATGACACTTTTTGTTGGGATTCGCTGCAATCCCCACAGAATCGACATCCACGTACATTAGGACGGAACTACACCAAAACCCCAACAAGAAAAAACTCCAAACAAAACCGAATGCACAATATCTAAACCACGAATCCACAATCGCTAGAATGCAATCTTGGAACTACTTTAGGAAATGATTGGGTGTGTACGTCGCGTCTTTTCGGATACACTCTGAACAAAATAAAACTGCTCTGAACAGTGTTCCGAATATTCCACTCCAAACAGTTTACGAACAAATGGAACAGGACCAGACAAAATGCCGATTTTGACAGAACGAGAAAATACAATATCAGAATTCTTCACTTTCCCAGTGATATACACAGCGTATAAACCAAATCACTGACTGTATGACTTGTTGGATTACAAGAAAATTCAACTTTTATCATTTATTGCTATTGAAAGCACATGTAAAAGCTGATCGCTGTATGACTTATTACCATACTATATACAGTAAAACGTCTTTATCTCGAGGTGTGATCGGGACAGGTAAAATGCTCGAAATAAACCAGGTGCTCGAAATAGCCAAATAACTTGTATTAATGATACAAACGGATATTGGTTTAAAACTTGCTCGAGATAGGTAGGGTGCTCGTAATATCGATGCTCGTCTTAAAGAAGTTTTACTGTTATTCAACGTGTACTCCTTATTGCAATTGCCGGAAATCGACTCTTTTATACACAGTGTCTCTCTTAAGGCAGCGGATTACACAAAACACACTGTAAGCCTTGAACTTTAAAAGCAACAGACTTATTCTTCTTCGACAGCATGTATCACAAATGCACTGAAACTTGAAGGAGTGCGTTATTACGGTGTCCCGTTAGGGCCATCGCGGCATAGCTATAAAAATGTCTTGTGCGGTAATGAAAACTCGATAGTACGATAGTGAAAACTCAAAATAATATCGACTTTTCACCATTGTACTTTCTTTGTTTCGTGATTTCATTGTCGTATTATCGAGATTTCACAATCGTACTTACGACTTATCACTTTTGTACTTTCGTTGTTTCGTGTTTTTATTTTTCGTTCTATCGAGTTCTCACTATCGTACTTTCGACCTTTCACTATAAATCATATTCAATCATCGAGTTTCGTCTTTCGACTTACTTATATGTAGCAATGGCACTAACGGGACGCCGTACATCATAAAACAAAACGGTCTAAATGCATGTGAACAGTTCCGGAAACATCCTCTAAGGACAAGTAATTGTCAGATGATGTTTAAAGTAGGTTTCGGTTTATCTTCTAAAAATAAACACAAATCATATGTTCCATTTGTTAAAACGTTGCTCTGAATCCGTCTATGGCGTAGCTTACTGTATGTGTAGATATGGCCACAGGTCGAGAAGTGCGCAAATGATAAATTTTTAGCATTTAGTGCTCGAAACTAATGGCGAGTTTAGTCTTTCTGCATTATTATACGATACAAGTAGAATTATATAGTTGACCGAAATTAACGCCAGAGACAATTTGAGCGAAGGTCGGGAAATGCGCAAATATTATCAGCACGCCAAATTAACCAATTATATATTTCAATGTACTGCTCTAAACTACTACTTAGCCATTTCCGGTTCATGGAATAAGCAACCCCATTTAATAATTCATAACATGCTAGCATTTTAAAGTGAAATACGCACACTGTATTGTATAATACGCACACAATGCATTCTAACATGTGGATTTATTTACTTGTGTTTGGATTAGGGAGTTGTCTGGTAGAATGTAAGTCAGTATACTTTTATTGATATTTTGTTTTCACAGCCAATAAACCGTATCGTTAACTACTGACTTATTGCGATACTACACAAATCAACCTGTATGACTTAATGTGAGCAAAACAATCTGTGATTTCCAGTCGCTATCCAGTATGGTTTATCGGACGAATTTGTACAATTCAACGTACATGGTTTACTACGGGTAGTATTGCGGTAGCTGGAAGTTCTTATTTATACATTGTGATGTTAATTAAATGATTCCACATCAATGTCTTACACTGAGTTACTGGTTAATCAATGCTAAAATTGAACAAGCCTGGAAGCATATCAATCTGAACTAAATATCACCTCAAATGTTGCTAGGTGCAGTTTGGATAAGTTCGAAGGAGGATGAAGTCAAAATTAACATCGTAAAAATATTGAGTTCGAACTTCTGATTGATCGGAAATTAAGATTCTGATTTGGGCAAAAACTCTATTTGAGATGATATTTTTTAATTGTTTTGGGAGATTGGGGACAGGGGCCAGAATTCGAACCTACGATGTACGTACCAAACAGGTTACGAGTAACAAACAGGGTTGCAAGTTTCATTTCGTTATCACGTTGTAGCTTTCCGACGTGCGTGGTTTTGTCGTCCGCACTATGTTGTTCAATATGTTCATTGCTGCTAGTTTATGACCTACGTTTCGTATTAAAAATACTAGAAAACGAAGTAAGATATATGAGTTTTGTGCGCCTTTAGTTTTCATTTTTTGATATTAAGTGAACGATTCCTTGAACGATTTATTATCAAATTTTAGCATCTTGCTACAGTTTCCCCGAATCACTCTTCGCGTAATATATCTTTGAAGGCTAGGTCACCCTGAGCAGGGTTTGTCTCGGCGATGTACTACCGATTGAAATATATACATGTAAGCTTCAACAGGCGTTGGTAATAGAACAGGGATTTCACAAATTTCATTTCGACTTCCCCAGAGCTCACCCCTGCATGACTATAATAAATAATAATAATAATAATACATGTAATAATAAAAATAATAATAATACATGTAATAATAATAATAATAATAATAATAATAATAATAATAATAATAATAATTATTATTATTATTATGACCACGAGGGAACATTTCCCAATTGCCCCCAGCTGCTTGTTTATTAAATTGGGAGTAAATCGCCGACCCAAAAATGCTCAGTGGGACCTAGGCTTAAACGCTGCTTCATAACGGCGTATTATTGATCGACCGTGCAATTACAAATATTCTGTGTGTCCTTAGACAGAATACAGATTTAATCAACGGTAACAGTATCGTTGAAAAAGAAATTAAAAAAAAAATTAAAAACATTTTTTTTCTCGAAATTTAGGTAGTATATAATACCTAAATTTCGAGAAAAAAAATTGTTTCCATTTTTTTTTTCAATTTCTTTTTCAACGATACTGTTACCTGTGGATTTAATAATAATATTTTAAAGCTCGTAATGTGTCAGTGTGTGGCAAACAGGTTAGCGTTACGTCGTAAAACAATGTACATGTAGTGTAATATTTGGATTTATTTACTGGTCGTTAGTTTATGAGGCCTTGTACATAGCACAGTCCAATTAGGATAAAAATACAGTGACGCAGTGGAACAATCTACTAGTACGGTGTAAAAACAAGTATATAAGCTAATAGCAACACTTCGATACCAAACTAGACTCTACCTGTATAACAAATGGTTATTTAACGATGACGTCACTGTCAGAATACCCTAACTGAACTATAAGATACATATTTTACATCGACTGTTTGACTGCAGTCAAGTTAGGTCATATTAAGAGTCACGTAGCCCTTTATATCACATGAATCTACTTGTATCCAGGTTAGTATAGCCAGTACGTATAGAGTTATACGTACCACGTGTAGTATAAGGTATTGAGTTTTTTTTCAATAAAGCAATGGTATTTTCGCTTTTACTGTCATATGATATAAAAAATCTATCACTCGTTGTCAATGGATATATTTATATTAAACTCGTTCAGGAAATATTATTAAGCTCGCCATAGGCTCGCTTAATAAAATTTCCATAACTCGTTTAATATAAATTTATATCAATTGACAACTCGTGATAGATCCTCTATATGTGTACCCGGAATATAACATTATTGCATGAATAGTTTACATATCGAACAAATCTAAGTATATACATTTTTAAAGTTTGATATTATTATCATATGTTATGCATTCCTTAATATATTTTAGTCTACAAACAGCTTTATGTATTATAGCATATAATAATTATTCAAAGTGACGTCTGGTGTTTTTTTAAATACTCGCCATTTTCTGTCGATAAGCGCCTGGTAAGAGACCGCCCCCCCCCCCCTTGACGAAGGGTTTTAGCGCAGGACTTCAAGCCAATCTTTTGACCCATGTTATAATAATCACAGGTCACTGTATCATTGATAAAGACTAAAACAGAACAACGACTATTATTTGTAAAAATTATATTTTTCTATAGATCTACATTGTTTTTATAAATACACACCTTTTTATAGATGATTGATAGATAAGGCCGTTTTTTATTAAAACAAAATGCACCACAGTGACCGGTTCGTCAATTTATGTACAAATGGACCTTGAAAAAAAAGTTGTTTTGGTTTTTTTTCGTTATCAATGCTGCAGTTACCTGGGCGTTTGTACATGTGATTTAGGTCAGAGACGGACATGCGTAGTTCCTGATATACCTGTGAATTCTGAGCTAGCCGAGGTTAAACATCACTTTGAACACGGAGATTATGTCAGATATAAATGTAAAGAGGGATTCTTTATGAAAGGCAACCCATCACGGAGATGTCACTACGGTAGTTGGACAACTGTCAACTTCATTTGTGACGGTAAATCATACTTTTCTTTCGTGCCCGCAAGGGTGACCACATTTATTTTCCCCGTCCATTGGTTTTTGAGGGGGTCGAAGCACCATCCCCCACAAACCTTACATTATCCAACGATATTATTTATAATTACATAGTTGTACCATGTACTGAAAGAAAGTATTGTTCAAAAACATAATCTCGGGTGATAATAAGAAAGATTCGAACCTTTATTCCGTCAAAGAGTGGGGGATAGACAGAAAAATATAATATAATGTAAATGTAACTGTCGTGATACATAAAAACACTGAACACGTTTTGATAGTAATTGTTCATTTTGACAAGGTCACTTAAATTCTGGACTTAGCTAGCACTGTACAAAGCTTCGTTCTATGTTCTTTGAGTTTAATGCTGCCTTTCATGTCCGATGTGTCCGATCTTTTCGTTGGCAAGAGGTTTATCATTACTTGAAGAATATGTGCTAAAACACTGCATATTTTGTCCAATAAGTGCTCAAATTGTAGTAATATATTTTTATTTGTTTCAGGATCTTGTACTTTATTCTACTTAGACAGGAATATTCAGTTAACATCTGATGTTCTTGGTCTAACAACTTCCAATGGTTCAGTAGTACCACCACACACCAAGGTAAAACAGTTTGGCGATTTTGACCTGATCCTGACCTTTATGCATGAATATATTACAAGGTTTTTGCTTTGAATATATCAATTTCCGCAATCAAATGATGTAATCTTGGTTTTTCACATGTGTGTTTGTATCACATCTGGAGCGTCTTCGTGACACTCCTCGACTATGAATACATACAATCGGGGATATAAAAACCAATTTCCCTTATATGTTGAGCGTCTAGCAAGGGAAGCCATTTTTATTTCGTATGACACGGCTTTGGATCGAACCCTGGACCTCCCGCACTCGAAACGAATGCCCAACCACTAGGCTATCGATCGAGGAGACCATTATCAAGAAAATCGAAACTTGTCATGTTGACCAAACTGAAATCGAAACATCTTATTTTAACATAAGTAAAGAGTAACGTTCGGTCAGTTTTTCCTTGTTTTCTCAAAATATCGATTTTGTAGTTACGACCTTTTCATTCTAAACCAGCGATATGGCTTTTCTTGAATAAACTATCAATCTATATCTGTTAAAGCTTACGGTGAGATGCAAGCCCCACTATGAGGTATATAACAGCATCAAAGACGAGTTTCCTGACAATGTGACAGTGACGTGTGCCAACATGGATGCTTTACCAACTTGTGCAGAACGTCAGTGATTTATTTGTTACACGCTATATGATATTATACTTTCCTGACAATGTAACAGTGACGTGTGCCAACATGGATACTTTACCAACTTGTGCAGAACGTGAGTGATTTATTTGTTACACGCTATATGATATTATACTTTCCTGACAATGTAACAGTGACGTGTGCCAACATGGATGCTTTACCAACTTGTGCAGAACGTGAGTGATTTATTTGTTACACGCTATATGATATTATACTTTCCTGATAATGTGACAGTGACGTGTGCCAACATGGATGCTTTACCAACTTGTGCAGAACGTGAGTGATTTATTTGTTACACGCTATATGATATTATACTTTCCTGATAATGTGACAGTGACGTGTGCCAACATGGATGCTTTACCAACTTGTGCAGAACGTGAGTGA